>CM076607.1:103204837-103435640 GCA_038502775.1 Hippodamia convergens
ATCCGGTATCGTGCGGTCCAACAATATCCGGTGGGCAAGCCAGCAATGACCTGTCGCTCCCCTTATTGGCCACAATTAGTTTTTATTTGCCACAGAGACAGAGTCAGCATGATTTTCTTGCGAAAATTGCAAGAAAATATATTAATTCAGCACGTAACTGGAGAGAAACTTTCAACAGACTTAAAGTACCACTTCGCGCTCTTTCTCTAGTTTCTTCTTTGCGAAAAATCAAAAATTAAAAAGTTCCAATCGACTCTTGTCCCTTGGATCCAATTTATTTCGACTTTGATGTTTGCATGGCCATTCTATTGGACAAAGATGTGATCTAGATTCAGTACCTGTAGGTATATATTGTGACAAGAATTGCACATAAGAAGCCATTTTTCAACAAGGACCTTGATTCGCACATTGAGCAGGAGACGACTTTATGATTGTATTTAAAAAAAATCATGTATGATCATATATTACAGGGTAAAGTGGAGAATATTGCGATAAGACAATCAAAAATTCATAGCCATCATGAAGGTAAGGTTTTTCCTTGCATCAGGAACAAAAATCAATACTGCCATCAACAACAATTATTGTTGAAACTCGATAAAAGTATTTGTCTTTTTTATGTCAATTCTCATTAGAACAGTTGAAAAAAATTGAGTCCAAACAAACATTAAACTTAATTGCTCGAGCTTTGATCATAACGATCTCCTTTCCAAGGTGAACAGTTTTTTTAAACATAGATGAATTCAAAATAGTAATCATCGAAATGAATACCATTTTCAATTCCCAGGTTCAGGGATCTTTTATAATCAGAAATGATATCAGATTTTGTCACTGAGATGAGAGATAGACCGGTTTCAGCCTTGTTTGGCATCATCAGTATCTCATACACCTCAGAGACAAAATCTTCATAAAAAACTTCGATATTTAAAGCAATTAGGTGTTATGTACTGAGCAGAAATTACAAAATAGTGACATCCAATTGCGTCAAAATGAAGTTTCATATGTCCAATGACATGCGCAAAGAGAACTTTGTACATCCTCTTTCACTCAATGAGATTTTAGCTGTGTCCCTAAATGAGGGCTCTCAAGCAGGTTTCTCCGAGTGATGGAAACGCCCAATTCTTTTCGCAACCGTTAAGCCAAGTGTTTTTAAGAAAAGAAATAAAACGGTAAACAAAAAAAATTCTTTGCATTTACGGAAGCCACACTGAGAACATTTTTGAAACATCGATGAATTCAAAATAGTAATCATCGAAATGAATACCATTTTCAATTCCCAGGCTCAGAGATCTTTTACCATATAATTGGAGAAATGATATTAGATTTTGTCACTCAGATGAGAGATATACTGGATTCAGCCTTGTTTGGTATCATCAGTATCTCCTCAGTATACCTCAGAGACAAAATCTACATAAAAAACTTCCATGTTTAAAGCAATTAGGTGTCATATACTGAGCAGAAATCACAAAGTAGTGGCATCCAATTGCGTCAAAATGAGATTTTAGCCACAGCTAAAATCTCATTGAGTGAAAGAGGATGTACAGAGTTATTTTTCCGCATGTCATTAGAGATATAAAACTTCATTTTGACGCAATTCGATGTCACTACTTTGTAATTTCTGCTCACTACCTACATCACACCTAATTGCTTTAAATATCGAAGTTTTTTATGAAGATTTTGTCTTGAAGGTGTATGAGCCAAACAAGGCTGAAACCGGTATATTTCTCATCTCAGTGAAAAAATCTAATATCATTTCTCCAACCATATGATAAAAGATCTCTCAGCCTGGGATTGAAAATGGTATTCATTTCGATGATTACTATTTTGAATTCATCTATGTTTCAAAAATGTTTTCGGTGTGGCCTCCGTTAAGGCGAAGAATTTTTTTGTTTACCGTTTTATTCCTTTTTTCAAGAACCGTTTTTGCAAGGAAATAGGGCATTATGTCATTTCAAAGTGGGATGTTATGTGAAAAAACAAATAATTAAAACATGAATAGGTTGTAATTAAGGAGA
Organism: Hippodamia convergens; assembly: GCA_038502775.1. Classification (NCBI taxonomy): domain Eukaryota; kingdom Metazoa; phylum Arthropoda; class Insecta; order Coleoptera; family Coccinellidae; genus Hippodamia; species Hippodamia convergens. The sequence goes on from CM076607.1 coordinate 103,206,850, forward strand.
AAATTTTGTATATTATATGAATTTTCACAACACATTATCGACTTCATTTCATCTCACAAAGTAAGCTCAATTCTTCATAAAACGTTCTATGTTTTTAGTTTTTTTCCGGAATCACGAAATTTGACTAGATTAGAAAATGAAAAATGAAGGCAAAAAATCATATCTATGTCTCCAAATAAAGGCATACTACCACAATACAGAAAAAAATAAATGGAATAGAATTAACATAAAACACTCTGCAGATCGCTGACGGTTAGAAATGGATGAAAATTGTATTCGAAAAAAAAAATTTTTTAATGAAATTATCTTCCCAATGACATGATAAAAAAGGTATGTCCCTGGAGAAAAAATTTTTGATAGCGCCCGCGGCGCCTAGCGCCTTCATTTATTCCGCAGATTTTTATGCGCATCTCAAGTCGACATTGACTTGTCCAAAACGCCATTCACAGAATGAAAAAATATTCGGACGTTTTCGAGACAATTGGGGTTACCAACATAAGTGAATCACCCTGTAGGTACTGTAATGAACCTGTACTGAAATAAAAAAAATATTAGGAATCTCTGGAATTATTTTGGCATGTACGCTCAAAGCTCTATGAATTATGATTTTTCTTGTATCAAGCACTACCAAAAAGAGTATATCATACCGTAAGGAAAAAGATATTCAGATAATCCGATAGGACAGTACCTCTAACGTAGACAAAAGATCCTTGCGCAGGACTCGCTACGTCCCTGCATTCCCAAGGTTCACCTGTACGCACACAAATGCCCCCGATAGCTGGCTCGAAGACGCAGAGAAGGGCCAGGACAAAAACGACGAGCAGGAATTCGCGAATATGTGCAGACGTGTAGAATTAATTGAATCGGTCAAACGACAAGATTGACCACCGTAATTGGCGTGATGCGGAGGACGGGCAGGGAGGGCGAAGGCAGACGTCTTGGAAGCGAGCTGATTTCATCCTAGTTTAATTGCTCAATTCTGCCTTTTTCTGTTCTCCGGATTCGGAGGAAGATGTTGAGGATTCTAGCGGTTGATGTCGATATGTTTATGGTGGTATGCGGGCCTACATATTAATCATCCACGGTTGGTTACTTTGGATGGAAAATAGAAGAGATGGTACTAGCAGGATGAATTTTCCACGAATAAATAATTATCAAGCACACTAAGAATTTTTTGGGTAGAACAAAAAACACCTCGATATCCTACTGAACAGGGTATTCCAAATTGCTTGATTTTGGCTGTTTCTGGTACTTCTAGACTAGATAGGTAAACAGGTTGAAAGGAGAGTCCTGGGCTCGATCTCCGTGAAAACACCAGTAGTGAAAACCGTTTCACGATATCTTCATTTGCCTTGAAGATATAAAAAAAATTTTGAAATTTTTTCGATTTGGAAGTCGAACCATACTTTTTCATTCTCGAAAATATCTGAAAAAACTTTCAATAAGCACTTTTTCACTCGGAATAGATGTCATTTTAAATTTTTTTCATATTTGAATCATTTAAAATAAAAATAGGTTTTTTCCACGAGAAAAAATAATTGAATTCTTATTTCCGGTGAAAAAGTGCTTCTAGAAAGTTCAAATCGTTTTCAGATATTTTCGTAAAGTTATGGCACATTTTCTAAATCGATAATTTTTCACAATGAAAAAAATTGAGTTAATCGTGAAAACGGTTTTCACTAATGGTGTTTTCACGAAAATCGAGCCCAAGACACCTTTCGAAGTTTTTAGGTACCTATTTGGTCCAGAAGTACCTAAAACAGTCAAAATCAAGCAATTTGGGATACCCTGTACAGAAATTTCGATGATTCAGTACCTACTACCATTGTATACTATGCTACTACATCTCCTGAATTAAACGAGATAGAAAAAAATAATATACATTTCATGTATAGAACATGAATTGCTGAATATACGCAAGTCGCTATGGTTTCTAGTTCCCGTGCTGTGATTTTGAAATTTGACTAATTATTATAATTCGCTATAATCGCATTATTGTGGAAAATTTTTCTACTACTTTTCATGAGTGCTGTCGTAATTTCAATGTCGCTTCTAATTTGAATATAAGCTCAAATTTTAATATAAAAAAAACCTTTTTTTCAATGAAAAATCATAGTGTGCTTTGATAGTTTTTATTAAACTTTTCTCAGACAATTTTAAAAATACATATCAATGATATACCGAGTTTATTTTTGTATTAGGAATATCAAAATTACGAAAAAACATTTTTCGATCAACAAAATGAATGGAAATTTCGATTTCATCCTTTACAATTGAGGTTCTCAGAGAACTTGATATTCCACAATTGCACTGTGTCAGATTGATTTAGAAAACATTTATTATAGAAATATTGGTATAAATTGTAACTTTATCCTTATCAAAAAAGGCCCTCATTCTAATCATTATCATTAAACAGACTTCAGGAGTGGAAACTTTTTTTCTTCTATGATTTATCTACTTAATTAGAAAAAAAAAACGGTATTCGAAAACGGAGTTTATTAAATGATAACAAAATCACATTATCCGCGGAAGTTAATAAAAGCCTGAGTAAATTATGTTGACCGAAACAAGTTTTTACAGGATGAAATTTGAAGTATATCATAATATCTATTTTTGAAATTGTTCAGAAAAATTCTATTGAGAAATATTATAGCACTCCATGCTTTCCATTTGAAAATTCTGTAGCAACAGTGAAAAGTATTTAAAAAAACAATCCTCAAGATGTTTTCATTCCGAGATCGTAGTCACAATACTGCGGAAGTTGTATGGCCTCATAATAATTGGCCAAATTCCAAAATCACCCTGTAGCTCGCAAACTAGACACCATAGCGACTTGTGGTATTCAGCAATTTATGTTTCTCAAAAAGAGAGAGAACTAGATATGTATATTTTTTTCTTTCCCTTTCAATTCAGAAGTTGTAGAATTAAATCATCGAGTTGGTATTTTAGGTTAGGGTTATTTTCAAAACGATTCCTGCTTGTGAAAGAATATTTTCACATGTAAAATCACTAGAGATGAATTTCTCGATTTCGATATGTAAATATGTTCATTTGTGAAAAATGTCATATCGATAATTTCTTTTGAGGCAATTCTGCATTTTCTGATTCTTTTTATCTCCCAGTTCCTGAAATAAAATCAAAGATAGGTGCCAGATATTTTTGTTTCAATTTATAATCTAGAAGTTTTTGTATATGTACCCCATGTTCTGTTGTTTTGTGTTTCATGCTGTGTTTAGGAAGTTAGATTTTTCGATGACATAACAATGAAAAATCGATCGAATCTGGTGTAACAACACAGGCCTTCCTTCAGTAGGACAAGATTATCCAGAAATAATATTTTGTCACGTGAAATTTGTAGATTTGAATTAACTTCTGTTTCATGCTTTCATTCTTTGTATCCGATTATGTTAATAAACTAAACAATGCCTCAAAGAATATCAACTTTGGTATCCCGATCTCTTGATCACTCCTCAAGAAATCACCTCTCATATCATTCAGGTCCAGAGCGCACCTTTTCCTAGTAAACCATAGCCTATCTCAGACATTCACAAACGTTTCCTAGGCAACGGAAGGGTAGACCATGCGGGTCCGAAGTTTGAGAAGGAGGAAGGGACCCTTTCGCACGGGAAAGAATGCGGGAAACTTCCGATATATCCGCCATCAAACTACCTATGAAATTGCCGCCAGTGCCTGGACCGAGCCAACTACGACGGCAGACATGATCGAGTGTTGCGTCGTAAAAATGGAAAATTTGGAACGCGGGGCCTGCTCGGGAAATGGACTGTTTTTCATCGGGGAAAGGGACGCAGCCTGTCGGGGTAAATGGATTGATAACTGGGAGGGTCGTCGATCTTGAGAACTCGTGTTTCTGGGAGGACACCTTCGTTCTCAATAATCATTGTGGATAAAGGAGGAAGTAGGAAGTGAGATCAGAAAATACATCGACTCAGAACTCAGATAAAAACTGAATGAACCATCAACGCAACAATTCCAAAAACTCTCTATGATCCGAAATACTACAATCATTTTGAATTTTTGCAGGAATATCTCTTGCTCATCAGTTATACTGGTTAAACAATTAACTCAATTTTATACAATATTCTCCCTTGACAAAGTGAACTATTCTGAAACACAGAATAAAGAATATGGGTTTATTAGAAATTATTCTGGTTTTGTTACATTGGAACTATCATCAGGTCTACAGAAATAAAAATTCGATATAACAACAGATACATCCTATACATGTTATTATCCTATTCCATCTTAAAAGTGAGTTTACAAGCAGACAAGAAAAATACATGAATGTGAAATATATCGTCAAACTCCATTACTAAAGTACAGTAACTTGACAAGGGGATTGTGAATAAATTTATGACCACAATATTCTGTCAAATATATCCATGAAAATAAAAAAATCAAGAGAATCATCAAGTGTGTGTGTATTCAACCTGAAGATGGTAGGCAAGTAGAGAAAACGGAAGATTCGAGATCAGTGAAAACCTTCAAATTTCTTGGAGGGTGAATTAAAAAACTGAGTTAATTGGAATGAGTTTGAAAAAGTTTTTAGATGTATTAAACTCCGATATGACATTTACAAAATAACTGTAATTTTTCTTTTTCATTATCTTATATCTACTGTCCAAGGCAGACTTTGTTAGGAACCCTTTAAATTTTGAGTCAACCATAGAAATACGGGCCAAATCTTGCACCGCGTAGACGTGATTTTGTTGAGCATATGCCAACCAATGGAAATACCGCACAATTCGTTAATTTTGTTTGCTTTGGTCATAAAAAATTCCTGCTTCACTCATATGAAAGAGAAAGATGGGGCTATCGACAAAAAATTTGTTTCTGCTTATTTTTCTTCATTTGATAAAAACATTGAACTAACGCTTTTGAAAAATCGTGAATTCCTTTTCAATTCTGAGATAAACTCATTGATTGTTTTTATTTGACTTCTAGAAGTGTTGAACGCTTCATCACAAAATATAAGGAGAAATCATTTCATGATCTCTTTTTGGGATTCATAAATATATTCTCGACCATATCAAAAGGTCAATTTGACCGTGTGAGTTTGTGAAAAAACAGGCGTTTTAAAGCAAGAAAATGTACCCGAATAAGAAAATCTTCAATACACATTTCAGACCAGGTTGAGTTTTCGAGGAGTTTAGCTCTACTTCCCAAATCAAAACAAAAACACGTCGAAGTTGACGTTTGATTTTGACGTTATTAATGTTTAAGAAAAGCTCAAGTCATCAAGAAGCCGTGATTATTGACGGCTTAGAAGGGTAATCCTGCAGAATCGGCAAGTTACCTTGAGTGTCTACCAAAGGCATGCACCAAGAGGCAAATTGGTTGCCACATTGTGCAAGCATCGGTTTAACTACTTTGTGCATACTGAATTCCGTTATCGAAAGTGTTTCAATTTTTTCCAATCATGCCTTGTGTTCCTTGGAATATTACTTTACAGGAAATACATCATTTATTACCTCTTGTTTATGTTTTTGTTCAACACGTCTCAATTCATTATAAAGAAAACTTGTATAGGTAAGAATATGATTACATACAGAATGAAACTAAACACTGTTATTCGAATGCTTTATTCATCTTATCCAGTGAATTATTGATCTTATCAAGCAATTGAGACTTTCTTCTGAATTGCCGCTTTATGGAGCTACAGAATTTTCAGACATTTGCATTTTTCAGTTGAAGAAACAACAACAACAAATCAGGAGAAAATGGTATCATATATAGTAATTTTTTTGATTATGAGCAAGGCAATAATATTACAGAAATAGGAAAGTATGAAACTTTCTCCAAATACCTAATAAATTTCACAACCTGACAACGTAGCAGCGTTTTTGACGTGATCTCTCGACGTCACTTGTCAATTTTGCAGGTTTACCCGGTCTTACATTACATTCGACGGTGTAAAGGGGTATTAGTGCTTGTAGATGGCTGTAAGTAATAGCTTCAGACTGTGAATTCACAGTTCGTCCTGAATAATACTGAAATTCAAGGAATCGAAACTGAGCACTAAGATCTTATCTATCCTCCGGTACAGTCAGACGTCACGACGTCATAAATTGACGGTGGACGTCGGTTCGTGCCTCTCGCGCATAAATTAACGCCGTCATAAACGGAATTCGGGGACCTATAAAAAGTTAATGAAAATTGGCCCCGCGCGATATGTAGATTAATTTTTCAACTCAATTTCCAGACGCGCGTCATTCTTCGCTTAATTAATTAATACCCGGCGTATCGACGGCGTTGATCTGCGTTGTTTCTACTTACGCATCGTGCCCAGAGTGATTTATGGGGAGAAAATGACATGGTCAACGGCGGCATATGGCGTTATCTGCGGTTTTGATACCGTCTCATTTCGGCAGGATATGTTGTCAATGACCGGAAGTAGTTGACTGTGAAGGGTCTCGACATGTCACGCGTGGACATGCAGATAAAGATGATGATCGAAATCAAACTGCATAATATTCATAATCTAATAGGATTTATTCAATTTCACAATGGAATTACGTTCGGATTTGCAAAAAAAAACAACTTCGTCAGATTATATCTATTCGAAATATTTCAATACTGGTTTCGAAAGAATTCATCATATAAGTATTCTCAGAAATGCCGTTCCGAAGGGTCGTAGGTTCGAGTCCTGTTCGGGAGGGTTTTGTTTCTAGAATTAAATATTCCGTCTGCATGCCAATAATTTTCGTTGAATATATTTAATTTTCAGACGTTGCAAACACACAAAATGTAATTACTTTTTGATTTGATTTTTCGCAGTTAGGTAGGTAATATTTGATTTCTTGTTCTCATATGTATCTGATGCACAAGAACTACATGTTATGGAACCGAATGGAAACGAAATTACAGAAGCTGGAATAAGGAAATATACTGGGGGAAGGTCTTTTTGGGAATTTAAGGAAGATCTATGAGAGACACAAGGATTATTTCAGAACAAATAATCAACTGAAGTGCAAAGAAATATACACGAGTCTAATGAGTTTTTCAAGAGGAAAAGAACACAATCGAACAAAAATACCCGAATATAAATTGAAAAAACATTTGGAAAGCACTAAACGAGACAGAAATAAATACTGAATGGAATGCGGACCTATTATACAGATGTATCAATGAAATTTGGCCAGTAAACAGCAAGATGTACAACCATATAATTTCAGCAGAACCCAACTGCCTTATATGTGGAGATCCAGAGGATTCAATAATACATCGTTTGAAGACTTGTGAAACCGGAAAAGAGGCATAGAGTTGGATCAGAAGAAAACTTATGAACAAATTCTCAATCGACATAAACGAACGAAATCACTTGGAACTAATAGCCGACGCACCGAAAGAGAAAAAAGGAAGGAAAAAATGGGTATGGTTCATATCAGCCCTCGTCCACTATAATATGAATCGATTGAAAACCTCATCAACAGACTTCGAGGAAATCCTTAGAATGGAAAGAGATCACCTTATCGAAAGAAGGAGAATTGAGTATTTCTCACGAGAAATCTTCTGTTTCTGATTTTGGACAACCCGAGAGGCATGCACGTGTGATTACTGTAATATTATATTTTATTTAAGTTAGGAATGTATATATTTTCTGAATAAAGGTTTAAAAAAAAAAATGGAAGAACACATAATGAAGTGTACAGTAGCTTTGCACTTTGAAATTTTATGAGAGCGGAGCCGCGGGTTTAAACTAGTTATTTCATAAGTGCCATTTGCCACCACACTTAATTCAGCGCTGAAAATTTTCGAGTCACAAATCTCATGTGCTCGCAGATTCAGTACATGATCTAGAGTACAAAATATGAAATTTGTGTATTGATTCTATTCAATAGTGAGTTACAATTAGATGATTTACAGATTTGCCAGAAGGCTTTCAGGCGGAAGAGGTACATATCTCTTTAAGAAAAAGAATAAAACGAAAAACTGAGGTCATACCGAGAACATTTCTGAAACATAGATGAATTCAAAATAGTAATCATCGAAATGAATAACATGTTCAATTCCCAGGCAGTCAACAAACCCTCAAATTTTATGGAAAAAATTCCATTTCTTTTAGAAGATCCAGATCGAAATATGGTGAAACATTCTGGTTAATTTCTGCATCAAATCAATTGAAAGCGCCATGATAATGCGGTCATGTTTTTAATACTCTCAGTCAATCTGAGTAGGTACCGCAAAATCAATTGTTGACCCATTTCACTCATGTTGACAATGACTGTTAGTAATATCAAAATTCAGATTTATAGGGATTGAGAAAAAAAGATTTATGCCACCATTTTACTGTTGGTGAAATGAAATGTAACCTCCTAGTTTACCAGAAATTCGTGTTCCGACTATTTCAAATTTATACGCATTATTCCGGAACAGCAGAACCAGTTTTTCCCAAATCAATTAATCCGTTGAAAAATAAACACAAACGTAATCGTACAGGAGAAACTGATAGAAATTTTCCGAACGCGTCGCAATCAATTTCGTGGCAATCGTCGCGTACTGCAGGGCTCGGATATCCCGGAAAAACCATTTTCGACTAATAGGTTTATGATGCCGATTTTCGATAGGAACGTGTTCCTGTCTCAACGGACCATCGCCTGTTACCGCCAATCGGGTCAACGCTCAGTTGTCAATATTTTTCAATACATCCTGGATGAAACTCTCGAATAAAATTTGTATAGTCGATAGTATTGATAATGGAGCATGTTCAGAAATCATAATACAGGGTGTACCAAGTTAGACGGCCTATTGAGCGTTTCTGGAGAACTAGACTTATTTGAAATCTGAAAATTGGGATTATGATATTGTTTGACATTATATACCGAGCTAAAATATTCTTGGAGCCTGACCACTTTCAGTTATACAGGAAGTGAAAAAAAAATTTTCAAAATTTTGTTTTCTTGTTTTCTTGTTTTTTGTTTTCGAATTTGACAGAGTATGCAATTCTGAATACATTCGTACTCAAATCGTTGCATTCGTCGAAATACTTTCCAAAATATCAGGAAAACCTGAAGAAAAAGAGAGAAAAGAGTATTCGGTTTTATGTTTGTTATTCCTAATCTAGATACCTTAAGCACAAGCCGTTTTCACATTTCTGAAGGCGAAGAATGTGGAAATATTGTACATTTTTAGAATTTTGAAAAACTCATCACAAGGTGTTCCAAATGTTGGGTCAAAAATTGGGATCAAGATTGGCCCATAACTTTCGTTTTTCAAATTAGAACCCTATTTTTTTTTATGATTGGGTTGGATTGTAAGAAGAAAAATGATGGTTATGTTCTAAAATGTTAATGCTCCTAAAATTGATAATTCTTGAGTTATTCGGGATTTTCTGATTTTATGCCGTACGTAGAGTCAAATTCATTTAATTTGTTCCATATCAACTATGACCTTGGTCATAGAAGATAAATTATTCCAATAACTCACTAATGACACACCTTTTGTCTAAATTAATTTATCATTGTGGTTATGAAACAGATTTTATGAATTTGACGCAACGTACAACATGCAATCAGAAAATACTAAATAACTCAAGAATTATCAATTTTAGGTGTATTGACATGTTAGAACATTATCATCATTTTTCTTCGTACGATCCAACGCAATCATGAAAAAATAGGGTTCTAATTCGAAAAACGAAAGTTATGGGCCAATCTTGATCCCAATTTTTGACCCAACATTTAGAACACCCTGTGATGAGTTTTCCAAAATTCTAAAAATGTAAAATATTTCCACTGTCTTCGACTACGAAAACGTGTAAACGGTTTGAGCTTAAGATAACTAGATTAGAAATAGCAAACATTATACCGAATATTCTTATCTACCTTTTTTCTTTAGTTTTTTTTTATATTTCGGAAAGTATTTAGACGAATGCAACGATTTGAGTACGAATGTGTTCAAGTGTGTGTCGCTAGTGAGTTATTGGAATAAATTATTTTCTATGACCAAGCTCATAGTTGATATGAAACAAATTAAATGAATTTGACGCTACGTACGACAGAAAATCCTAAATAACTCAAGAATTATCAATTTTAGGAGTATTAACATATTAGAACATTATCATCATTTTTCTTCGTACAATCCAACGCAATCATGAAAAATTAGGATCCTTATTTGAAAAACGAAAATTATGGATCAATCTTGATCCCAATTTTTGACCCAACATTTGGAACACCCTGTGATGAGTTTTTCAGAATTCTAAAACTGTACAATATTTTCACTGTCTTTGACTTCAAAAATGTGAAAACATTTCGTGCTTAAGTTATCTAGATTAGGAATAACAAACATAATACCGAATACTCTTTTCTCTCTTTTTCTTCAGGTTTTTCTCGATGAGTACGAATTTATTCAGAATTGCATACTCTGTCAAATTCGAAAACAAAATACAAAAAAAAAAATTTTTAGAAATTATATTTTTCACTCGCTGTATAACTGAGAGTGGTCAGGCTCCAAGAATATTTTAGATCGGTAGATAATGTCAAACAATAATATAATCCGAATTTTCAGATTTCAAATAGGTCCAGTTCTCCAGAAACGCCTAATAGGCCGTCGAACTTGGTACACCCTGTATAAAGTCACGTAGAAACATTTGTTGCTTCGGCAAATTTTAGCATTTCAAGCATTCATTTACCTTTCTTCGTTTGTCGTTCTACCACTTAGACATTCGTAGTATTCATTCGGCCTTCTGAACAGTCCAAAACATCTGTTAACATGATCTAATTGTAATAAAAAAGATGGGTTTGCTCTTGAAATTTGAAAGTTGGAGCCATATTTCAGAAAAGGTTCTTTTGAGCCCAAAAACCTGATGATTCGATTCTTCGGACGAAATTACTGTAGGCTCCGGAATCCGAATTCCGATTTTTCACCTGTGCGCGAAATACATTCACAGTTCCCAGACTTTTGAACCACTCGGTATACGTTTGGCACCTTGGTAGTTTTTCCATACTTGTTGTTTTTGAGTTTTGTTGCGATATACTCAGGCCATATTTCTGCTTCCCATGATGTCACAGGACGCGTTTTCCGAAGCACGTAACTCAAACTTGCTCTGAATTAGACCTCTGACGTGTACGCTGTATTGCCGATGCGATTTATTCGAACGTTTAACTAATCATATCGTTTTTTCGCCGATATCGATACGGTGGCATTCCCGCGAACCGCCGGTCGTAGATCAGGCCGTCGAGACGGCCGGCATGCGATAATTTGTCGGCGGTGCGTTCCATTCGCGTTTTTTTCGAGCGCGGACGTCCGATCGGACGGTCGTCGTGTTTTGTGGTCGTCACGTCGGCCTATGCGAGAAATGCGGCCGTTTTAATAGCCTGCGGGACGCCACGGCACGCGAGATGAAATCTCCGAACATCTGAACGATCTGGATGATGCATGTGGCGGGGTGTCGGTGCTGATTTATTATTTATTGGCCGTGGAATTAAGTGATCTTTGGTCTCGAACGACTTTTTTCTGATTTTGAGTGAGTCGTCAAAAGATCCTGTTTCGTATGGGTTTTGGAAGGCTTTCAATCAGAAAAAATCCAGTTGGCTTTCTCAAACAACCTGGTAGATTCTTTATATTAGTTATAAACATACAAATGAGGGGTTGTGTAAATGATAAGTTCCAGATATACCTACCTCACTATTTATTATAATTGTCTACATGAATGCTTTAGGTAGTTAAATTGCATCATAAGATTGAATACTTCAATAATAATTAATTCGATTATGAATAAAAAAATACCTGCAGCAATACATTTCATGACATCGAGAATACACAAGTGACTGTTCATTCAACACTAGAAAATTTTTGAATTCTCGACCACACCTAAAATATATATTTTTTTTTAAATTGGATATGGAGGTAATGGCATGACATGGTAGACCCATTTAGTTATTTCAAACCTGCGTATTTCGAATAGTTTCAACATTGTTCCTGAAGAACCTATACAGGGTGGCCATTTGAAAACGAAACAGACGAGATTACAGACGAAAAAATTTTTTCGATAAAAATGCTCGGACAGGTCGATTTCTGTTTCGAGGAAGGGGACAACTTTAGATGTAGGTTACGGACGCATAGCGCTTCAACCCTTGCTACTACAAACCTCACCCCCAATTCTTGAATAAGGAAGATGGGGTGAGTGATACCTCATTTGAAACACTACATTTTCAAATGCTTAGTCAAGAATAGTTGGAGAACTAATGCATAAAATGAAAAAACAATTACTGTGCTGAAATCAGTATAAAAATACCTTTCAAATGAGGTATCACTCGCCCCATCTTCCCTATTCAAAAATTGGGGGTGAGGGTTGTAGTAGCAAGGGTTGAAGCGCTATGCATCCATAACCTACATCTTAAGTTGTCCCCCTCGAAACAGAAATCGACCTGTCCGAGCATTTCTATCTAAAAAATTTATTTCGTCTGTAATCTCGTCTGTTTCGTTTTCAAATGGCCACCCTGTATATATTATACTGTTGATGATGTTCAGCATTTTTAACAGTTGTTTACCGAGTCTCAATGAAGAAACCTTTTCATATGAATGATATTGAAATGATGATAATTTTTAAATAGCTTAATTATTCGTCTCGTTTCTGATATGTCCTACATTCAAACTTTTCATTTTTCAATTCAACTGTTGTAACTGATTTCACAGTTGTCTACTTTTCTTACTGCACATAAACTAGATTAAAATGAATCTGAACAACCTTATTTTCACTATGATAGTGACCTTCATAGAGCACACGAAAGTTCCCCTCTTTCCCCTCGTTTTTTGTCACCTGCTTTTATTTGTAAATCTCTGCTTTTATACATTATTTTTGATTTGGTGAAAACGCTTTCACTATCATTCGACTTCTCTCAGAAATATGAGAACTTTGAATATAATACTCGAAATAATCATTGTGATACCTGCACAACTTTGAATTCATTTAATAAAAATCAATCTTGATGCACTTAACGAGTGAAGTAGATTTTATGAAGATATCTACAAAATTAACACAAGAAAAAGAAATTTTCTCGAAACTGTGAGATATAATACAAATCCAGAAGATTCATATATCGATTAGAATGTACTCTTGGAGGTTTCAACATTTTTTCTTCTGCAAATAACATTCAATCAATGAACAATTCAAATCCTCAACTTTTTTTTACTGCGAAGAATAAAATTCGAAATGTAATGGCGCAGGTGGTTTTTTGTCTAATATCTCAGGAAATATGAATTTTAGAGCACTGGTGATATTTCGACACCTACATTATTTTTCAACGAAGCCTTCATTATTTCTATAAAAATTTTGGTTTTCATGAAAAAAATTGAGTTTTCACGTTTTTGAAATTGCTTACTTTTGACTTCTAGCAGATTTGTAAAAACCTCGGTAAAATAATATTCTTCCAATGAAAAATTGTGAAGTTATCCATGTTTCAGCTGACCTACATTTTCAATTATTGTTCTCTAATTTCATGTTAGAAAAGAATTTTCCTTAATAAATTCGGATATATATAACTATTCCTATAGTCGATTATGAAGACTTGCTCAAAATTATTGATGCTTTTTCTTTCAAAATCAACGATGTTAAAACCATTGTAAATGTTTACAATAGATCATTCCAAAACTTGGAAAATGATCAGAAAAATTTATCATGATATTGAAAGATGCTTCCGGGCTTATTGGCCGTGGTCCATTGAGAATAATTTCACCTAACGTTTCGCCCACAACTGCGGTAGCCATCTTCAGAGGATTTTTGATCTAAAATTGTACCTCGAACGCTGAATTTCTGACACTGACGTGTTCAAAGCGGAATTATTATCAACACTCCGATTAATGGAGAGAAGGTGGTGAGTTTACGTGCGCGATGTTGATTATCCCATATCTCCCGCTTCATATCGGCTTGATCTTTGTTTTTTCTAAGGTCAGTGACCATCAGGCGCAATGTAAAAAAGGGGACCTCTTTATTTCTGTTCATGTTGTTTTTGTGTTCATAAATATTCGATCGTGAAAGCCTCAAACTATTTGATATCGATCATGACATTTTATTCCCTTCATAAAGCACAGCGCCGATTAGCCGTCATATCGTGAATGGCGAACCAGAATCGGAAAAATGGCAGCGCGCGAAAAACTTTCCCAGCCGTCAATCACGAAAATTCGGAAGTCAGTTAGCCTCGAAGCAGATTAGACTGATGAACAAATGAACAATCATCCCGCCAAATTGAATCTGCTCATTTTCCGGATCAACAAGCCATAGATCCGTCGCGGAAACTCCGCGAAGAACGGGGAGGCGGTAGGGAAAGTCCGGGAAAGCCCGTCGAGTTTCGGGCAGTTCCGGCTGCTCGCTCCCAGCGGTATTGACGACCGGCTCACTGGGGGAGAGAGAGAAGAGTCAATACCGGCCGAGGGAATGGGCAGGATCCCGAGGGAGCGACGGCGGCGGCGGGAATCGTGGACTCGGGCGGCCGCGTTAAAGGAGCCACCCGCGGTCGGACTTGTACGTCCAACCGATTCTCGATGTGATAAATATTTCGAAACTGAAGTTTTCGGTACTGATATTGCATGTTATTCATCTGTTTGTTATGGAAACCATAAATTAAACACTCCAATGAAAATTCTCATAAAAGTCCTCTTTTCGTCCCAGAATGATCTCCTAGACAGATCCAACAATTTCTTTGATGTTTCCGAATGTTTAGATGCGAAAATTTAAGAGCTGGAGATTTTCTGACTCAATTCGACATATCGAAATCTTGTTTAATAAAGTGAATCAAGGATATACTTTCTTCAATAAGAAGTTCCAAGTCACTATGAAGTTTAATTCAACAGTTAATTGTGAATCATCAAGCGAGTTATCTATCCTCGATCGATATCATAATAGTTATTTATGATACAAGTGCAGAAAGCATTGATATTCTTCCACGAGTTCAAAATCCAAAAACGAGCCACATAGTGGCAAGTTTTCGAATCAAGGTGTGTTAGAATGAGCCTTCTATACGAGAATCATACATGATTTTCTCGAATTCGCTGAATTTTTATCGAAATAAATGAAATAATGCCGTGAATATTGTTTAGTGATTTTTTTCAATGAAGAATATTAATTGGCAGAACTGTTTTCTATCACATAAATTTGACAGATGTTCAATAAATCCGTGGCAGGAGGCCAACCTGTAATCAATAAAATTTTACTGAAAACATTGCTAGAATCAAAAACACTGCGCAAAAAAAATTACCGCACATTCTGAAAATCTCAATTTTGATGAAAGTTAACTCTACATTGACTTTATAACTTATTTTTTATGTTCTCTCGGGAAGGTTTCGAACGAAACAAGACACATTAAATGAAAAAAAATTCAGGATTTCACTGAATCTTATGTGAAAGAAGAGATATGAACAATTTTCAAAATACTGTCATACCTGTCTCCCTGAATCGCTGCAACATTCTGGACACACTTGAATGGGAAACTCCAAAGTTTTATTTAATTCTTGTGTATGTCCACCCTTCTTCTCGCAAAAACACATTCCCCTTGGGTCAAATTGCGTGTTTCGCGTTGCATAGCGATCGAGTGTAGAAAATCAAACGAAAGAAAAACTATTGATTACTAGAATTGATCGAGAACAACTGATTTTAGAATGGAGCAAAATCTGATAATATCATTTTTTTTTATTCCTGCTGGGAAAAAACATCTGTATTGAAAAAAAACGTTGAAAGTGGATAACATGTGCATGCATAATTCTGATAAAAATACTTATCATTGAGAACACCTTCAGTTGTAGAATAAATTTGAGATTTCCATAATGTGCGTAAATTTTTTTTTGCGCAGTCTATTCTAACATTGTTTTGTTCTACGAGATGTGGCAGAATGAATGGATTTGACACATAATTAGAGAAAGAAAGTTAGTAGACGCTCGATAAGGAGGTGCAGTAATAAAAAACAGTGTTATTTGATATCCACACATGTACTTCACGATCCATAAATAAAGTTTTGCTTAAAATGGAAAATGACGACCATTAATTGCGAAAGACACCTGAATTTCACCTCGAATCTCTCAACATTCTAAACGTTTTATTTCATAGTCTGAGTTGCTACATTATGTAAGTTTCATAGATTCTATTTTATTATTTATATTCGGACATAAAAATAAGTGATCTAATTCAAAGTTAATGGAATGTTCGGTAAATCCTAAGTGAAATTTACGTTTTCGAAGCAAAGAGCAATCTAATCAAGAAATCTTTTGATATGCCTTGAGGCTACGAAATGATATAAGTGGACAATCAATAAATTTCAAAGAAATTATTTTGCTTACAATATACAGCACATGCAATAAAAAAAGTAACAGTCCGTCATTCAATCCAGGCAGAATTCCAAAGGACCAAGTAACCCCCCCCCCCTCATGATATCATTTTAGTTGATAATAATTCACATTATCAGACAGTATAAAGTATTAAATCTTCCCTTGGATGTAGTAAACTTTTCTCACAGATAATTTCGTGTATCGTTTCGTGATTGTTTACATGTTTTAGTTTATCTGAATGTTAATATTACGCGATTTTCCATATGAAGCAATCCAAATAATGTGTTGGATGATTTGTTAATAATTTTCAGTAAAAACGGTGGAGCATTCAATGCGAAATACTCTCTAGTAAAAATTCCGAAGAATTGAGAAACAATGTCAAAACCTGTACACCTGTACAATAACGCAACATTCATTCTAAATTCTGAAGTATTTAATTAAACCGTCCCTCCTACGGATAACAATTTTCGGACAAAGTTCTGTGCCGAACAATTATAGACTTGATCGAAACCGAAAAAATAATTCCGAAACAATATGAATTTACAAAAATGCCTTCTGAATCTGAAGCAAATCAGTTTCAGGGTCAAATCTCGAATTGTGTGGACCCTTTAGTATCCGAAGAACGACGACGTTGTCGGGTGATATACTCCTAGTAGAGCGTTAACGTAGTTACCTGCTGCCTCATGCTGCAGCTGTTGCAGTAAATAATTTTTTATGTATAAGAGAGCTACCGACGTTTGTCGTTCTTACTAAACGTTCCACTTCTCTTCCTTTTTAGAATTCCCGTCATGTATTTCGTCATAATAGCTTTTAGCTCTCGTCATTATATACTTTATCTACTGTCTTGAGTTACAGTAGAGAAAAGCCGTCTGTTTGGATTCACGTAGAGGAAAAGCCTCTGTTGTTTCGCCAAGAAATGTCAATGAGTCAGTGAGTGAACTTTATTCGCCGAAATTGGGGCATATGGAACTTCTGTTGTACGTTATACTTGCTATCTACTGACGGCAATTTCTGACGTCAAAGGACTTCTGCGAACATTTCAGATTTTGCAATCGATTTCGGATTACCATGATATGACAAACGAACTGTATCGTCAGTATTGAAAATATATTATCAACAGGAGCCTCTCATATTTCAATATTGTTCATGTTTGCTGCTGATTTAGGGTCTTTGCCGATATTGGATTATGTATTTGATACCGATATATATTCTTTCTCATGGCGATCTAACTTGAACTGCGACGATTATGAATGTTAAATTGTTAAAAATTTTACGAAAAATCATTTTCGTAGGAATTAATGCGATTTTTTCTTCCTTCTGAAGAACGGTCTCTGGGTGAGTTGGGTAGCTTAACAAATTTAGGCGATGATATGAAAAATACTCATTGTATAAACTTAGACAACTGAAACTATCACCCATTTCTCTCAACACTTCAAACTCATTGCTGAAGTATAACTGGAGAGTGAAGTATCAGACATCGACACAACAAGTGGCGTTATTATGCACTCAAGACTTATGGTCGGAAGATCCTGAACTTCAACAGCTTTACAGCTCTTTTACTGCTTCATCACAGTTTTTCTTCGGAGGAATATAACGATGAGATTATAGGTGAGAAGCGTAAAGTTTATGAAACTTCCTTTATGGTCCTACTCCTTCATGCTATGTTGTTCATCGTTTTGCGAAAAATTCTCTCACAAACCTCGGTCATGACTATACGTGATAGGAGAATGTATTAATTCGAAATTGTGAACAAACCATTGATATTCATGCAAGTGGTGATGTGTAATGGTATTCTTGTCGGCGCTATAATCCGATTGACGTTTCTGACATTCAGACATGAATTTAACTGCTAGTGGATATCAATTAGTACCACCGTTGTAGCATGGAGCAGTGATCTTCCTCCCTCTCATAAATACCAATCTATCAACCAAACGAACGATGTATGAAATACGACCAATTGAGCACCACTTGTTCGAATGATCCGTGTCGGATTGAAGTTATGCGTATCACCCCAACATAAAGAAATCTATTAAATATCGAACAAAATCCCGGACAATCCTTCGGATTGAAAGGGCCATTCTTGCCAAATGATACATAACAGTGCTGGTGTAAATATCATGGGGTTGGCGAACAAAATGAACCCGGACTTGGTGGAATACACCATTCGCCAAAGACATACAACGGTGAAATATATCATCGAATAAATGAACGGGACTGTGGGTTGTCAGCAGGGGTGAAAGAGGATCATCTGCGAATTTAGTTCGGCGGATTAGCCGTTATATCGCGAACGTTTCGTGTGTCCATTCTGGTGGTCAGATTGCACTGATGGAAATCTTGTAGGATTTAACAAGGTGCAGTCAACTCTGGATGCTACAGATTATTTACGTACAGATGTAATGATAGGACGTAAAGGACAGTAGATCATTGCCAACCTTGGAATGGGATAAAAAACCAAGAAGTGCCTGAAGTTTTTGTCATCAGCTCTCCTCTTCGTTGCTCATGTCATCTTCCTCAATAAATAGTCGGCATAAAATTTCAAATTTTCCATTTAATCGAAGACGAATGTTTCAAGGATACTGGGGCAGCGTTGGGATCTGAAGAACGTTCTGATCAAACTCGTTCATTTACAATTTTTAATAGTATATTCTGAAACAAGTTGCAGAACGAGCTCCTATTCCAACACGAATGTGAAATTCGAAAACGAGCGACGAAGGAGCGAGTTTTCGAAAGCATGAGTGTTGGAATTGCCTTCTGCAACGAGTATTAGACGATATTTTCTCTATTTCAGTAAAGTTTTGTGGAAAACTCTCGAAATTCAATTAAAAATTCAGATTAGTGACTTTTGTATTGTATCATGGCAGTTGGTGTCACTAACCACATTTGACAGATTGCGGAATTTGAATTGATTTGATTCGAAAATTGAGTGGATCGAAGGTCAGTACCACAAAACGAAAAATATAACTGAAAACAATACTGTAATGAGTTTCGTTACAGCACTACTTTTAGTACTGTAATGAACTCATTACGATACTGAAATAGAGAAAATTATTTACATACAAGATGGTATGAAATAAGTTCCGTTGCCTGGGTAATGAAAAACTGTTGAACTGTAGATGCCGAAGTAGAACAGTGTGCTGATTCATATTGCAACGTTCGTGAACTTTGAAATTTGTTGAATTGAGGTCATATATGGTATAATGGATAGGTCAGAAACGATGTATATTGTGTCACAAAATAGATGCTCACTCTGAGCTTCAACCATGACGAGAACTATGAACAAGGACTTCGGATGTCTTTGGATGCAATTATAAGCTTAGCTTCGTACATTATTTCAATAAGAGCTTGAGAATGAAAATATTATTATGCAAAATGTTTGATCACTCATTTGTATTCTGTCGGAAGTTATGAGCACTACAAATACGGGACTTCATTCAAAACAATTAATGACATAAATATCCACAAAATTCTAAGGCACGTTCAATGAATTTAGCAGATCTATGCAACTACGCACTAACGTCACACACTGTCAGATGTTTCTCACTCGACTGATCATCAAATCTGGATCTCAGAGTTTAATGACGTCAGCGTCGATCGCATATATTCCTGTTACGACAAGATTGGAAAAGAGCTTATTGCCCTTTGAAGATTACTAAGCACTAAGTCTTTCGATATCTATTTAAATATTTTTTGGGAGGTCTCTGCATTTTTGTGAAATTTTCTTAGGGTTTTCCCACCCAGTTTCTGAAAGAAGAAACCATTAGAAAATTGTTTTTAATAATTCAAGAAAGGCCCCTGCGGAAATACTTGAGCACTTATTTGTCAGGGGCCAAATATTTCCAAAAACTTGTTGCCTAACAATGAAAAATGAAAAACACATATCGAAATCTAAAGTTTCGTAACGTTTCGGAGTTTAAATCAGACTTCTTTGTCCGACAATTTCTGGATTTCAGTCAACCTTTTAGAATCGTTAGAATTTTTTGATTTTTCAAAAATAAATGTCTAATTGTTTCTTGTTTCAGAGATTGGGAGAGAAAACCCTAAAAAACTTCCACAAAAAAACTGAGCCTTTTGGTGTGAAGAGCTTCAATTACGAAGCACTAAGCACTGCTTTTAAAAAGTGCTATGGAGCACAGTGCTCGGGTGCAGAAAAGGGCTTCGAGTGTTTTCACGAGCTCAAATCACGATGCTATGGGATAAGTCTGATGTAAGTTAAGGTACTCAGCCGTATCGTTCTAATCTCTTCTCTGAATCCCTCGTAATCTGCCCTCTATTGTATCTTAGATCTGGCAAAAAATTATGGAATAGTCGGAATATGTTGAAATTTAAAGTACACGAAGAGAAAGTCGTGATCATGAGATCAGTCAGTTTAGCGACATGTTATTTGAAATAATCTCAGCTACTCGGATGATCATAACTGAAGACTAATAATCTGAGGTTTACTACCATTTGTCTTGAAAAAGAAACTCGAGGTCGATAGTCCTTAATTCGACTGATCGAAGTGAAGAAAACAGTTCATAAGTATTGAATCCATTGAAACTGAAACAGTATTTTCGAAACATTTTCACATGCCGAACACTCCCAAATAATAACGATGGTTTGAAGCGCAAACGCTTCAATTTTTTATACCTACATTTTATACCTACATTTTATACCTATTATATTATAAATTGTCACGATCAATAGACAGTTTGTACTGAGTTATAATTATTAACATTCGGAGTCAACTAGAAAATGTCAGTTCTTTTGTGAAAATATAACGATTATGAACTCTACTTGGGTGCAAATCAAGGCCTGTTTCTTGAAATTTTGGAAAATCAGAAGAATTGGACATACTTTATCTGCGCTTTAAACCACTGATAATATATGGTATGTTAGTAACTATCCTGTCTCGTAAATCGTATAGACAAGAAGTCATCCATATGGTATACCGATGGATCGAAAACAGAAAGGGTACAGGCATTAGGATATGGGGACCCAAAACAAGGATATCCAAGTCCCTCGGAAGTGAACCTTAGGTTTCACAGGCTGAAACACTAGCAGTCTATACCTGCGCTCAAGAGTGCCTTCAAAGGAATCTTAAAGGAGCGCATATATATATCACCACGGACAGTCAAGCCACTTTGAGATCACTGGAATCATACAGCCAGAAATCTCGGCTGACATATGAATGCCGTAATACCATAAAGCAACTGGCCAGAGGCAACAAAGTGACTCTACTATGGATACCAGGACATTGTGGTATTGAGGGAAATGAAACAGCCGACGAACTGGCGAAGAAGGCTTCAAGGCTGAAGCCTGTTGGACCTGAACCTTTATGTGGGCTTGGAATAGACCAATACAAGAAAGCGGTCCAACAATGGGAAGCAGCAAACAAAATAACGCTTTGGAGAAATACTCCCAGACTTGCGCAAGCCAAGAGATTTGTGGAATTCTCGTCGACCTACACCACAAAGCTCATAAAGCTGCCACGAGCTGAGCTTCGAGTAATGGTGGGTCTGCTGACGGGACACTGTCAATATAAATATCATTTGTATCGCATGGGAAAGTCAGCAGATGAAACCTGCAGGCTATGTGGATCAGAGAAGGAAACGGCTGAACACATGGTATGCAAGTGTCCAGAACTGGCGGAACTAAGAACCATTCACACGGGGAAGTCGGTTCTGGATCCACATGAAATAACCGCCAAGGCTCCTAAGGAGGTCGCTGGGTTCATCAACACCATTGATGGCCTCCTTGGGATTTAAATGAACGAGTTGGGTAAAGAACAAAAGATCCTTGCGGTCGAAGTGCTGAACGAAGCCACAACGACCCCTGTTCATTATAATAATAATAATAATAATAATAATAACTATCCTGTCTGCACAACCAAGAAAACTAACAAGGGTAGACACACCTTTCTATGAAAACTAAAGAATTTTCTTGAGCTCCGAAAGAGTCATGGCACTCCTGACTCCTTTCCCACCCATTATTATCCGAACTATAGACTTCCGTAAATCCCGAAAATGTGTCCCTATCAATCTCGAAGCGACCTCTGCCGTACAAACGCAAAACGAAGTTAGCGCAATTCCAGCCGACACGCATAAATTTATGATAATCGACGAAATTAACAATCGACGGACGGAAGAATAAACTGGACAGATTGCAACAACAACGAAAAAAACCGGACGTAAATCAACCGGACAAGGGGGTTAAATCGACAACGAAATGTCGCCATTCCGTGTGACAAGCGACTATGTCATATCGGCGATGACAATTCGGCGTGTCATAACTCAGGGCACTCTGCGAGGTCGGCCGTGTAAATTTGCTCGCAATCAAGGCTCGTATAACTCATTTACATTGGACGCGCTCGCAGAGTCCGCTCGGACGTCGGAAATTTGTCATTCCGTCGACGGATGACGGACGGCGGTGGTGGGGCGTTTGGGCCGTACGTATATGATGGATGCAGGCGATGCACCACGGAGGGAACGCGGAAAAAACGCTTGAATCATTTGTCGCAGTGCAATGCTTGAAAAATAACATACAGTGTGACACAGACTCATGGTACACCCCATTTTCTCCTTTGTTTCTGTAGTTATATTTTTGAAATTTGGAACATTGAATATACCAACTATACGGCACTTTTTGACATATTCAGAAAAAAAATACAACTTCGGGTTTTTCCGGAAATCACATCAACTTTCGATTTTCAAATTGGACACCCGGTATATTATTACATTTTTGAAATCTCCACAATTTTCTTAAGCTAATGATACCTCATAGTTGATATTTCATTCGTCAGAACGCCCATTTTATTTCTCGATCTGAAGAGCCATGAACTCCCTAAAATTATTCCAAATAATCAAAATAATCCTACACTTTAGTAATTTCAATTTAAAAAGTATCGTGGTTCGAAATACGTGCCAAAAAAGTTAACCAAAACCTTTTTTCACTCGAAACTATGTTTTGTAAAATGGTCGCATAATGGTACTATGACGTCCATTCGACAGTACCATCGGTGGGGTATCCATCCATATCAACTATTTTTCTGTATAATCAATACGAACACGATACTGGAGTTTAGACAAGTTTAAATATCTTCTCGGTTCAATCCAAAGTTGATGTCATTTCCGGAAAAACCAGAAGTTGTTTTTTTTCTGAATATGTCAATAAGTGCCCTATAGTGAGAATATTGAAAGTTACAAATTTCAAAAATATAGCTACAGAAACAAGGGAGAAAATGGGGGTGAATCTGTGTCACCCTGTATAGTCCGTTCCAGCATTATTTGCATTTCGAAGGGTTTCTGAGTTACAGAATTAAGGGTGGTGATGATGAAAAACTCGAGTTTTTCAGGTGAACAATCACTCACTTTTTCGAGGTGTTTTTGAAGAATAATGGAGTCTTAACATTTCAGTCAGAAGAATTTTGGAGAGAAAAGAAGGCAAAGTAAGTCATTACATCCCAATAGCGAGCAGTAGAAGGAAACCTACTTCACGGGAAATTACATTCAAAGAGACGTTATTTTGTCTAAAATCAGATACAATGAATAGGTATATCCGTTTGTACATCTTTTTTGAACTTCCTGGAAAGTAAATTAATTTCAATGAAAATCAACATCGGGTATAATATTCGATGAATCAAGAAATGGGCAGTATCAGTAAATACAAAAAAAAGTGATCTAGATGATCTATAATTTGTCAACAAATAGAACACACGTCAACAAATAAAGCACACGGCCAGAAATCGACAATTTCAGAGATAATATTGATATATTTATTTCGAACCATGTTGAAAACACAGACGTTTTCATAGCTAGCTGTCTTCTGTATGAATTAGATTTACCTAAGAAGCCCTTAAATTTTGAATTCGGCTCTACCTCGCTTCAATGGATCAGACTTTGCACCTCGTATCTAATAAAAATGGCTTTATTGAGCACGTGCTAAGCAATGCTGAATCTGGCAGAACTGCATGGTTCGGTGAAAATGTTTATTTTGACATAAATGACCATATGATTTCCTTCGGCTGCGTTCACAAACTTACTCAGAGAGTAGAGTAAGCGCGGTTTCACACGGTCCGGGTGTATGTCCGTCCGAGTTTTCGCCCGTCAACCGGACAAGTAGAAATACGCAGTTTAGCATAGGTTCTTTCACACTTTCCGGACACGGGTGAATCGCCGTCCGGGCATACAAAACGCCCGGATGTTCCCGCTAGAACTCACGGAGCCCAGACGGGCAATCGCCCGGACCATGCCCTAGCGGACTATAGTGTGCCATGAGTGCGTTCACACGATCCGGATGTTTAGTCGTCTGATTGTTCTAGACTAGAAGAAATAGATTCCGAAATCCTGATAACTCTAGTTCGGGAGAAACCCGAAATCTGGGACAAAGGAGAGGAGGATTACCAAAATCGAATTAAAAAAACTGAAGCGTGGAGAAATATTTCTGCCCAGTTGGGGGAAAATTTCGTAAATTTGAGTGCAAAGGGTGAACCCAAATTTGCCTATTTTGTTGTTTTTTTCGCCGATGTTTTGATAAAGCGATCAAAATATGTCCACTGTCTACTGTCCATCGAAATCAGAGGCAAACTGAAGTACCTACTCGTACTTAGCACCTAGTAATCCGGATTTTCGCAGTTCCCGTGTGAAGAGAGCTTCCGGGTGCCGCCCGGTCGGGCGATTACCCGGACGGACAAATACCCGGACCGTGTGAAACCGCGCTAAGAGTATGGCCATATGATCAGAAATATACTTCGGTCTTTACCCACGCTCGTTGTTCACAATCTTACTCTGACCAATGTCATTCAAACAAGTGAATAAAAGGTTATGAATACTATTTTTGTATATAAATTTTTATATATTATTTTAATATTGAATTGTTGCTATCATGAATGATAAATCGAAGTTTAAGGAAAAAATTCTCTCTAGTCGTACATTTTTAGTTGTGTCTTCGAAGTACAGTCTATTTTTCTTTAATTATAAAAGTGGAGCACAACCCTGTTTTTTGATGATTGTAGGGGAATTGATAAATGTTCTCAGGACGTTGAAATACTTCTAATAAGACAGAAACAATGAAAAACGGATATCATTGTATGTAATCTTTTCTTGCAAGAAGAAAATTAAAAATGTTATAACATGTTTTGTTGCTTTATTGACTTTACGCCAGAAAAAGGAATACTTCATTACAAGAAATAATTTCATTCAAGGAAGTTAAAAAATATTGCATAAAAGATGAAGCAAAATATGAATGAACCTTGACAGATCTTAACTCTTTAATAAAACAAAATATCAATGTAGATTTCTAATCAGGTACAAAAAACAGTTATTGTGGGATTTTTTGTTTCGGTTTATTTGAACTTGAACGGACTACTCAGGGTTTGCAATACAGGAAGAAACTCTTTTCGAAACTCCATTATCTCCTGTTTAGTTTGAGTTTACTTTGAGCTTCGTTAATTCATTGTTAGCAATTTTATCAAATTTATTAATCATTGAAGTCATTTTTTTCTATGTTTCTTTATTTCACAGAATAGTTGTTTTACGTGGAAAAATTATTGTTTCGTATTTCGTTATTGAAATAAAACAAAAATAGAAATAAATACTTATACGACTGATATTCAAGTTGCGAAAAGTCTGCGGGAGCAGGACAGAATGAAAATCGTACGTCATAGCTGTCAGAGTATGTGTTTACTCTCCCAAATAGCAGAGTATGCAGAGCTTACTTAGAGGAAGTTCATGAACGCTCACAGAGTATACTCCGAGGAAGACGAAGTTAGTTTGTCAACGCTTCAGAGTAAGGAGAGCTTACTCTGAGTAAGTTTATGAACGCAACCTTTCGGAACCAAGTACAGCGAAGTGTGAAGAACAAGCGTTTTCATAGACAAACAAGATATTGTATTATTCATTTTAGTTTTCTCAGAAAAACTTAAGTTAACAGTTTGAGTTAAGATGTTTTGATCTGGTCGGAAATATTTCTATAGGGTCACTGTCGATGTTCATCATTCAAGTCATTTGTCTGAAATGAACTTTTGATTTAGTGTCGTGAAGAAAAATATTACTGTCCTAAGGTAACAAAAGTTATTTCTCCCTTGGGACAGAAATAATTTTTTTTCTGAAATAAATTCTGAAATTTAATCAAGTAATAATTTCATTCCACTAATGAATGTAAGCTTATTGGGTTTGGGTATTAATTGTTTTAAATCCTGAGTTTAAGATCATTTTCCCATATCCAATGAACATTGAAATATAGGTGTTTGAACTTTGAACAAGAATGCGATGAGGAGGTAGAAGGACCTCACTGACATCAGTGATCATTAACGTGAATAAACTCTCATATCTTCACCTGGATATGTCACAATGTCAGTTCAAAAAATGTATGAATTTGACGATCTCTCTCTCGATGTAACTATCAGATTGCCACAAATTTGTCGTGCTCCGAAATTAACTTATACAGAAACTATAATGCTCTCCACTTAATTGACTAGCGTGACGCATGTTCGGCATATCGAGTGTCGCGCCACCCCTAAAACTCACCCCATCCGTGGAATCATACGCTAATAGTTAATAAAAATAGGCAACGACGATTGTAATGCAATTTGTATACTCGATATGGACTTACATAATTGGGAGCAACATTCGCAGCGGGGTCGCAACAGAGAATATTGGCAGAGTCGGTAGCAGGAACGTGGCTGGGGGTGATTTCGGGGTGGACTGTGAGCATTATCTTATTACCCTGCCCATATGGCCGCAGGACTAGTTGCAAAGTGAGCGCCTTATGTCGGCCGTGTACGTTTCGGCTGCTTAATGTATTCGTCAGGGACGGATTCGGACATTCTCACCTACCTAGAGGTTTCAAACTGAGCTGACGGGTTTTTGAGATGGTTTGCCGAGTTAATTCGAGACCTGATTTAATGAGAGTGTTCGATATTATACCGCCTCCTTAAAAATTCACAATCGAGATTTTCCCAGAATTTCAATCGGAGTAATCATTTCTTCGCATGAAAACTTTTGCTTCTTGCAAAGATATAAAATTACAGATATGTATACTATTCGGTGAATATGGCGTATTGTTTGAATACAGATATGTCTTTACTCAAGCATCCCTTATTTGCATGTTTCAACCTTCAGAAATAATATAATTTCTATGGGTGAAAATAGTTTTACTGAAATAAGAAGATTTTGTTTTCTTCATGACAAGTTAAACGAGTTTTTTCATTCATCATATGATTCGAGCAAAAATTAATTAGGAAATTGACAAATATGCACGATTCAACAATTTTTGACGTGAATTGTGATCCAATGAAACAAGTTATAAAAAACGGACAGAAAAGATTTGAATATAATGTGATGGTATTTCTATACTGCCTGAATCAGGTGTTTTTTTATTTATTTTCTTTCAATCCCTTACCATATCATAAATGGAAGAAGAACAGAATCGACCTAAACAAAAATCCTGTTTGAAAGAAATTATTACGAGCTTTATTAGAACTACCAAAACGATGGTTAATACCTTTGTAGAAACCCTTAAACCTCATCAATTTTTATAAATGTATGAAATATTCAACATAATTGTAACCTAAGAAACAAATAAACGTTTTAGATTTAATTTTTCTATTTGATTTGATGGTACTTCTATAGGAGGAATATTGGTAGAGCAAACAGTTTTGTCTGGTTACCTCTTTTATGCCATTACACCATTTCCAATTGTTATTCAGAAATCGTCAATTGACATTCAGAAAACATCACTTGTATTTCAGATTTGTCATTTGTATTTCAGAAAACATCAAGTATTTTTCAGATTTGTCAATTGAATTTCAGAAAATATCAAATGTTATTCAGATTTGTCAATTAAATTTCAGAAAATATCAAATGAAAATCAATTGAGTGATCTGAAATACATTTGATGTTTTCTGAAATCCAATTGACAAATCTGAAATTTAATTGAAGCTTTCTGAAATTAAATTAATTAATCTGAAATACACTTGACGGTTTCTGAATTACACTTGGAAATGGTGTAGAATACACTCCCATTTGTTTTTTGTATATGTTCTTTCACCTGTTCATTTTGATTGAGGTATGTTTCGAATGTACTTTATATGGACTACAAAGGTTAAGTGTTCTACTTCAGATACGAACATTATTATTATAATTATTGTTTTAATTATATTTTTAATTATTATTACAATTATTATTTTCTACGGTGTTTTCTTGGATGTTTATATGACGATATTATAGTTCAGCGGAGTCGAGCATGATTGCTCGACTTATGTTGAGCTTCATTTCCTGAAAAATACGCTCAAATAAATCAATAATGACTCTACCCCGAGGTGTTACAGGAGCGTTGTCTGTTCTATAGAACTTTTTGGGGGATGTTTGAGAGCCTTGGTGACATTGCTCCTATTTATCTCTGTAGTGTAGCTAAATCAGTTATGATCCACGGTATTATTATTATCATTACATCTTACAAGACTTTCGATTTCCTGTGAAACCTCTTGAAGAATTAAGAAAAATAACTGAATATTTTATTCGATTGAAAATAATTTTTAATTGGTAAAAGATCACCCTCAAGCCATACATAATTTACATTTCACAAACAACTTTCGAATGGAAAATATGAATTATTTGTTGAAAGAAAATCAGTTCAGTTGATTCGAAGAAACACTATTTCTAATTCTATTAGAATCAAACTAAAGATCATAGTTCGGAAAAAAGAGGTATCTCCACCAAATAAAACGCAAATTTCAAACTCAGAATTGCATATTTGTTCATTCAACAAATATGAAGAACAGTCAATAATAAATAGTAAAATAAACAGCTGAAAATTTATGAACGAGATATCCTTGACTAAAGGTCATTCCTGAACCGGTCCTGTGTTCCAAGTTATGAGCGCTCTGGATTCGGGGTTCAAAACTGGGAGGAATTATGTGCGAAGATAAATAGCTTTGTAGTAGCCTCAGGCAAAAGGACTAACACGATATAAGGACCCTCCTTTAGTTCTCCACTGCCCGTGTCCATTTCTTGTAACCAGATTATTCGACGTGATGTTACTCTACGCCAGTTACTTCGTGTTACGTGTTAATATTCGGCTCCAAGCAGATCTGCATCCCTTCAAGAGGTGTTTGGACCTCGATATCAAACCGGATCAAATAATCTTGATAATTTTCAGGAAGGAATATTCCACCAAGAGTTCGCCTTTCGCAGGTTTCAAGAACTTTTATATGATATTTCAGCACTGGGAAGGTATAGTTAATTTACCACCAGGATCTGGTACACTGGATTACAAAAAAACGTCGTATTATTGAAAAATGGAAAACTTATTGACTTCCAACAGAAAAATCTTGTGATGAAATTCTCTTCAATCACCTTCGAAGAAAAAATCAAATAGAATATTCATTTGACACACAGTGGGCAAATATTTTGTATCATTTCACGGTTAACCATGAAAGTATAGAGTTGAGACACCATGTCGCGCAGTCGAGGTTTAATTTGTCCTAAATGCAATTCGAAAATTGACAGATATGATGACTCCATATCTTGTGTAGTTTGTGAAAAGTATTTTCATATTGGATGTGCTGGGTTATCCATCGAAAATTTCAATAAAATTCGAGAAGATTCTACAGCTAAATGGATTTGTGGTAGTTGTGAGACGCCCGCATCCGTCACTGAGACGTTCACCCCTGACGACATTACAGGTGATTTATCTGATGTCAGGAAGGTAATAGTTAGGGAGATTTCAAATATTTTTCGAACTGAAATTGAGGAACTCAAGAAAGTTATTTCATTACAAAGTAAACAAATACAAGATCTCATTAAAGAAGTGGGCATCTTATCAGAGGCCAAAAAACTTATCAAAACTCCAGCTGATTGCAATGTTTCGGAGATTCCAACTATCCGGAATTCCACATCTGACTCATCCTCATCTACGAGACAGTCCCATCTGGCGGCCTCCCAGTATTCTGAACACAATGCTGACAGTGTTGCCATCGATAAGGCGAATCACAAAACCGTTGCGACCGCTGAGGAATCATCTGAATGGACTAAAGTAACGAGAAAGAAAAACAAAAAAGAAAGACTCAGGAATGAAATGATGAATGCCACAGATACAAAAATAGATGCACCCAGTCAGCCGCCATCGAAAATTATGAAGCATACCTCAAAGCCTATAATTGGCACTATGAAGTCAAGTTCTCTAAATGCTGTTCCAAAAAGCCGGTTGACTCGTATACATGTCTCACGTCTCAGCCCTGAAACATCATTACATGATGTTCAAAATTTTTTGGAAACTCACGATATAACCAACGTCACATGTGAAGAGTTGACTTCGAAGCAGCCCACAGTATACTCGTCTTTTAAAGTATCGCTACCGACTGAATTTATGGATACTGTTATGAGCCCGGACTTCTGGCCCGAAGGAGTGGCTGTCAATAGGTTTTTTCGAAGGTACCGTCTTTCGAGCAAGGATTCTTAGAAAATAGTGATCCAGCCGAGCTTCTTCTTCCGTGGAGGAACACGAGAGGACCAACCACGAGCAGTCCCATGATGCTGATTCGGCACCTCTGGTTGAGACAGATTCACGACACGCAAGTCATTCTAATTTAATAAAGATCTTACACATGAATACTCAGGGTATTTCTAATAAGTACCCATTGGTTGACGTTCTGTTGGTCAGTAACGATTATCCTGATTTTGTTTGTTTCACGGAACATTGGATCACCGAACGGAACGATAGGGACGTCTTCAATTTGGGAGGGTATGCCCGCGTAGCCGAATTCTGCAGACGCATTCGCATTCACGGGGGTAGTGTGATTTTTGTTCGGTCAGCAATCGCATCAGAGTGCTCCGGGATCTCATACCTTGAGTCTTTGAGCGAGGAAATCCATTTCGAATGTTGTGGCATTTCTTATGATCAGACATGCATTGTCTGCATATACAGATCGGGTAGAGGTGACCTGGAGATATTTGAGGACCGTTTCACACAAATGCTTGCGTTTGTTCTGGTAAATTTTGAAAATGTGTTCATTTGTGGTGACTTAAACATAGACGAATGCCTTCCATGCGAGATTTCAACAAGATCTTTTCTATCTATATTGAGAAATTTTGATTTGCGTTCGCTTATTTCCTCTTACACCAGGGTTTTTACTGACTGTACCAACCGAACGTCTAGAAGTAGCGTTGACTATATTATCTGTGGAAATGATAAACCCCAAATTGTTGATATCCTGAATTACCATGCTGGATTTTCAGATCACCACGTCCAGGTTGTTGTGTACAGGGATGATACTACGTTTCCCCACCAGCACGTATATAGGGAGGTGTTTTGTCGTCGGTTTAGCGAAGTCGGATTTTCCGAATTTGATTTCCTCCTGCGTAAGAATTTTGTGACAAACCGACAACGCCGCTTATTTGGATGCGGAGTTAATTTCGATTTATTCTATGAGGATTTCCTTTGGTGCTTTAATGCCGCTTTTCCCAAACGGATGAGAAAAGTGAGGTGCTGTCCCTCGATCAGATCCGTGGTTCTCCCAGATAACATTTTAGGTAAGATTCAAGAGCTCGAGCGCTCCTCCTGGTTGGCTTCTAACTTTCCTTGTTTGCGTACGCAGCGAGAGCGCGACCTGATGAGATACGAGGTGAATAATATGATTATGTCTTATCGTCAGGACGTATTCAATGAAAAGATTAACTCTAGTAAAAACAAGTCGAAAACCGTATGGCGAATTATCGATTCGGTTCGAAATAAATGTGTACCAAGAGTTAGCATTGTATTGTACGAGGGGGGTCGGGAAATATTGGATGCCGGAGCGTTGTGTGAATCCTTCGCCCGGTATTTCGCTTCGGCGGCCTCGGGGCTTCTTGCTGGGCGGTTCTCGATTGACTCTTTTTCAGATGAGTGCTCCACCACTTCCAGGAGCATCCAAAATTCTTTGTTTTTTCACCCTGTCACTTCAGCTGAAGTCGAGCGAATAATAAGATCATTACCTAATAGTTCGGCAGCTGGCTGGGACGATGTTACAGTTCGAACAATAAAAGCTTCAGCCCCATACATATGTGGCATTTTGGCGGATTCAATAAATGATTCTGTTTCCGGTGGTTTATTTCCTGACAAGTTGAGGATGGGTATGACCATCCCGATCTTCAAAAAGGGTGACCGAAGCATGGCTGATAATTATCGACCAATAACAATGCTAAGCGTTTTCTCGAAGATATTCGAAAAAGCTGTTTACACGCGTCTACTGGATTTTATGGAGGGTTTTAATTTGTTTGCCGAGGGTCAGCATGGTTTCAGGGCTGGCCGCTCCACTTCAACTGCCCTCTGTAGTATTGTACAATCCATCTCCGATAAATTGGATGATGGCCATTATGTAATAATGATATGCTTCGACCTGCGAAAGGCATTTGACTGCGTAAGTCCTTCATTTTTGTCAAGGAAATTGTACCGCTTGGGAGTCCGGGGTGGGCTGAATGACTGGCTGATATCCTTTTTATCTAGTAGAAGATTTTGCGTGAGGATTGAGGACTCGATTTCCGAAGAAGTCGAAGTTTTGTATGGGGTCCCCCAGGGGAGTTCATTGGGACCCTTGCTGTTCTTGGTGTTCGTCAACGATCTGCCCGAGCACATAGTGGATGGTGAAACATTTCTATACGCTGATGACACAAGTGTTGTCATCAGTGATCCATCCCCCACTATACTGAAAAGGAAATGCGACGCTGTACTCCGTCAGTTCCAAAAGTGGTGCGACCAGAACCACCTTCTAATTAACAAAGATAAAACCGTTTGTGTTGAATTTCATAATCTGTACAGGGAACCCTGTAAACCTATCCTTGAGTTCGGAGACGCTGTTTTGGGACTGTCGGATCGGGTCAGACTGCTTGGCTGCACTCTTGACGAGAACCTACGCTGGACATCCGAAATTGATAGTGTTTGTTCTAGGTTGAACAGAAGCTACTTTACCATATGCCATTTGAAGAAATATGTTGGCCTCCGTTGTGCCATGGCATTTTATCATTCTAGCGTTACCTCAACGCTGCGATACAGTCTTCTGTTGTGGGGGCGTGCTACTGGGTCCCATCGCGCCTTTGTCCTACAGAAGCGAATAATTCGAGTGTTGTTCGGGCTTCATCCTCGGACCTCTTGTAGGGAATGCTTCCGTTCTAATAGTCTCTTAACACTTCCATCATTATACATTTACCATCTAATGTTATATATTCATGATAGAAGACTGAAAATACCTAGGCTATGTGACCACCACTCATATAACACCCGCGGCTGTCAAAGTTTGTACCATTCTGGTCTGAACCATGCGTTTCATGAAAGATCCCCCCTTATATCGGGAATTCAAATTTATAATTGTCTGCCAAGATTCTTGGTCGTGATGCGGACAACTGAGTTCAGGCGTAAGTTGAGATCCATTCTTGTGGTAGGAACCTATTACAGTGTGGATGAATTTGTCTCAGCAATGAGGGTTCTATGAATTGTCTGTTTATGTGTACGTTATTCGTTTTATTTCTTATTGTTATATATTTAAGCTTTCTCTAATTTGTGTAACTTTTTATATTTTTCTGACTTCACCGTATAACCTGTGTAATAAATTATTATTATTATTATTATTATTATTATTATTATTCTTCTTAGTCCGCCATTTCCTTACGAAGGTTGGCCATGCAACTGACTACATAAAAGAATGAAATATTCAAATAAACATTGATGTATCACAACCTAATCTTCAATCAATTTTCGCTTGAAAAATTAAAAAAAATCCATATATTTATGTTTGTTCATTCAATAGTAGGCCATGAATTCCTTCACACATGCGTATAATTGCTTATATTCTGACAGTCGAGGAAAAAACATAACTATGTATGTCATTAACAAAAACCCGAGAAAAAAAAGAAAAGTGATCCTAGCAGTTTTCCTAGTTTCCCCTCTACCTGCCAAGAAACCATAAATAAACTTTCACTCCTTGAACCGGGTATCGTCTCCTGCATTATACACATCGATTTCCCTTCAACGGCAACTGTCATCAATTAATAAAACCCATATCAAGACGGCTAAATAATAGATGAAATTTCCATTACCAAGGGAAGATCCAGTTGCCTTTTGCCATCCGCGTAGAACGCAGTTAAGATGAAGCCGGAAATTGCCGCGAAACTGAGGAAAACCTTCTTTTCCAGGCAGTGATGAAGTGTGGAGCGGAGGGAAATGGAATAGACAAAAGTAGAAATTTATTGTCCGCAGAATCTGGGAGCATCCTGTTCAGATGATCGATAACCGAGAATGAAGAGAGGCATAACACACATAAAATGGAGAATATTTTCATCCATTCTGGAAATTAATACTTGAAATTCATATTCAATGAATCAGGTTGACTTATGCATATATTAAGTGGAAGAAAAATATGATAATTTACTACCGATAGATTCTGTGCTTGATCCAGTTGAGCACAATTATAGTTTTTCGTGTAATCAGCTACGAACTGCCTAATTCTGTGTAACGGGTTGATTCCGCAAAAGTTCACAAGTAACACAAAATTGCATTTCTTAATGTATTACATACAAGAATGGTTCTAATTTTCTATAAAGTGATACTGATATAGAATAACAGTGATAAAAATTGTTAGAATAAGTTCCTTGACAGTTATCACTTCATGTCAGTTTGACATTTTGTAAATAAATTAACCAGAACGCTGAGTTCTGAGAAACTGCGAAGCAATGATGGAGAAGCAGCAGATAATGCTGTTTTATCAGTACCTTATTAGCAACAGGTAATGCTGTTCTATAAGTTCCCAAAAACTCGAAGGCAGTTTACGATTTGGCTGACGAGAAATGTATAACTTGGTGTGATGAGAAGAAGATGAAACGTATCAACGAGAAAGCTTGAAGAAAGAAGATTAAACATTATAATAATGATAAAGTCCTTCTTGCATATTCTGAGAATGAGAAAGATATTAAAGTATCCACATTACATACACTTCACCCAATATTAAGACCGAAACAATCTAAACAAAAATATTGAAATTAATAAATACACAAGTTTCATAGCGTTTATTAAGAAGCCAACGGATGGCTATACTCCTAAAATCTTGCTGAATTTATGTAAGAAGCTGATAACGAAGTGTACTTAATGGCTTAGGTTGTCTATATATTGGCCATTGCTTCAGAAAAAGGTGATCATTATTCCTTATCCGAGAAGATATCAGCAGTTTAGGGATTTTTATAGGTGGCATAAAGTAGAATGAAGGTCTGTCCTTCACAATCAGTATGTCCTAGTTGTCGTTCTTAGACCACACAGTTAAATCTGATGATGGATTGTGGCAGAGCAAAATCCAGATGCTTTTTGTTACTGCATGATGACAATAATATTAATATGATGAGAAGGAGATCTGGTGAACAGGTTGATATACTCCATTTTCTCTGAAAAGATATGTGCACCACAACGTTAGAATTGTGGTCTGAGGCAAGATCACCCCTTGCGTTATATCCAGGAACTGTACTCTAGCTACAAGCTAGATAGAGAGATAAATTCGTTTTAAGATCATATGGAATCTTTATATCTGGTGCCTTTCTCATCTCAGCCATCTCAAGATATTGTAAATTTCTATGTTTGCTCACGATAAACATAGGAAAAAACAATGTAATGAAAATAATATTACTTCTTAGTGTTCTGAAAATGTTCGATACTTCGCGTTTCAGAAACACTTGAATGAGTTATTACCCAATCGATGAGAAAAATACGTTTCATGGTCCACAGGATTGAAATGACTTTGAAACATCTCGAAACAATTCTAGAGGCCAACAATACTGAAAAGATGAAATAGAGATTACCAGTGGTTGGTAAGAAGACCATACAATGCAAAATGCTTCGAATATCAGCAACAGTATAACCAACTGAAGAACTTACTTCAATGAAATCAAAGAGCACACTTGACCACAATACTTGTCTATTATTATTGCAAATAAATTGAAACAAATGCATTCTCTTTCAATTATAGCCCTATATCCAATTGCGTGAGACGGATCGATTTTCAAATACACTCAAAAAAAATGAACGCACATTATGGAAATCTCAAATTTATTCTACAACTGAATGATAATTATTTTTATCAGAATTATTCATGCATATGTTATCCACTTTTAACGTTTTTCTTCAAAACAGATGTTTTTTCTCAGCAGGAATAAAAAAAGAAAATATTATCTGATTTTGAATGTATTGGTTCTGTTCTGAAATCAGTTGTTCTCGATCAATTCCAGTGATCAATAGTTTTTCTTTCGTTTGATTTTCTACACTCGATCGGTATGCAACGCGAAACACGCAATTTGACCCAAGAGGAATGTGCCCAAGTGGTAGTTTTGCGAGAAGAAACGTGCGGACATACACAAGAAAAAGGTTTGGAGTTTTCCATACAAGTTTGTCCAGAATGTTGCAGCGATTCAGGGAGATAGGTATGAATGTCCGAAAACCAGGACAGGGCAGACCACGGGTAACAACTGCCGTTCAAGAACGTTACTTGAGAGTTTCTTCGTTGAGACAACGGTTTGCATCCGCTCGCCTCCTTCAAAATCAGCTTGAGCAAACTCATGGGGTGCAAATTAGCACTCAGACAATAAGAAATCGCTTCAGAGAATATGATTTAAGTCCTCGTGTCGCGGCAAGAGGCCCAGCTCTTACCCCAGCCCACCGAAGGGCGCGTTTGGATTTTGCGAGAGAGCATATCCATTGGGAAGAGGCCGATTGGGAAAGAGTTCTGTTCACAGATGAGTCTAGATTCTGCCTCAACCATTGTGATCGACGTTCCCTTGTATACAGACGTCCACATGAAATATGCTCAGTGCAACTTCCTGAATACTACTGCTTTCGGGGGAGGATCGATTATGGTATGAAGTGGAATATCTTTGACTACTCGCACAGACCTAGTTGTCGTTGATAATGGAGCTATGAATGCTGATAAGTATATAAGGAACATTCTTGAAGAGCATATAGTGCCATTTGCCCTATATATTGGTGAAAATTTCATTTTTATGGAAGATAATGCCAGACCCAATCGTACGTGCATCGTTCAGGAGTACCTTGAAGAGGTTGAAGTCTCTCGAATGGAATGGCCAGCAAGAAGTCCAGATCTCAATCCGATTGAGCAGGTTTGGGACAACCTCAATAGAAGGCTGAAAAGTTCAGAAAATCATCCAACTACTCTTAATGACTTAGGAATCCAACTCGGAGAAATCTGGAAAGGATTAGATTAGAGTATTTCAAGAACACTCATTTTCAGTATGAACCGTCGTTGCCGAGCTCTTATTAATGCAAGGAGTGGAAATACCAAGTATTGAATCACTTGTCAGCATTTCAGTATTCTGATAATTGTTCATTTCTCCTCTTTCACATAAGATTCGGTGGAATCCTGAATTTTTCTTTCATTTAATGTGTCTTGTTTCGTTCAAAACCTTCCCGAGAGAACATAAAAAATAAGACATAAAATCAATGTAGAGTTAAGTTTCATTAAAATTGAGATTTTCAGAATGTGAGTTAATTTTATTGCGCAGTGTACATTGAATGATGGGACCTTCAACTTGAAGGCAGCGATCTCAATCCAGTCGATTATCATCAACATCCAAAAAACAAATCGAGTTTCTAATGGAGTTGGACCAACCACAAAAAAATCGAGAATATACATAGCAGCAAGTAGTAACTAAATAATCGTCAGTGCACATTCCAAAAGTCTCCGAAAACCTCCCAACCTCCATCGAAAACTATCAATCGATACCCACCCTTCAGTTATGATGCCGGGTATCATCCGTTACCCTTAATCCTGCGTATTCGTCGTCGCGACGCCCGGTATCATCCTACCAGGGAAATTTTGAAGGTCCCGTCTTCGGCCATAACCCGGATCGTGGATTTCCAGCACATTACTCAACGCCAATGGCCTCGGTCCCTTCCTCCCTCACGCCTCCCGAGACGCAAGGGGGACCGAAGGCCCGAAAAATCGAACTCCCGAATAAGGACCCCCACACACGCTAGAGAGGTGGGGATGGGATTTGAAGGAGGTGGGATTAGAATGGCGAAAGTTTTCTGGGCACTTCTGGAGGCTCTAGGGGAGAATACTGTTCGGTTTGTGACATTTCAACAAGGAATTCTTCTACATTAGTGGAGTAGAGTAGGGAATGCTTTACTCGTGCTGTAATTATGAAGAATTTTCATAATCGAAATCAAGAAGTGTATATAGAGCGGAAACAATTAAAGAACTAGTTGAGTAGGTACTAATTTGACCACCTCGTTCGTCAAATTTGACACTCTTAGATAATTTTCTCCATACATCGATTAGAATGGAAAAATTCTTCGGAAATATGAATGTACAGGGTGGGCACATTTCGATGAATTAGCACTACAACTTTCGAACCAGAGGAACTAGACAAAATCTGATACCCCATTTTCGATCTCTTTTTCGGAGAAACTATCAAGAGTAGTATTCATTTTTGGCTACCTTCTTTTGTTTTCGAGTTATAAGCGGAAATTGGAAAAATGGCGATATCGGAAAAAATTTATAATTCCGCTTATACTGATGATAGCTCTGAAACTAAAACAATATACAGGCACGTTTTCACGTAGAATCCAGTGGCATGCTCGTCTTTTTTGCACCATTTTTAATTAGGAAGCTATGACCCAAAGTTGTGTTTTTTTGAAATGGAATACTAGATTTCTGTGCCATTTTCTGAAAGCTAAATTTTTTCTGATTTCAAGAATTTATAACATCGTATATTTCTTATCAATATAAGTGAAGAAATTGGTCAAGAACCTATATTCATCTGAGTCTCAATACTTTCTATGTGTGTCTTTCTAGTAGTCTTTTCATTTCTATGCCTCCAAGATCGAAGAATAATAGACTAGAAATAATGAGATTGACGGAAGGAGACTGCTCTTGTAATAGGAAGCTCCATTTTTCTGTGCTCATCAACTGTTGAAACCATAGAAAGTATTGAGACTCACATGAAAATGGGTTTTTGACCAATTTCTATACTCATATAGATACAAACCTTACGATGTTATATATTTTTGAAATCAGAAAAAATTAAGCTTTCAGAAAATGGCACAGAAATATATTGTTTCCATTTTAAAGAACATAACTTTGGCTCATAGCTTCGTAATTAAAAATGCTCCAAGAAGGATGAGCATGCCCCTGGATTCTACGTGAAAAAGTGCCTTTTTAATGATTTCATTTCAGAGCTCTATCATTAGAATTAGCGGAGATATCAATTTTTTCCGATATCGCTAGTTTTCCAATTTTCGCTTATAACTCGAAAACAAAAGAAGGTAGCCAGATATGAATACAACTCTCGTTAGTTTTTAAGAAGAGATCGAGAATGGGGTAACAGATTTTGTTCATCACCTCTGGTTCAAAAGTTGTAGTGCTAAAACATCGAAATATGCCCATCCTGTACTATTTAAAGTAGAAAAAGTGTGATAATTGGTCCGTCCAATTGACACCACCTTTGTTAGTCGCGAGAAAAAATCATATTTATTTACAAGACGAGCTTCCTGCCATTATGCACTCTACGAATACTTGTGATAGGTAAATGTACTTTTAAATGAAAAGTCATTGTTTTTCAACCGTATGTTCGTCGTCAGGACATAAGCAGAACTTCACTAAAGTATTGTTTTCGTTCCTGATCAGATTTTACAAACCAACGCAATTGGAGAAAACATTTTCCAGGAAATAATGGTGTTGAGGATCATTGAAAGGGCAGAATATATCTGAATCATGTGTACCAATAGACGATGATTCATTTGAACTCACTCTCCATAAGGAGAAACAAGAAAATATTGACAACATATGACAATTCGAGCTTGGCCTGTTGTTAGAAATACTCGACATTTTATCCTAAAAGAGAAAAATGTCTTCACCTACATTCATTCTTTCCATCAGTACAAATCATTTCATTGTGGTTGGCATCATCGGTTGCGTTAAGCAACACTGATGAAACCTAATAAGTCAAACACCCGTCTGCTAGAGGGTTCATTTCGGAACTTCTTGTTTATACGGTCTGTTCTTCATCACCTGCAGTTTCTACTTTTTTATTTCAAGATATTAAATATGTGTTTCGATTTAGCTAAACAATGAAATTATGATCTAGTTCATGGAGTTGTGTGAAAGTGGACTCATACAGTTATTTTTTCTGATATGAAGTAATGTTTTAGTATTTTTCATTACCAGCCTAGAAAGTAAGCCTTTTCCGTGATCGCGCGATGAGCTGAATACGAAAACTCGTAGAAGCACAGAAAAAGCCTTCGTGGTAGTGTAATGAACGACATTTTTCATTACACCATAATTATTCTTCAGAAGAAATTGATATTGTAGAACAATAATTATTGAAAACACTGACATCTGTTGTTTTGGTGCAAACGTAACTCTGTGTTTATAAAGCAAATAAACACTCATTCATCCAGCCATAGACAAGATAGGTATATCTCAGGGCACCGTAAAACTTCTTACGGTGCGACTACTCGTAAAAAAGGTAAATTCCGATATTCCAAATCGACATGTTGTGATAGGGTTTCCAGAATGGTAAAATGAAAAATAATTTTCGCCTATAGAACTTTCTTCTTAATTCTGACATTGCAAATTCAGATTAGGTTATCTGGCAAATAAGACTAACATATAGGAAATTAATTGACCTGGCAATGAGAAGAATTTAGTAATTCACTTCAAAGAGAAGTCATTTCTAGCGCCAAACCTACAAAAATGACCACAAAACAACTCCCGTCCGGCTAACATTTGAAGGTATGAATTCTTTCGTTCTACAACTCAACACATTCCCTATGCTGCAGTATTCCACCTTTGAGAGTTTTCGTGGGGGTCGATCTAGTCGAACCGATATGTAAAGAAACCCCCATTTCTATTTCCAATTGGATTTCTTGCCTAAGGTGTTCGAGAGTTGAGAATTGACGAAGGGGGAAAGAGTTCGACTACCATCAGGGGAAGAATTATTCGACAATTCGGAGAAAGTGCTCCACGCAGCTTCTGACGCGAGAATAAGACACAAAGAGAGAGAGATGGTTCAGTGAAAAACGTTGAGAGGGATTTCTAACATTTTGCTGGAGACAAAATTCATATAGTCTTTTGAATATAGTTATGGGACTATGTAATATTTCATATAAGGAAATCTGTTAAAAAGGTAAGAAAACGAAAATTATGAAAATTCATCAAAAGTTATTCAACCGCGAAGGTTGTTATTTCTACTTATTTATTCTTGAATTTCTCTATGATTTTCTATTGAAATTTGCATGTAAATATGAAATATCCCACCATATATGCACAAACATTTTTCTAGTGATTCTGAGTGAAGCTGTTTTGAAGGTGTTCATTGTTCATTCAAACTTTTTATGATATATGTATGTCCCATCTTTGATCATTATCACCCATTGTTGTTTATATCTGACACGGCTGCCTGAAATTTTCAAAGGATTTTTTTAAGTTCAGAATAGAAAGAACGATATTTTTATTTGCGTGTGCACTGATTTTGAATTTTATTTCCTCTCATGAAATTAATTTGATTTTTTGAATTGAATAGCAACAAATTGACTACTTTAATTGGCTGTTTCTGGTACTTCTAAAGTAGATAGGTAAAAACGTTGAAAGGAGTCCTGGGCTCGATTTCCGCGAAAACACCAGTAGTGAAAACCATTCTACGATATCTTCGTATATCAATATCGATCATTTTTTTTGAAGATTTAACAAAATTTTTTCGATTTAGAAGATGTGCCATAACTCTTTCATTTTCGAAAATATATGAAAAAGATTAAAACTTTCAACAAGCACTTTTTCAGTGGGAATAGGACATTATTTTAATTTTTTCTAATTTTTAAATTTTTTTATGATAAGATGAAAAAATTTGTGTTTGTATTCAAAATGAAAAAATCGTTTTTTTCCATTAGAAAAAAAATGTAATACACTTACCGACTTTAAATTCGATCCATTCAAAATAATGATTTATTTAAAAATGCTATAACTTTCTAATGGAGAGTCTGATTTATTTGAATTTTTTGCAATTTTTAGATAAAATACTGTAGTTTTAAGGTTATTATTCGGACATCTAAAAGTAATTCAGTAATCAAAGCATATACAGGGGAGAACAGAAAACGATTTTTTCCTCTACTTTTGACACACCCTGTAGGTTAATTCTGCTAGTAGATCTGCACACAATTAACTTTATCAAGAAGACTGATTTGTTTCCAACATTTTGTTTTTTTATTTATCCCGATATCTTAATTTGTTTGTGAAATGTGACGGTTTGAAGAAAATATAACATTCTTAATTTTTTCTCCAGTTTTAGCAAAGTAATACATAATTTTATAAACAAATCAAACAACGAATAAACTAATAAATATTACAAATTAATAACGGGTATTTCCCCCACGAGCTCGAATAACTGCCTCAATGCGTCGTGGCATACCCTCTATTAGATGTCGAATCTCGATCTGGTCAATTTGATCCCATTTTTGGACCAAATAATCTCTCAAAAAATTTAAATTACTTGGAGAAAGAACTAGGTTACAAACTCGTTTGCCCATCATGTCCCAGACGTGCTCAATTGGATTGAGATCTGGGCTACGTGATGGCCAGTTCATCCTTTGAATTTCTG
This sequence comes from Hippodamia convergens, assembly GCA_038502775.1. Lineage (NCBI taxonomy): Eukaryota > Metazoa > Arthropoda > Insecta > Coleoptera > Coccinellidae > Hippodamia > Hippodamia convergens. The sequence continues at coordinate 103,249,722 of CM076607.1, forward strand.
TTTCCCCAAATATCGAGATACAATCCTCGTGGTCGAGCGTTGTCGTCCATAAACATGAATTCCTTTCCTATAAACGGTGCAAATGGAATTAAATGTGGATCTAGCACATCCCGAATATATCGGTTAGCTGTCATTGCTCCTCCACCAACAATGACTAAATCAGTACGAGCTTCCATACTGATGCCGCCCCAAAGCTTTACCGATCCTCCTCCATTACTGAGTCTTGTGGAAAAATTTGCTTGGTCAAACCTTTCGCCTCTTCTTCGGTATATTCTTTCACGGTCCTCTGGAGAACGCAAACAAAACCTTGACTCGTCAGAAAATAAAAACCTACTCCAGTCATCGACATTCCAATGTTGATGCTCCCTGGCAAATCTGTGATTCCTAAGTAACTCCGGACCAGTTGCAGTTCTTCTGGGGTGTAATCCATGTTCTCGTAATCGCCTTCGAATCGTTTTTTCGTTAACAGCTATTTGGCGCACTTCTTCCAAATGATTTCGAGCGATGACAGCTGTAGTATTTCTTTCTTGCAAAACGTTTAATGTTACAAAACGATCATCTCGGACATTTGTAGAACGTCGTCTGCCAGATCCTCTCCGTCTCGAAAAACAACCAGTTTCATGGTACAGCTCTCTGGACGCTACACCTTGTAACACCCAATATTCTAGAAGCATAATACTGAGACCTACCGCCTTTTACCAGAGCAACTGCTCGTGCTGCATCAGTAGGTGTTAAAACCATGATGTTAAATTAAATACTGATAATTTAACTGCAATTACCAAGTAACGAATATTTGACAGTTTTCATATTGTGAGTTGGTCACAGCACTCTACTTAGTTTGTAGTTTATTCTCAACCGTCATTTAAATTATGACCATTTCTAAAATGTTGCATGTTCTTTTAACCGTCACATTTCACAAACAAATTGAGATATCGGGATAAATGAAAAAACAAAATGTTGAAAACATATCAGTCTTCTTGATAAAGTTAATTGTGTGCAGATCTACTAGCATAAGTGACCTACAGGGTGTGTCAAAAGTAGAGGAAAAAATCGTTTTCTGTTCTCCCCTGTTTATGCTGTGATTACTGAATTACTTTTAGATGTCCGAATAATAACCTTAAAACTACAGTATTTTATCTAAAAATTGCTGAAAAATTCAAATAAATCAAACTCCCCATTTGAAAATTATAGCATTTTCAAATAAATCATTATTTTGAATAGATCGAATTTTAAGTCGGTAAGTGTATAATTTCTCATTCCCGGTGAATAAGAGCTTCTAGAAAGTTTAAATCGTTTTCAGATATTTTCGTTAATTGAAAATGTTATGGCACATTATCGAAACCGATAATTTTTCAAAATAAAAAAAAATGAGATATCGTGAAACGGTTTTAACTAATGGTGTTTTCACGAAAATCGAGCCCAGGTCACCTATCCAAGTTTTTGCCTATCTGGGCCAGTAGTACCTAAAACTGTCAAAATCAAGCAATTTGGGATACCGTGTACATATTTTAAGCAAGTAGATACTAGGAGAACAAACAAGTCATCCTAATAGTTTTGTAATAAAAAATTTTTCTTCTGTATTTTAGTATCGTAATGAGTTGATTACAGTACAAAAAGCAATACTGTGATGAACTCATTGAAGCACTGTTTTCAGTCAACACTGACTTCCGATCTTATCAATTCTCAACATATGTCAACTCAAAATTCGTAATCTGTCAATTTTCGTAACAGTCAAACCAACTGCTTAGATATAAAACAAAAATCACTAGAATGTATAATCTGAATTTTTCACTGAATTTCGACAATATTTCTCAAAACTTGCCTGAAATAGAGAAAATATCGTCTTATACTCGCTGCAGAAGGCAATTCGAACACTAGTGCGTTCAAAAACGTGCGACGAAGCGCATCAGTGTTGGAGTAGCAGCCTGCAATTTTTTTTAAGATATAATATTAGTTCTATAAAGACTGAATTTGAAATTCAACACATGTTCTTGTTATTGAAAAAATCTAAATACTGGAAATTATTGAAATGACTGTCATTTCTTGTGCATAACTGGGTGCAGAAAATTATGATCTATATGTGTTCGAAATTCGAGAACCGTCATACCTGGATGATTGCTTGGTTAGAAGAAATAAAAGAAAAATGAAAATTATGTGAAATTTCTTTCAAATGAAGTATTTTAAACTTTCAAACTATTTTCGGATACTCATGAAAAGAGAGATAATAAATCCATTCTCTCATATTTGTGAGGCTCGCCCTAAATTGATTAATTATGCGAGCGAAACGACGCTGCCGGTCTTATAGCAAGGTCCAAATTTGTAATGAAACTACGAAGATGCACCATCCTAATCCCGATAGCACCTCAGATGCAGTCACGTAACAATAAAATTCGATTACGCTCCGCCATATTTTCCATCATCCCCCGTACCAAAGCGACCCCACTTCTCGGAGGCGGAAGGAAGAAATGAAAGAACCTAACAAATTGCTCCGGATAAGATAGTTGTCAGTTTCTGTGCACGCGTTCATCCTTGAAAATTAATGTTTGTGTAGTCACCGAGTCCTGCTCTCCTTACAGGAAGTATCCCGACTTCTCTCGACGTCCTGAGAGAGAGAGAGAGGGAGATAGTCGAAGCTGTTCCTCTCTCTCGGTGCGCCGTTGAGCTTTCCTCAGCTGATCGGAATTTGCGGTGATTCTTTCCGGGATAGGAATATAGAAACTAGACTGCGCGATTCTGCGAGATAATTAGGGTATGAAAAGTGAAAACGGTTTCGATTTTGTGATATATATTTATTTCTTACTCGAAGATGGTCAATCATTCAAGGCTATCGCGAATACCGATCTATGTCTGTGTCTTGCTCTTTCATATAGGTTTATAAAAAGTGTGTTGAGCAGCAAATCTCAGTTTTAGTTTTGAAAGAGGTGCGTATTTCCCAACAAAAAGGCGCACCCTTTTCATTAATTTCTTTTCATAAATAACTGCAATGGGCCTGGAACTCCTTAATATTCGTCGTATGAGTTTCGGTTTTCAAGATAAAATGAGACGAACTGCTGATCGGACAGAGTGGAGGATAGAAGTAAGTGACTGTTTCTGAAGAAGTTGAGCATATTTCCATTTTCATAATTTTAAAATTTCAATTATAACCTAAAGCAAACTTCAAGAATTCAATAAGAATGTTTTCCCAGAAAGAAGTTTAGTTAAAGAGACAGCCTCATTAAGTGAGTGTTGAAATAGGTATTAAAACTCTTTAAAGCCAAAATTAGGCATAACGAATCGGAGTTTGTCAAGAAGTTTCTTCAAGATAATAGAGAGTTATCGAAACGCAAATACAGGCTTCACTTTATTAAGGGATCCTGTAATAAAAGATCCCTTAACGTTGGTCGGATATTCGAGCTATCGAAACGATTTATTCCTTGACAACTGTATTATGACATTTCCACATTTTGAAGCTGTTTAACCTAGAAGATTACGAGAACTGCCAAAATAACGGATCCTTTATTTAAGTACGGCTGTCCGGCTGTCCTTTATTTAAGATGAGTACAGGTATTTTATTACAGGCCACCTTAAAATCTTTTGCGAATGCGCATGAGTAAGTATCAAAATATGGGAAACTTTATTTAGGTTAGGCAGCTATTCGTGTTTCGATAACCCTCTAATCAATGCCCATAGTTACCGAACGAAATTTCTAAAAAATATATCCTACCGAAATTATGATAATGATTAGGAATTAAGTGGATATCGGATTCATCTGATATGATTACTTATTGTTCATGATCATGACATTTCAGAGAAGAATTTATCGTTTCCGAATTCAATATATGAACTATATTCGGAACACAAAATAATTTGATATCTATATCAACAAAAAAAAAACCGCTCATTTTGAAGGAAAATGGAGAAAAATCTAATTCCTCACAATTATCCGCCAAAAAGTTTCGCGAGAATTTTCAGAAGCTCAATTTTTGAAAAGTATGATTTTGATTGTATAGATTTTCTTCGATATTTCTTCAATGGTTGGCTATTTTCTGATTAGTAAGGAAGACCATATGATTTATTCAGAATAGATGAATGAATTTCAAAGTACAATTGTCCAGAAACTGACCAATTTTCGAGAATTGTTCAGTTTATAACACATCTGAATGATATTTGAATTATATTAATTCTATAAGCTGGTTCCCACGTCCTCTCGAATACTCTTTTAAGGAGAAATCCACCAATGTTAAATCTGGAGTATTGTAGCCCACTGCAATTCTTTGAACTTGAAATTTCGATTGTCGTTTTCTCCATCAAGTCAAATATGAAATATGAAGTCTGATACATCGTTGAAGAAGTAATTTTAAAATAAAATCAAAAATGGCAGAAAATATACGGAGTGCCATTCGAAATGAGAAAGTCAGAAACAATTCCGGTCAAACCGGAATTAATTTTCACTTTTTGTTTTTTAGAGAAAATTTCAATTTTTTTCATCTTTCAAAACGGTTGAGATAATCCATTGGAACTTTGGGGCTTCCGATAAAATATTTTTTCAACCAACATTATTAGACGTTTCTGGTATGTTTAGCCATGTCGATTTCTCAAAAATTTTTTGATTCTATAATTGAGTACACAATGGTGCACAACTTTTCACCTACTTAATTAATTATTTACCGGTTCAATGATCAACTTTATTATTACATTAGTTTCTGGGTGAAAAAATTGAAATACAAATACATTTATAGGATACGTTTCTTTTTCTGCCTTCTGGCTACAGAACCCTAGATAAGGAGACTGACTTCTCTTGGCTCACCAACTCGTATGACCTCATTTCAAGGCTTGGATACATGAGGGAATGACTTCCGGAAACTAGACCACTTTCTTTCTTTTGAATCGAATGTTATGAATAAACCAACTGAAAAAAATCTCTGTGGGCATCCAGTTCGGTTTCCGCCTGGCTTGTTGCTGTCAATACACGTGACGGCTTACATCAGTCACCAACGTGCCCCAGTTGACACAGTGGAGCCGGAGGATATACCGCAAATGTTTTGTCAACTACCCCAGATTAGCTAGTTAAGCCTCTTGATGTCGAATGAAAAACATAGCACCCCCGTTGATTCATCGTAAAACAAAGGGGGTTAGTCTTGATGAGGAGAACTAGTGAAGGTAAACAAACACTGCTGGTGTATGGTGAAAATGCCTCATCGTTCCGTTGAATTTTCTGTTTCTATCTTGAATTCGATACATATTTTCGACTTTTTGTGAATATGGAAAAACTCTGTCTTCTGTGGCCGTTTCAACAAAACTCTGGAGATCTCTTAAACACATCAGCTCAATATAGTTCACACGAAATAAAGCGTTTCCTGAAATGGGTTTTTGAAATTTCACTCGCGGCGTCTTCAGATCATCTGAGCGTCATTACAATCGCAATAAAAAGATATTACCCAATCTGATTGAGACGATCTCCCAACATTTGCTGCTTTCGAGTCTGATTTTCGTCACGATAGCCGTAGATCGCTGAAAAAAAAGTATCAATCGTCTTCCTTTTAGGTACCACAACTGCGTTTGAAGTGTCCGTTACTTTGATGTATTTCACACACTAAACGTTTCTGAACTGTGCCTACTTTTTTCAATCGAGAACGAGCATTGAAAATTATGATCATTGTGACAAAAAGTTGGTGGTGAAAGACAAAGTAAGAAACAAGACAAAGAGGAAGAGACACTATTGAGTAAAAACACTTAGTACTATGAAAAAAGTATACCGTTATATCTAAAAAGAAGCAGGATGAGTCGCTACGATGGTCATCATGAGCAGATCACTGAAAGAATGAATTATTTGTTTTTCTTTACTAATAGTGGAGTTAATTAATAATCGATTTTGAATAAAATAGTATACAACCCTAGGCGAGAATCATTTCATCTTGCGTCTCTAGCATACCTCTGCGCTCGGCTTTAATACATGACTTCCTCGCTCGCTATGTTGTATATTATTATTTTGGTATATGTTAGAGTGTATACTTATACCAAATAAACTACCCACCAGGACTTTTGTTATTTGTTGGAGACTTTTAAGAATTTCAACATAAAAAGCTTTAGATAACAGCTACTTCGCGAGACGAATTGTCTACAGTACAAGAGAGGACTTAAAAAATCCTTGGAATAGTTTATCTTCTTGAGCATATGTTTGAGTTAATTTCACAAAAATTGATAATTACGTGATGAATAATGAAAACGAAATTATTGAACGAACGTATGCGAAGGTGTTTTGTGATGTTGATTGGTTTCTCCATTAGACGACATATTATGATAAGCGCTGGGATGTAATAATATCGTTTTCTAAAACTTTCAAAACGAAATCGGAGGGTGATAAAACAAGCTTAGTTACCTGTCATCAACAGGAGAACTGCCACCGGACAGAATGGATGAACCAACGAACGATTGGATCAACAATCCAGTAAAGACCATGTCTGAGAAACCTCAAAGTATTTTCTTGTAACGGGAGGTGACATGCTTGGTTTTGTATTATCAATATTTTCAAAAATGACCCATATACTTAGATCTTTATTTATTTAAATTTCTAATTGTGGTCATTTGGCGGTGAAAAATACGTGGAAGAACTAGATACACGTTCCTTGGATTATCTATCCTTCCCGCAAACAGTGTTCATCAAGATGACCAATGAAAGTCATCCCGAACTTTCATTAGTCTCACGAGAGAATTATCACAATTCCTAGCATCAATTGGTCCTTTATCACACCCGAGGTTCCGATCGTTAATCTCTTGAAAAAGTCTTGATAGTGGATGAGGAGGCGTTGCGAAGAAACAGCAAAATCGGTAGGTGAGTGTGACGAGTCAGCGAAAAGGTCTACGGTGGATTCAGGCAAAGGGAGTAAAAAAGACCATTTGTATTATTCTTCTTGGGGAAAAATTGTGGGGTAACGCTTTCGAGATCTCATGTAATTAACCTTCTTTTAGTCATTCAGTTTTAGTGCTTGCAATCTTTCTGTGGGTTTGGTTTTCTAAAATACTTTTAACCCTTTCCAGCCCGAATTATCAATTTAAGAAAAAAAAAAATAATTACCCACCGAAATAAGTTCAGATAAGCTCCAAAAACACAAATATATGAGTAATTTATGTTAAGAAGTGTCCTGATCCTTGCAGGACTCGTGATGCCACATGGCATCATTGGGAGTTACACAAACATCGAAGAAATTTAAATTTTTTTATATTCCAACAGTATAAACATTCATTTGACAAAAAAAAATTACCTTTTCATTTTGCCTGCTCTGGCAAACATTTTTATTTCCCATTTATGAAGTTCATTTTTCATTAATTGTTTCAAAGATGATCGCCCATTGAAGGGGATCATCATTTTTTCAATTGAATTGAACCCTTCTGGTTCCAGCTTCGCCAAGTTAGACTTTATCCCATCTATCACCGGCCTAATCTTGAACAATTTGTCATAATCTGGACTACCCCAAGGCTTCATTTGGGAATTATCATTGAAATACCTAAATCATATTTCTGAAATTATCGAATCTATTACGCGACATCACATCTGCGATTGAGGGATATTTGTACCTTCCGCGAAATACATTAGGTAACTTGGCATTTTGATAATATTACTCTGAATGTGAATTCCCATTTTTTTTTCTGTTGTGTTCAAAGATGTTTGAGTTTGTTGAACAGAATAAAGGTTTTTTCGATAAGCAATATTTGCTATTATATCATTTTACAAATGATAAGCAGCAGGAAAATTGAGGGACGAAGGGGTGTTGGAAGAAGGCAAGCCTCCTGACTCAAAAATATTCGAGAGTGGACCGGAATAAGAAATGCAGGACAACTTTTGCATTTAGATCAAAATCGAGAAGCCTTCTCAATGGTGATCGCCAACATCTGAGAAAACTGACATGGCACATGAAGAAGAAGAATTGTAGAGAAGTCATTCCAGTAGAATGGGGTTTGGAAAAAGAATTAGTTGTCGCATATCTTTCCTCCGCCATCGATAAGTTGGATTGTTTTTTTTCAGGAGATTAGGTAATCGGGCAAGTGGAATATCATTCGACGAACTATAATCTTCTGAGTCCCCAACATTCCCTTCCACTTCACAATCAATACAACCAGCAGCTTCTCCTATCTGTATTTGACTTTCTTCTCGAAGAGAAATGTCTTCTTGGTCTCTACATCAACCTCTACATCTTTATCAGAGTTTTCTTACTGAATGTCTGAAATATCTCCTTCCAGAATTAGAAGTAGACGCTTTATCAATTTAAGAAAAAAAAAATAATTACCCACCGAAATAAGTTCAGATAAGCTCCAAAAACACAAATATATGAGTAATTTATGTTAAGAAGTGTCCTGATCCTTGCAGGACTCGTGATGCCACATGGCATCATTGGGAGTTACACAAACATCGAAGAAATTTAAATTTTTTTATATTCCAACAGTATAAACATTCATTTGACAAAAAAAAATTACCTTTTCATTTTGCCTGCTCTGGCAAACATTTTTATTTCCCATTTATGAAGTTCATTTTTCATTAATTGTTTCAAAGATGATCGCCCATTGAAGGGGATCATCATTTTTTCAATTGAATTGAACCCTTCTGGTTCCAGCTTCGCCAAGTTAGACTTTATCCCATCTATCACCGGCCTAATCTTGAACAATTTGTCATAATCTGGACTACCCCAAGGCTTCATTTGGGAATTATCATTGAAATACCTAAATCATATTTCTGAAATTATCGAATCTATTACGCGACATCACATCTGCGATTGAGGGATATTTGTACCTTCCGCGAAATACATTAGGTAACTTGGCATTTTGATAATATTACTCTGAATGTGAATTCCCATTTTTTTTTTCTGTTGTGTTCAAAGATGTTTGAGTTTGTTGAACAGAATAAAGGTTTTTTCGATAAGCAATATTTGCTATTATATCATTTTACAAATGATAAGCAGCAGGAAAATTGAGGGACGAAGGGGTGTTGGAAGAAGGCAAGCCTCCTGACTCAAAAATATTCGAGAGTGGACCGGAATAAGAAATGCAGGACAACTTTTGCATTTAGATCAAAATCGAGAAGCCTTCTCAATGGTGATCGCCAACATCTGAGAAAACTGACATGGCACATGAAGAAGAAGAATTGTAGAGAAGTCATTCCAGTAGAATGGGGTTTGGAAAAAGAATTAGTTGTCGCATATCTTTCCTCCGCCATCGATAAGTTGGATTGTTTTTTTTTCAGGAGATTAGGTAATCGGGCAAGTGGAATATCATTCGACGAACTATAATCTTCTGAGTCCCCAACATTCCCTTCCACTTCACAATCAATACAACCAGCAGCTTCTCCTATCTGTATTTGACTTTCTTCTCGAAGAGAAATGTCTTCTTGGTCTCTACATCAACCTCTACATCTTTATCAGAGTTTTCTTACTGAATGTCTGAAATATCTCCTTCCAGAATTAGAAGTAGACGCTTTTCTTCTTTTTCCATCAACCCAACACGCGTCATTTCAACCAGAATTGACAAAAAATAATTTTTACAAATACAATATTATTTCTACAAATATGATATTATTATTATGAATATTTTATTCAAATATATATTCAATACGGAAGACAATAGCTGTATAGTAGGAAGCCCAATGATTCCAAATGGAATCATAACTTTTTGGGGGTGGTGGGGTAAATTATGATGCTAATTTCTATAAACAAAAACTATTATTGAATAAACTAGAGCATGATTAATCACCTCGATTTTTCTCAAGTCTGTATATAGCGCAATTTGAAAGTAATAATACTAGAAAGTTCACTGTTCACTAATTTATGTCAGCAGTAGGAAATGCAAACTTGCAAATGTGGATAAAAATAAATAGAGAACTCTATACTAGAAATTTTTGATGTCCATACAACTAATGCCCTTTCTAAGAATAAGAAATATCAACAAGAAGGTTTTCAGTAACATCTAGGGATTAGTAGAAGCACTTATTTATGATGATGCCAAATGACATCACTGGGCTGGAAAGGGTTAAATCTAACTTACAATCACCTTCAAATGAAAAACGGTTACGACAAAAATTCATTGCTTTGTATCATTTTAAGATGAAACATAATGTTTTTATACAGGGCCTACCAGCAGAGAGGTAGCGGTCAATATTTTGGTAGCAATTGAACATTGACATGTTTTTTTAGTTCAGATTAACGTCATATCTTGAATTGCACAATCTGAAATTATTTTTTTTCTAAAACTTTTGAAGGTTTTCTCTTGCGAACAACAAAAATATCTCGAAGAAAAAATTCGTCTCGAACAAAAATCAATGAAAAAAAACTTAAAGATAGGAGAAAGGCCCCTCGGGAAACTTGTGCACTACTAACTTTTCAGGGGCCAATTCTTTTTTAAGCCATTGTTGCCTAAAAATAGCACTTCGAACTATCAACTTTGTAACATTCTGAAATCTATATCAGACTTCTTCATCACAAAAATTCATGAAAATAATCAAAATCATAAAAAAAAATATTTGATTTATCAATTAAAAGTTTTGATTGATATTTCTTGTTCCATTATAAGGGACAATTTTTTTGAGATTTGGTCAATTATGATAAATTTCTTGCTTCTTCTTCGGTGTTTTCTCTCCCAGTATCTGACACAAAAATCAATTAGAAATTTTTGCAAATAATAAAAGAAATATCAGCGCGTGAAAAATATGCACTAATTAGACAGGGACCAGTTTATTACGGAAAATTGTTGCCTTACAATGACAATCAAACAAGATGATACACCTTGAACTATCAAACTTTGCAACTATTCGGAGTATATATAAGACTCCTTCATCAGACTGATTTTTGAATTCAAGAAAATATTCAGAATCGTGAAAATTACTCGATTTACTGATTGACATTTGTCACTCCATAATGTCCATAAATTGAAACGGAAAAATATTATGATATTGATCCATTTTATCTCGAAGTTTTTTGATAGCCGCTCTTTTCCCACTAAATCAATCTGAATACGATTAGTTCCGACTGAATAATTATTGAGATTTTTATTTGCATCCAAGAAAATACAAGCTGACCCCTCAATTTTTCTTTCATAGTCATCAGTTCCCTCTCCCCCAAAATTTTCGTGTTGTTCGAATTCATCATGTGAGGTATGCGAACCCATATGATCTGCAATTAGCTATCTAGCATATCTCTTTTCACTTTTGTTTCGTAGTTCGAAGTGTTATTTCTTGTCTCATTGTTAGGGAACAATGGAGGAATTGGCCAATTAGTGCATAGGTTTCATGCGGGTACTTTCTTCTATATTTTTTTTCATTCCAGAGTGGGAGAGAAACTCGAAAAAAATTGAAAAAATTCAAAACGAATTTCATTAAAAACTAATTCTAAATATACAGGGTATCCCAAATTGCTTGATTTTGACTGTTTTAGGTACTTCTGGACTAGATAGGTAAAAACTTCGTTAGGTGTCCTGGGCTCGATTTTTGTGAAAACACCATTAGTGAAAATTCCGATTTCGAAAATGTTCCTTTACTTTTTCATTTACGAAAATATCTGAAAACGATTAAAACTTTCTAGAAGCGCTTTTTTCCAGAAAATGAGAAACTATTTGAAATTTTTTTTTTCGTGGAAAAAACACATTTTATTAAATACGAAAGCATTGTTTTTCATTTTCTTTCATAAAAAAAAAAAATTAAAATAATGTCTCATTCCTAGTGATGAAGTGTTTGTTGAAAGTTTTTATTTTTTTCAGATATTTTCTAAAATGAAAAAGTTATGGCACATCTTCTGAATCTAAAAAATTTCAAAATGTTGTTATATCTTTAACAAAAAAAAAAAGATATCGTGAAACGGTTTTCACTATTGGAGTATTCACGAAAATCGAGCCCAGGACTCCTTTCAACGTTTTTACCTATCTAGTCTAGAAGTATCAGAAACAGCCAAAATCAAGCAATTAGGGATACCCTGTACATTTCAACTTCATTTAATTTTGGCATGTGATTGTATTACAAGCACCAAAAATTGAGTGATCATGTCAGACTTTATCTATAGTTTGTCCCCCATCTCCAATTTGCTTAGTAGGTATAGTACAGAACCAGATAAAAGCCCAAATGCACTTATGTGATATAAAATGACAAAAAACAAAGAAATCAAGAAAGATTTAATGAGAAAGCAGCGAAAGTTGAGATTATGAACAATGAATTCGATGAAATTATATTCTAGTTCGATACAAAATGTCTAATACGAATTCGCAACTCACAAACAGAATAATGTGATCTTCTTGCTTTTCTCTTTCTCAATACCTAAATTGAAATTTGTCGCTGTGTCCTCGCTAGTTCCTTCTTATAGCTAGCCGCCCCAGTTTCTTTGCCAGAAATCGTCCATTTGTAACCGAGGACCCCGGTCCGCCGCCAACGTTTACTACATCGGTCTTTCTACAAGATGTCTTCCTTCCCCTTGTCTATTTCCCGCTCCCCTGAGACCGGGGTGACTACGCCGCCCCCAGCCAAAGGAGGGGACGGCGCGATTCCGTTTGTTGTCTATAGTGGTGCAGTACATAGGAAGATATCTTCATGCGGGTGTTTGCAAAGGTGGATCTTTCTTCTGACATATAGTAGAAATCATCAAAATAGATCATTGCAACGCATGTAACTCTATCCCTTGATTTTCATGGAATAAATTTATGAATGAATATGACACTCATCTGCGGCATTCATTCTTGAGGAAAAATGCATTGTAAATCATAGTTTCACACGGATATTTCGGCAGATATGACAGCTTGATGAAATACAAATTGGAGCAAAAAATTAAAGAGTCTACGCGTACACGAGATCGCTCAATCACGTGCATCTACGTTATTGAGGGAGTGAAGGAGGCGCGATTGACCGACGATCATTTAGATTTGGAATAGGATCTTGAGAGTAGCTGAATTGAGGCAATACAGAATTGTAGAGCTTTTTTTCAGAAAGAATGCGCGAATATGTCGATGAATTTAATTCGGTTTTAGTTTTCTTTTAGATAGGTACATGCTTATTAATTTTTTGAAGTTGATTATTATTGTTGAATATTGATTTGATTACTTTTTTATTGCATTTTACAAAGTTGGGTTTTTTGATATTCCTTTCTCACCTGTATCTGATGCACAGAATATGCATATTATGGTACGAATGGAAGAACGCATAATATAGAGTAGAGTAGCGTTTTATATTGAAATATTATGGGAGCGGGTTTGAGCTAGTAATATAATATAACTCAGTTATGTAACTCGTTAAATAAATTTACTTCTTCATTATTATTCATAACTGAATACACCTTTTATGAATCAACCAGCATTGTGATATGAGGGTTTGTTTTATAATGTTGACCATCAAATAAAAAACTATGATTTTTTTTGCTATGTGTTCTACTCACTAAAATTTTCAGCAAATTCGTACTATTATCTTCAATAATAATAATATAATAATAATAAATTTATCGATCTCTTAAGACAACAAAGTATAGGACAGGTCAATTGAAATTGAACAAATATATAATTCCAAGAATATTAAGCATCACTCTCCACTAGCAGAGCATGAAGCCGATATATCGTCACTGAGAGATATTCATAGACTGAATAATAGCTTTTTTGCAATAATATTTGTTCGATAGATTTCTTGAACCTATTTAGATTCAACGATTTCAAATAAGCTGGTAAATGATTATACAGTCGTATGCCCTGATAAAAAGGTGAATGTTCTATGAATTGGCACAGCCAGCAAATCTGTATTCCTAGTAGCATAGTGAGAACTAGTTACTTCGGTGAATTGTTTCAAATTGCTTCTAACATAAATATGACAAATTTCTGAATATATACAAACAAGCGGCAGTCATAATATTGTATTCCGCAAAATAAGGTCTACATGATGATCTCGGATGTATATCAAAAATTATCCTGACAATTTTTTTCTGCCATATCATTACCCTGCTTAGCTCAGATGAATTACCCCAAATCAAAATATTGAACGATATATCAGGATAGCATAGAGAGTAATATGCATCCAATACATATCTCAAAGGAATTGAGTTCTTTATTTTGTATACTGCAGAGTAGGAACTATTTATTTTTTTACAAACACCCTCAATGTGTTGATTCCAACGCAAACTGTCATCTATTTAAATCCCTAAGAATTTAGTAAAATCTTTTGATGTCATTAGTGTGTTTTCATGGGATACTTCAATATGATTTCTACTAACAGGTTTCAAACCAAAATGAAAACAGACAGTCTTCGCAATATTAACCATCAACCTGTTTTTAGTGCACCAATCTGTGAACATTTTGACGATAATATTGGATAATACTGTACTGTTCAACTTTTATAACGCGATTTTTGCGTAGAGGAATTCTCAATTTCGGAATCAAAAAGTCCGTGAAATAAAAAATAATAAAGATAAACTACTGATCGAAATGATTGCGGTTCGTTTGATGTATTCACGAATTTTCAATGTTCTACCTTTTCAATAGTTCTACCGCTCTAGGCACTTCACCAAGAATCAAGAACATATAAACAAGTTTACCATTTTAATTATTGTCTAAAATTCAGAAAAATCACAATCTGATCCCAATGGTTTTCGGCAACAGCTGATCGATAATAATCGTAGAGATTTTCAAGAGATATACATTCAAGATGAGTTTCAATAATTATTGTCAAAAAAGCCTAGCTAGTATAGCTTCCTAACTTTTTATTTCTTCCTCGTAATGATTTATATTTCATGGATGATTATAAATTAAAAAATTGCGAAGATATAAAAAAGAAACCCGACATGAATTTTGAAGATTTTCGACTTACCTGTCTATTATCACAGGGTCTGAAGGGGTTTCATTTCTATTTCCACAACTCTTTTTGTCGCAGCATCGACTGAAACAAGAACATCGATGTTAGCATTCAGTTTCTTAACAAGCTACGAAGCGTAACCCTGATTTTTTGACTTGGTTGCTACGTGATTATGTCCAATTAGTAAACGGAATTTCTTTGAATTCTCGTTCGTGTTTTACTGAATACGTTCGAATTTCGATAATCTGTTTCTACAACCAAAACATTTTGTCTTGTTGCGCTAGCGGAATGAAACAATGAGAAAACCACTATTGAGTAGTAGTTACATCAAGGCTGTTCAACACGAGGCCCGCGGGCCGCATGCGGCCCGCCACTTAATTTTTTGTGGCCCGCAGAGGGGCGCTGGAAATCACCAAAGCGAAAAAAACTTCTTACTGATGGATTGTGCCATCAAAATGGCATAACAGTTTAGTGAAGCAAAAATACCGAAAAATTCGAAGCAGTCTCTATATCGCATCAAACGATTGCAAGACGAGTAGACCATATTGATCAATTTAGGTATATCTAAAAAACTGTATAACTGTATAACTTGAAAAGTGTGAGTATTTTTCGCTATCCTTAGTTAGAAGTACTGATCTATCATATATCAGCCAGGTTGTAATTTTTGTCAGAAACGTTCATAGGAGATGCTTTATTTTGAATGGTAGTACCAAGGGTACGGATTTTGAAGCTGTGAATAAGGTGCTATCGGACCACGGTCACTGATGGAGCTGAAGCTATGACAGGAACTGAAATCGGATTTGCAGGACTCTTGAAATAAAACCACATAAACAGTCAACAGTCTTGTGATACATTGTATTGTTCACCAAGATGCGCAATGTGGAAAATTGTCAAATCTAATGGATGTCATGGAAGCAGTTGTTGAACATTATGCGAGAGGGCAATCGTTCTTTGAAAATTTTGAGATTTTCGAGCCGAAGCAGAAGTTACATATGGCAAACTGTTAATTCACACCACCATCCTTTGAAGAAATGAAGGATTTTATTTGAAAAGAAGTTTTATATCGATATCGGATAAAATGCATCGAAAATACTGCAAAAGGAGTCAAAAATAGGTTTAGCGAATTTCAAGAAATTGTAAGAAAACTTTTTTCTCAGCCCCTTCAGAATTTAGGTAGAGCACACCTCCAACTGGAATCGAAACTTAAGGGTTACAGTGGGTTTAATTATGGGACGCACATATTTTAAAAAGCAGCATTAAGTTGCAAAATTTTTTAATGCGGCCCTCCGCACCGGAATTTTTCAAAACGTGAAGTTGGACAGCCCTGAGTTACATGATCAACTTGTAAAGTGAAATATACAGTTTTCCCGTGATGAATTGGACTAGCCAACGATGACGTCAACGTACACACGAACCTGCATGGCAATAGAAGGGTCTTAGGGATCCTCTGGGGACGCCATCTTTCCCGTTCTCCCTTGTCTCAACATAGTGAGCATAGCTCTCTCATTCGCCAATCTCGACCCCTCATCATTGTACATTTCCATCTGAGGAAGCTTTCCCTCCGTTTTTCCGTGTATGGATTTTGTTTCGACGATGCGAGCCTATCAAGAACATTTGCTTTTATCGTACGAAACAAATAATCGAAATTCGAAACAATTCGGAGATTTGAAGGGGATAACATTTTTATTTCGGAATATTTCCTTTAATCTACCTCAGGATTCCGCATCAGCTCTGTCATATATCTTTTTTATGGAACGTACCTGCACATTATTTCGTGGGTCAGGAGTACCCTACACATCTCTGGATTTTTGTCTTGTCCCTCGTAGATGATTGCCTGAAACAAAAAAAAATTCAGCTGTAGAAAAATAAAACGACCGTTTGAATCATTTCTCTGAATATACAAGCCACACACTAAAGAAACGTGAAACATGACGAAAAATTGTACAAAATATACTTCTGTTAAACACCTTGAGACGAATAACCACGGCTTCGATCGGCAACTTGAATCAGAAAGTAAAAAACTCATTTCTCAAATTCTACATCATGTAGAACAAAATCGATTTGAAATATTTTGGTTTTGCACAGTTTTCATGGTAGTATTTATCCATTATTTCTTAGCCACTTGCCAAGGAATTATTTAATTTGTGTCAAATATATGATATGAGAGAGGAAACAGTTTTGACAATCAAGATTCTTCGGTGCGATGAACAGTGGAGATATTAATTGAAATATTTCATTAATTCCAATGAATTAGAAAAAGCGTATAATACTCATAAAGGTTTATCTAAACACTCGTTCATTCAAAGACGAAGTGGCTGGTTTTCTTATGAACGAGTGTTAAAATGAGTTTCAATTGAAATCATTGAAATATTCTAAAAAATATCGTTTAATGATTTATGCATTGTGAAATATTAGTTGGCAGGAAGTACTGTTTTTTCTTCCATAAATATATAAATGATTCTCAGTTGAATGAACTTCTTAAAAAAGTCACTCAGGAATAATGAATGAAAAAAACAATGAAATAATGCATGTATTTTTAACTCAGAGCGAACTAAATACTTCTTCAGAATCTAGTGGTCAAAAATTAAATAATAATTATTTGATCGGGCTCAACGAGCTTCTCGAAAACCTATCTGGTCATGAAATTGTCGATTTTCTTTTAAGAATCGAATTTGAGGCTACTTATGAGCAGGAAGGGTAAATGAAGTAATCCTATATCGTCCAGAGGTATGCAATAGTTGGAACATCGTAAAATCTAAGATTCCAAGGCAACAAATAAACTAGATTGTCGAAAAGCTTGTTAAAAGCTATCAATTGAAATATTTGATGGGAGAGGTCTTTGTAAGGGAAACAAAGGTCGAAAAATGGAGTTTACAATATTCTTTCCTATTTGTTGAAAAACCTTTACAGAATAAACTTCAAGACCCTCAGAAATAAGAAAGCGTGAACATAAAAATATCATAAAAAGACAGAAACATTGGTAGATCGCATGCAGATTGCAGGTCTCTTGAAGTACCGGCGATCACATAATGAATTCAGGAAATTTCGTGATGAAGTAGCAACTATCATAGAAATTACTATTAATCTGTGATCATCAATGATTGACAAATGTCAGTTGAGATATCAAAAATTCTCACGATTCTGAAAGACTACATGAACTTGAGAATTTGTCTGACAAAGGCGTCTGATTAAGGGCGGGTTTCACAAAGCTTTAACTGTGCGATTAAAAGACTCTACCTTAAATCGAACCAATCGAATCACTCGTTTTGAAATTTCAACGAATCGTGGTGGCTCCAATAAGTTTGACGGTACAATCAAAGTTTAGTGAAACCGACCCATAGACTCGGAAACGTTACGAAGTTCAAGTTCGAAATGGTGTTTCGTTATTCATTGTTAGGCAAGAGTTTCTTGATAGGATTTGGCCTCTGACAAATCAGTGCAGAAGTCTTACGCGAGGGCCTTTTTTCCATTAAAAAAAATTAATTGATTTGTGCTTCAAAGAATGTGAGAGACAATCCTGAAGTAATTTTCAGAACAAAAACGATCAAAGAGTAGGTTGAATTAGGAATCCTGAGGCCCAACTTGTTGTTTCACCACCTAATTTTATTTTTGATGACAACTAGCCGCTTCCACAAGGAACATTGTCCCCTGATGATACCCTTCCATAGAAAATTGAAGACCTGATTTCACATCACGTACCTTCAAACCAAACAGCCTCTAGATTCTCCACTGAAAGCAATCCAATTGATGTATTCTACAGGATCAGTCATTTTTCGCAACAATATTGTCGATAATTGGCGGATACGTAAATATTCTTCAATATTTTATGAGAAACGATGTGTTGTGAAAATCTCGAGGATTCATGATTGGAAATGAGAAACCAGAACCCATCCGATCGCTACAGAAAATCCACCTAATTCTTGCTGGTTCACCCGTGCCCCTTCCAGGACCACCCGCCTAAAGCCAGGGATGTGTGTGCCATCCGACCATCCATTTGAGAGGGATTTCGGCTACCCACCGGAGTCACTAGTCCCCGGATTAGGTGGACTTAGGTTTAGAACAG
This sequence comes from Hippodamia convergens, assembly GCA_038502775.1. Taxonomy (NCBI): domain Eukaryota; kingdom Metazoa; phylum Arthropoda; class Insecta; order Coleoptera; family Coccinellidae; genus Hippodamia; species Hippodamia convergens. Next base: position 103,268,561 of record CM076607.1, read on the forward strand.
TTGATAGATTTTTGTTTAATTGAATATATAACGGGAGGACCCTAAGTTTGTTTTGTTGGGGGCTCGGGGAGGATTAGGGAGATACCGTGCAACATGTGTTCTTATGTAAAGACACCATTAATTCTTCGTTCGCGCCGGCCCTAACAGGATGGGTCATGCGGAATTCCATGGTCTTCCGGAGAATTTGAGGGGCGATTGATCATTTCGATATTGATGCGATCGAATCTATGCATTATGTATGGAGGTGGTGTAAAATCAATGAAAACAATTTCAGGATCCTTTCAAATCAAGTTATTCTGTCACTATTCAATAATAAAAATATCTTTCTTCATTTACGAAAATATTCACTATGATAAAACTACTCCTCTCGCACATTTCAATCCAAATGTTGTTTTCTGCTCAAAATACCTATATATTCAAGGATTTCCTATTCAATTACAAACAACACAATCGATGATTCAATACGCAGTTGAAGCAAGGACCCCATTAAAATGAAAATGTGGAAAAATATCCAGATTATTTCTTAGAATTCTTTGAAACAAATTTTTCTGAGTTGGAATTATGTAGTATGACCATCACAAAAGCATGTTTTCGCTTATGAATGAAGGCAAATTGTTCATTATGTAGAATCACGATCAGGCACAGCATTCTAGATATATAACTGGCGTTTGGTGAAAATAAATCAATATTCTCTCAGAGTAAAATATAAGATGCGCAGCTGTGTAGCCCTAACTATTCTCCTTCTAACTTTTTCATCTTTGACTTCCGCGTTTCTGTGGGTGAGTTTGAATCTGTATCTATGTAATTTACTGATTTATATTTAAGAACACTAAATATTCAACAAAGCCTCTACTACTTAGTGGAACCAGTGTATTTTTTCATCGAAAAGGTTCAAAAAAACTTCCTTCGGTTAATATTAACTTTTTTCGATTCCTCTAATACCGTCACTTCATTCAAACATTTGTTTGAATGAATATATTCCTAATGTTCCAATAAATATATACATAAGGAAGAAGGACCATTGGTCGATGGCTAATTGCATAGGCAATAAAGAACTGTTAATAATAATGTATACGTATTATTGGAACTTGGTCGATGATTGACACTCACATAAATCTGAGCCAATTTCCAATGATACGTATATAATTATTGAAACATTAACAGGAAATACAAAGCACTGTAAATTTTTATCAGAAACTGAAAATATTTTGAGATTTGACGACTTTGCTCCACACGATTTGAATCATAAATAGACTACTATCATTTACAATTTCCGATAATTAACACCAAATGTAACAATACAGGGTGAGTCTTTGACTTATATTTTCACTGAAACAATATATCCTGTTCACTTCATTGGAGTCGCTACGGGAAAAAAGTGTAATCATTAATAATATGTATCCAAATTTCTTTCGCAAAAACGCATTTTTTACTGTTATTATTTTTATAAATATTTTCTTTCATCCCTGAATCCTCACTTTGGAAAATATTATGACCATAAACCATATTCTATTTTTTTCACAACAACCCTTCAAAGTTTTTCCGAACATTAGTTCTACCGCATGAAACTTCGAAAACATGTAGGACAAATTGAATCCTGTCAATCCTTCGAACAGAGATGTATTTATCCAATGCAATTTTCTTTAATTTCGCTGATATATTTTTTGAATAGATTAATGACTCGAAAAATGCGCATTCCACGATTTTATAGAGTATATTTTTTTCCGAAATGACCTAATATTCATCCAATTGCATTCCACTTATTTTTGAATGTTGTGTCCTTTGAATGTCTGAAATAATTATGGAATTCAATGGTTATAATGGGAGAAATAAATCATTTTAGTGAAATTTCGTGCCTCATCAATGAAAACCTATATTCCGAAAATGATTCTATTCGGTGGAATCATCTACGAGATATATTCGAAAATTACAAATTCATGGATTTTCAACAGCTTGGACCTTTCCAATGGATGCGACCATATCGACAACACACAATTGCAAAATCAGAAACATTTTTACTTTCTTGCACATTCTAGGAGAATTCAATCTTATGATCAACATTATTTTGAGTACATATTTATTCATTTCGTACTAGCTCAAACCCACGGTTCCTCTCACGTAACATTTCTATTCAAAACGGTACTGATAGGTCCGCAAACCCACATTCATAACCTCGTATCGAAGGAGAGATAGGCAGCTATCTCGCATAGATTCAATGGTCGCATTCACCGGACGAAGATTCCGCTACCGCTACCGCTACCTAGTAGCATAAATTGAAAGCGCTCCCAAAAATGCCCACTGCTCTAGACCGTGTTGAGTTTGCAGCGCATGTGCCACCGGATTATTCCTCAACAGTTGCACAACTGTTATGACCGGTGAATGCAACCATTAATTTCTTGCTCGAATTCGCATTCGTTCAACCTGCGGTAACTTCTGGAGTATCCATTAGAAAACTATACTGTAAGAAGCATTTTTCATCAGGAATAAATGCCGCAGATAACAATCACATTCATTTTTATATGAATTCATTCCATGCCAGTTGAAAGCCCTCTTCAAATTAAACATTATTTTAAATTGAACTGAAAATGTTAAAAATGGTTATCGTGAGTTGTCTTCAGCAGTTAGTCATATGCCATCGCGGACTTTTCAATAGAACTTTTTGAGCACTACAAAATTCTCTCTGACCATGTTTCTCTATCTCTCATAGTTTACCCAGTGTCGGCCTTGAAAGCCTGAAAAAACCAGGTTAATTACCGACTTTTTCATGAAGTTTCGGTATTTTCAAACATTTCTTAGTGATATAGTAATGAACCCTACATGAAAACCTCCCAAATTGAATTCTCTACATTATAGTGAAAGTCAAATCAAATTCGGTCATATGGTTCCTGAGTCCATAGAGGACAAACAAACGCACGAAAATTCACATTCATAAAATCAAAAGTATAGATTTATTTTATTTTTTTCATTATAAAAATGAATGAACTCAATGATATTCGAAACCAAAAAATAGTATCATCCTATACCGAATCAGTAAGAAACATTTGTTATTATGTGTGGTTGTAGCTGTCCTTCAATGTAATCATCAAATTTTGTTTCAGACTGATGAAGACTGCGAATATTACTGTTCTGACGATGATTACTTGGATTGGTTCACCGAGATCCAGTGTGACCTGTTTTGCTACGACGACAGTGAAGAATGTGTGACTCCTAGTAAGTCAACACCAACAGCTTCCACCACTCCAACATCTGGCACTCCAACATCTAGTACTCCAACATCTGGTACTCCAACATCTGGTACTCCAACATCTGGTACTCCAACATCTGGTACTCCAACATCTGGTACTCCAACATCTGGTACTTCTCCTGATATGAGCCCTACCACAACACCTTCTCCAGAGACCACCCCCGCTGGTACTTCTGAAACAAGCAGTCCAAGCTTGACAACTCAATAGGGGGTTCTTCAGGACTTTATATGACCAGAATTCGATTTCTGCTTATTGAGTTTTTGTTGTGATTCAATGCGAAATGCTGCAAGATATAAACAAAGGCTAATCATTCACACATCCCTTTTTTGTGTGTATAAGACTCTCGAGCCGCCGACAATTGAAGATTTCGATAGCCTCAAGAACAGTGCTGTTTTGAAACTTCTGAATAAAAAATTTCTTTGGGAAGAATTATATTGTCCAATTCCTGACATTTATTTCCACTATCATTCAAGAAGAATAGAATATATAGAGGTAAACACTGGAGAGCCGAAAATCTTTTTTTATGATTCTGGTCATTTCAGATGTTGGCGATCAGCAAAATATCCCTAGTTTGATCATTCTCCTGTTATAGTCTCCATTTTATTCTCTTTCTAAGGATGATCTGTGGTAGCTTACAACCTAACAGGCTGTATTGCACTACCGTGGTGGGATATTTCTTCCCCACAACCTGATTTATATATAAGATGTCTTGTTTCGAAGTCTAAGTTTGAACATTAGGTCAGGAAGGAACCACAAACCACTAGATGAATTCTTGTCTTTAGGAGCAATTTATGTTTTCTAACTTTAGGGAACAGCTTAAATTTGAACTAATCCTACACTTCAATATATTTTGTCAATTTCAGAACGGATGAATGATGTTTATCAAGAAGTGTAAGAAATCAGATCACCACCCCTTAAACCCAATACGGCGTTCCACAAGTGAAAGGGAAGATTAAATAACCCCCATAATCCACATATGGAAGGGCTATTACAACAGAGTTATCTGCCTTATTAATATAGGAAATCCCTAGTTAATCCCTCTTAGAAAATGCTCGAACCACCGTATAATGAAGAGGGTGTAATCTTGCATTATAGGCAAAATAAAATGAATTTCCCTCGTGCTTTCCAACTACAAAAGAGTCTGCATAACAATTTTTGCAGTTTCTGAGACAACCCATTTTTGTCGGCGAATAATCTTGCCAACTATTCCTCGGGACGTGCAACGAAATGCTTTCAAACATTATACAAATTCCAGATGCCCTCTTTCTATTTGAAGGAGTTACATGTCCCAAGAGTCTATAACGTAGACTATAGACCTTCGGGTTGCACCTAAATGAGGAGTATGTTTCTTGATCAACAGTCCCTGAAGAGATATCTCCATCATAGACCTCAAGGGGGTAGAGTTGAGATCCTATTATCACCCCACTGTGGAGAATATATCCACCTACACAGGGAGTTGATACCAGATTTCCTCGTGGGATGATGTGAAGGATACCCAGAGGACTCTATAGAACGTTCCCATGGGAATTTTATTGTTTTCAAAGTAGCAGAAGTGAAGTATCAAAAAGGTGCACGAAAAAAAAAGAATCCAAAGATGATTTGATCTTCTGGTGAAAATTCTAACAACGATAGAGGAGGATATAATCAGGGTCTTCGAGCATTTCGGCCGTCGTCGTGGCATAATTCTCGACGTTTTGCCATTTCAAGTGTTTGGCATCTTCAAGAGTTATATTTCAGGAGATTTTCTAGCTCAATCGAGCTGCCGAACTGACGAAACGTCGAAAATTAATTCACGACGACGACCGAAATGCTCGAAAAAACAGGTGACATCGAACGATGGTCGCGAAAGCCTCAACCAATTCATACTTATCAGTTTGTTTGTTCTAACATTTTATTTTTTTGATCTTGAATTAATGTAACAAGTGAACTGAAAATTTATTTGTATCACATGACGGACAATGATAATACGCGAAAATTGACAATTTCTTCAATATTTAAATATGTTGAAGAAAACTCAATGGATAAATTCTTGAAGGTACAACTTATGAAAAATTCACGACCAGATACATCCTGTATACATCAATATATTTCATGTCTCCTGAAAATATACGAGTAGTTGTTGTAAATCAGGGTAGGCTGTGGCGATTCATGAACTTTTGAATTTTACATCAGTTATGACCCGATTACATCATCTACTTGGCAGCGGAGTAAATTTGATCTATTTTGAATGGGGCAATTTTGGCGGATTTTCTGCACGGTTATGATACGAGGATGATTCATTCATATTAGAGGAGGAAATTCTGATTATTAGATCACCGGTGTGTAGTTTCAACAACCTGTAATTTTTCGCTATGTTTGATTTAATTTTTTCATCAATCACTGGTCAAATAAATTGAAAATACGTTCAGAGTATGGACATTGGGCCCCAAGCTATGTTTATAACGAAATTTTGACAAGACGCTAATATTTTTCCCTAACATCCGATTTTTGCCTCTTTAGACAAAGGAAATTTCCTCACCGAACATGATGCATAATTGAATTAGGTTAAAAGGCGTTCATCTCTGTCATCCTCCAAGATCTCGATGAAAAACAACTCGAAAAATTCGAATAGGTGGGTACCTATCATCACAAAGCGTAAGTGGCTGTTAAACGCGATAATTCTATTTATTCTTTTCCGCAAGCCGTTGGACCTTTTTGGGTAGAAGCTTGGGTTAACTGAATTATCTTCGGTTTGGGGGCAAGAATGAAAAAACGGTAGAAAACATTTGCTTTCATGGCCTCGAGTACTTTCGATTATCAAACCTTTCGTTTCAATACGCGATTTTGCTACTTTGTAAAATGAAGATGTTGAGAATTTCTTTCAAACTTTTGGTAGTCACGAATATAAAAAAATTTCAAGATTTTAATAATGTTTTCAAAATTACAAATCCCTTGTTCTATTAGGGAAAAATTTAGCAATGGCTGTTTTCGAATATGACGATGTCGGTTGCAAAAAATAGTTATTAACCCTTTCGAATTGGTAGAATGTCTGAAAACAAAGAACAAATGCACAATAACATAAATTACAAGCATGGTGTAGAGGTGATTCTGATTCAAAAGCTATCAGGAAAAATACAAAGTTCTGCATTGATGTTCTTCTTATCCGAATTGCAATAATTTTTAAATTATCTTCATTTGGGGATGTTTGAAATTGAATGGTGCCATATTCTTGTCTCTTAAACTACCACTTTCTAGTGAGCTCAACCGTTTTTTGACGATTATAAAACGGATTTCATCAGTTGGTTATGGGTTTAACTCGACCGGCAGTCACCTATCCTATATGCAACTGGCCTTTATCCTGTTGAAAACATTCAGTTATAATGAAAATATGGATATGGGTTGACTAAATAAACTCAGAGAAATGAAATTCGCCCTAAAGATTATCAGTTCATCGCCAGCAAAAATTTGAGAACGGGGAGGTCAAAGCAAGAATAAGGCCGAGATTACCACCAAATATAAGGGCAGGCGTAGGGTGGTTTCCCCACTCCCACTTCTCGAAGCTGTTGCGGCTGAAATAATAATTTTCCTTGGGAAATTCGAGTTTTATGGTTTAATGCAGTGGCCCCATACCCAATTATCGCAGATTTATCGCAGCAGAACTAATTCGGGTCGGGGATCCACGGGTTTGGGTGGTGGAGGTGGAGTCAGGTGGGGAGGACTAATTTCGCACTTAACTAAGGAGGGTAATTCCTTTGCAGCCTCTCTATACCGTCCCGTATTTCGTTATTATTTATTTTGTCAGTAGACCGGGTTTAAGGGACTTATCGGAAATTATTTATAACAGAGCTGTTGGAAGAACCTGGGGGTTGCTTCAGGGGGAATTACTTCGGAAGCAACAGAGAGAATGAAGATTCTGTTGAGGTCAGGAAGAAAATAAAAAATTAAAATCTGAAATCTCACAATTTTCTTACGGTTTCACACAGGAGAAATCCTCGAACGCATGAAAAACGGTACATATTCGGGAAAATTTAATTTTTTTAAACTCCATCTTTTTCTTCGTGAGGAGATTCTGAATTTAATAAGACTAGCTCAAACCCGCGTAGTATCTCAATGTCAAAGGCCACTGCAAACTATATAATGCGTTTTTCCATTCCATTCCGTGCCATAACATGAGGATTCTGTGCATAAAACTGTGCAATAAACTCACTACGAAGGAGGGAATGAAAAAGTGATTATAATTTATATCCAACATAAAAAAATCAAGCAAAAATAAAACTCTCTCGATTAAGAAATGAAGAACGAACCCAAGTTATTCAGAGATTCGCGTAACCTTCCTGAAGAAAAAACTCTACAATTCTTAATTGCCTCGATTCAGCTTCTCATACGATCCCATTTCAAATCAAAATGATCGTAGGACGATCGCGCCCCCTCTTCAAAATCATCGTTGTCGCACATGACAAAGAGTTCTCGCGTAGGTGCAGATTTGATCATTTCTAGCTAAAATCGTCTTTCTTCAAATTCTCATATCTCGGGAAATATTCGTTGGATAACATTTTTCATCAGGAACAAATGCCGCAGATAACAGTAATATTCTTTTTTGTATGAGACTCCTCTTCATATTTAACATTATTCTGGATTGTCTTGAAAATGTTGAAATGGGTTATAGTATATTATCCTTTCATGGTTATAGTGCAACTTTTAGTGTGACTGGACAAGCGCTAATTTTTACATGGGGGTCACGGATCGGGGTTTTATTACTAGGACGAGCCAATTCGTGTCTTCCGTGTTAACGCAATCAGCTAATGAGAACGGTCGAGAACTCTATCCCATCGGAAAAAGCGACGTCAGACGTACCATTTATTCCCTTACGAATACTGATGAGCATGCAATCTGCATTTGTGGACTTCGTTCGGTGCCTGCTCCGGAATGAGGGAAGGTTACTCAGGACGATTAGATTGGAGATGAAGTTGGGGAGTTCCGACTTTATAGACTCACTAATCGTGAATTGAATTGATAAGAATAAGGAGATTTGTTTATTTTGTTGGTCAATGTTTTCACCTTAGGATTTCGTGAGGTTCTAAGTTTTGTTTCGTCTATATTTAAAAAGGTTTGTGCCCTGGACAAAAAAATGTAAGTCTACGAAAGCCAAATTGCTCGTCTTCGTCTTCCAATCATTAAAGGTACGGATTACTTGTAAATAAATTCTTTTTCGATATTTCATGGATTTAATTTTTGCGACATCTCTGAAATCAATAAGGTCTTCCAGCAGAGGACAAACTCGTTTTCTTCTTAAAATAGGTAATAGACACTGTTATGCGTTAGTTTCATTTCAATCTGAGTATCGCCTTAGAGAAGGCACTATTTTAAGTGCAAACATTTTTTTCTTCAGATATCTTGAAATAACGTTCATTCTGCAATCTCTTTCAGTACAAAATCTTGCGAGAATATCTGAGTTTCACGCATATTTCGTGGTTACATTTAATAACCGAATTAATCAACTATCTGTCGAATTCTAAGACAAATAAAAACAATTATTTGCTTTCACTGAGATCATACCCAGAATATATATGAAACATGGGTAAGTTTGAGAAATCACTGAACATTATTCATGAAAATATTTCATTAATTTCAATTAAAAGCCAGTAAATATAGAACACTCGTTTATTCGAAAACTTGCCTCTTCTGGCTCGTTTATGAATTTAAGGCTCGAAGACGAATATCAGTGGCCTCTGTACATGTATTTTCAATAACTTTTTTCGTAAGAACATATCAAATCATAATCGTAAAATTTAGCAGCAAACGAATGAGGCATGCCTATCTGCTTTGTCTATGGATGAATCTCTAGAAAAGAATAAATTGAAAAACAAAAATTCTACTCAGTAGGCCTCAACTTTTTGTTACAAATACAGAAGATTTTGTCTCTGAGCGATATGTGATACTCATGATGCCTAATGAGGCTAAATTACCTGTATATCTCTTCTTTCAATGACAAAATTTGATGTTATTTCTCCAACCTCATGATAAGAGATCTAAGAATTGAAAATTGTATTAATTTCGATTATCACTCTTTTGAATTCATCCATGTGTAGTCAATATTCTGAGGACAAGAGGAGACACCTACGACTTTCCACTTCCTTCTTTAATTGTCGATGCCACTAATCATGATCATTGTGGAAGATTCCATTCGTATACTCTGACGAGGATTAGGAGGATAAAAGGTATTTTTTTTACTTAGGAATCTTCAAAATGTATTTCTGCCAGTAAGGTAGGAAATCTGAAATTTCACTTCTATATCCTTCATCCATCCAGGTGCTGTTGAACAGTTACAGACCTTGATGAATGATCGAACAAATTTTTCCTGCTTTTGTCTTCTTTAATTTCAGATTCAGAATTTCGGATAGATTGGTGAAGAGTATGTCTTTCTCTGCTGCCCATAGAAGAACTACCTGAAGATGTTTTTTTGATCACGTAGATGTCCTTCAAGATCCTATGATATATGATATTTTTAGTAAATTCTTTTCTAACAGGTGGGGTCAGGGTTTTTTCCTGCTGGGGTTTTTTCCCTCTTCTCATTTCATTATACTACAGACCTATATGGTTTTCCTGTGTTGCACTAACCCCAGCTGGGTACTTTTCTGTTTCAATATGTATTATTTTAGCTCTCCCAATCAAAAGTATATCTGAAATACTAGAGTAGCAGAGCTATATCATAAGTGCATCTTGTTTTTTGCTGAAGATTGATATTCTTATAACTTCAAAAATGTAGGGAACTTTGAATATTTGAAGAGTAACATATTTACATATTGTATATCTGATTGGCACAGAAATGAACGAAAACTGATATAATTCAAGAAATAGTGGCAGAGGTTCTTAAGCCATTTGCTATTTTGAAAAGCATAAAGTCAACTTTGCTATGAACTTCAGAATATAAAAGAATATGAATGAATCCATTCAATATTGGACAAAATAATTCACTGTTCACGTTGCATCAGGAAATGAAAAAATTATTGGAACATCCGAATGGAAATGATTGAATTGATTGAGCTCAAGGTAGGGGAGGTTACGCCTAACTGATCCACAACTTACTGAAGACGCCGATTTTTCAATCAGATAGGACTGAAACCTACAAACATCCGCAAACTATTTCAAAACCCCAATCCTCAAATATTTAAGTCAACCCCTTTTCACGCGTCATAAAAATTAGCTTTCCAGCTCCGAGGAAGTCAATCTGCATTTAAAATTCACCCCGCGCCGCAGGGTTCTTCCAAAATCTCCCGGAGATGCTGCGGAAGGAGCCTACAAGAACGTTAGCCTTGGTCTCGGGAAAGAAACTCCAAAATAACCGTTACACTGAACGAATTTAATTTCAGTCAGTCAGTTCGGGGATGGTTTGAGGTTGAATTTAATTTAGGAGCCCTCCCAAATGTGGAGGCGCGAGCTGAATGAGAAAATTGGCGGCACGAAAGGGGGTTGCTCGGATTTCTTGTTCCGAACAAGGATTGGTTACTGATGGTTGAAACGTCAAAGATGTTTTGATTTTCAGAGAAGAATCTGTTATTTAACAGGTACTTACATTGACGATTTCCAAACATAGTCCGAATTTTCAGTACTTCCCTGATCTCTATTTTCGACCGATGTAAAATAGGTTACCTGGTGTTGATCTATTCTTTTTATAGCCCCCTACGTTATGCCAAATAAGTATTTTAGGCATTCTAGGCAGTTTACGTTCTGGTTTGGGGAGTAGTATAATTAACAGTATCCTTAACATCATTAGAAAACACAACGAATTTCTCTTTCATATCGATTTTCTAGTTCGGAATGTGAAATTTGAAAGATTAGGACTTGAATTCTTCTTCAAACAAGAATAACAATAAATCTAACAGGAGTTCGGACAAGAAAGTCATACGGATAGATAGGTAACTAAATTGATATTTTTGTCCGAATTGCTGTTGAAATTATTCCACTGTAATGACATGAGTTTCGATGGATCGCTGTTCCTGAGATCAGATGTTAGTTAAGTTATGTTGTGTCACTATATTATTGAACGTATCATGAAATTTCATCGAATATTCAGATGCTATTGCATTTTCTTTTTTTTTTTGCTTTATTAAATATTTTTTATTGTCTTGGATTCCTCCTCCTCTTTTCTAGATTTTGTTTCGAACACATTCTTTCCCCAGATTATTTTATATGAAGTTCTTCTATATTTGAAACTGACTACCTGATTATGAAGTTTTCTTTATGAGAACCTCGAGTTTTTCCTCATAAATGCTTATGCTAGTCCGTATGAGAACTGGAAATACCATAAGGTACAATGCTAAGAGGCGTCACTGGCGTAGAACTAAGCTCAAGTTGTAATAAGTTATGTTCATTATTATTACATTAAATATATCTTGTACTCTTTCAGTATGATTATATATTATATGAATTGGCCAACTAGCAGGTTGCAAACTATCCGGAAGTAAAATTAAAAGCTACTCTACCTGCTATTCTTGGCATTTTACATTTTAAGCTAGTAAACTAGCCGTCTGTAATAAATTATAGTTACTAGTAAACTAGCTGTGAATACCTACTTATCTACTAGGTGGTTCCTGGTTTCAATTTCTACAAATTTTTTTTTTGACAGAGTCATTATTCAACTCATGCTTTATATTTCCATATCTATTTTTTAATATATTTAAGTACCTACCCACATTTGTTTTTCAATCGAAATATTTCAGTTTATTTTTTTGATCGATACCTCATGGCAACATATCGCTCAAGTTTTTTTCAACATTTATAGTATTATTTGAGCTCTCTAATTCATAAGAATATTTATATATATACAGGGTGTGTCTTTGACTTCTACATATATTCAAACCATAGATTTTTGAGGTCAAAAGAAATACTTTTATCGTGTAGCATTTTTTCTGATCCAGCCTAGATAAAAAGATATAGCCATCTTAAATTTTAATAATGAGCTATGCCACCCTGGAAATATGACACTAAAATTATTCCGAGCATTAGATCTACCACCTGAATGTAGCAGAAATTTAATTCTGCGAATCTTCTGAACAGAAATTTATTCAGCCAAAATAACCAAGTTTTATAATTTCGCTGATGTAGATTTTTAAATAATTAATTACTCGAAGAGCATTTCACGAAAAATACTTTTGTTTTCCAAAAAGACCAAATATTCATTAAATAGCATTCAACTCACTTCCAAGGGTCGGGATCATACAATTTCTGCTATAATCATGAAATGGAATGATATATATCGGTCATAACGAAAAAAATAAAACATGTGAGTTAAATTTTGTATTCACAAAAGATTTGCGAATTAATGAGAATCTATATTCTGAAAATAATTTCATTCGATGAAATCGTTCACGAGATATATTAGAAAATTAAATTTTTCAGGGATCTTCAACAGCCTCTATCTTTCTAATCGAGCGGAATCGGAAGAAATGGTAGAGATAAAAAATGTTTCATTTTACCTCAGGAATGTCCCGTTAAAATATATGTACAAGTCAAAGACTCACCCTGTAACTCTGGTTTTGTAACGTCCGAAGGAGCCTCCATCGTCGAGCTTCCCCTGTCTCCAATGCCACCATAAACAATGCACGTAAATACGTAACAGCGCTCTAATGCCCTTAATACGCCGTTCGGTCGAGTTTATCTGCACCGTCTCGAATTTTAATATTCATAAAAATTTTCATGCATAGATAGGCGGGGTAGCGGGACGCCCAGATAAGCCCCTAATGAAAACGGGACTAAGCGCCGCCGTCGGAGAGGCGGAGAGGCGGCAGAAATGAATGCATGTGTAATTAGTTTCATTAGAAGCGGCTCGTAATTCAATGATAAGATTTTGCGGCCGCCGCGGCAGCGCCGTCCTTCTATTATTCCGGATTTAATTGCGTTAGATTAAATAATTGGTCGATACGGCATGCGGAGTTCAGGTGGGATTTCGGGATGCGATTGAAAAGGGACTTGAGTGTTGAGATGTCGGATTTCCATCGACTCTCCATTTTTCCCGGTTGGGGGTGAAATATTTTTCAACCCGAGAACGTTTGAAAAACAAGTATTTCTCAACTCAACGAAATGATGGCAGTAAATTGCGAAGTTTGAAGAATATGATTAACATTGAAAGACCGTATTAGAAAACTATTATGACTGTATATAGAGTTTTGGTATCAGATCGCAGGAGAAGTCTATTCCAAAAACTCTCTGAAGAAGTTTTGTCCAAAACTGGACTTTAAGATTGATAAAAGCCTAAATTTGAACATTTTCGTTTTTTGGATTCATGACAAAGTTCCACGATCGTAGTCACAAACTTGTTCTATTGATTAAGCCGGATTTGACGCATGCTGTTATTTATAAAGATACTGGACTATATTGGATATCTAACGTACTATGTTCTCATAACTCACGTATTAAATTATGGTAACTGAATGAAACTTATGGGTAAGTAAGGTTTTATGTGGGTTTTAGTACATTTATGTTGTTAATAAATTTTAATGAAGATTCCATATGAAAATGACCAGTACACCAATTTTCATTGTTTCAATTTTTCAACATAAAAAAAATACTCCTTCTGTTTCGATAAATCTAACAATTTTCGAGAATAATGCAAATAGCATTGCTTGCAAGCGATGAATAGTAAATCTTTTTGATTTATTTTCAACTTTGAACATGAAATTCTTTGGATACAAGTGCTATGAGTACCACATAAATACGTTCTTTTGAAATAGTAGTAAAAAAAGCTGTGAATAAAGTTCAAATTTGACACCCGGTTACTTCGTTAAAAATCAATTTTAGAAAAAATTTTATAGGAACGAGTACTATTAATTTCTGGTATAGAAATCACCCCTGAATTTTTTGCTCATCATTTCCGAACACCCTGTATATACAGAGTGGGCCATCCATAACTGTTCACCTAGAATTTTTAAGCGTTGGAATAGAATAACGAAAAAACGGAAAGGTCAAATTTTGTTGAAGGGGTACAAATAAGGGTGTTCAAATGAGTTTGATATCTCTACCCCTTTAGCCACAACCACTAACAGCTCTCATTTTTAATAAGAAAAAAGGGGTCGAGCAGCACCTTGTTGGAAGAGCAATTCAATATCTAGCATGAGTGTATTTTTTTCATAGCTTTATTATTGTACAGAGTGACTCAGTATTCCATCAATAACTTTCACACGTCGAATTTGAATCTTTGAGATGGAAAAAATGCTCGGACAGGTCAAAAAATGAATTCGATATCACTTGCTGTTAGGGTAGTGGCTAAAAAGGTACCGAATTAATTTCTTGACCCGTCCGAGCGTTTTTTGCATTTCAAAGATCCAAATTCGGCGTGGGAAAGTTATTGATGGAATACTGAGTCACTCAGTATAATAATAAAGCGATAAAAAAAATACACTCATGCAGGAAATTGAATTGCCTCTCCAACAAGGTGCTGCTCGATCCCTTTTCCCTATTCAAAAATGAGAGCTGTTAGGGTTTGCAGTTAGATGGGTAGTGATATCAAATTTATTTGTCCCTTTCAACAAAATTTGACCTGTCTGGGTGTTTTTTCATTATTCCATCCCAAAGCTCAAAATTCGGGGTGGAAAGTTATGAATGGCCCGCCCTGTATGTAGGTATATTCAAACCATAAATTCCATTTTTCTGATTCAGCATAAAGAAAAAGATTAAGCCATTTCCAACTTTCATATTGAAGTATGCTCTCCCTGAAAACATTTTCGAAATTATTCAGGAGAAATTTTATTCTGTTAATCTTTCGAACAGAGTTGCATTCAGCAAAAGTAACCAATTTTTTTTCAATTCGCTGATATAGATATAGATTTCACGAAGAATATTTTTGATATCCAAAATGTCCAAATATTCATTGAATAGCATTATTTTTTCAGAAGATTTAGTTTCCTTGAATTTTTAGCATAATTAAAGAATGTATTGGTATACGATCATAATGAATAAAAACTGAAATATATGAGTGACATTTGGACCTCAGAAATCACTCGTTGGAATACCTATGTATACAATATAGAGAAAAAAATAAATTTTTTTTCGTATAATATGTATCACGAACTCTCCATATGATCTAGCAGCGATAAACTATTTTTGCTAGTTTCAACAATGTATAATTATTCCAATAGTCTATGGGGTACATGAAACATTGAGCGAAAAAACACAAAACGTCAATCACCCATTTGTATCCCCACTACGAAGAGAATTCGAGAAAACTAGCAGCAATCATCTCCCACATTAATTCAAACTACCATCCAGATTGCATAATCCCCAGCTAGGACGAAGTGAATAATCTACCCAGTTTGTAGATAGTCATCTACTATCCCTAATAAGCAAACAGTGGCGTTTTTCGCCACGCGGCAGTCACGTGTGCTGCCGCAGTCTATGGGCGCGAGAGCACAAAGACCCTTCCTTTCTTCCTTATCGAAAAGTCTCTTAGCTCATCGGTAAACACGTATGACTCCTGTCCAGATTACGCCGGAGCAAATCCTGAAATATTATCGTTTCAAAGAATGGGAATAACTGGATAAAGATAGGGATGAAAAGAAGTCATCATCAGAGTAATCAGGGTTTCCTCCATCTATTCAGATAACATTGTGAGTGATCGAAATTAGATTCTATCAAGACGTACTACACTATTTCAGATCATTAAGTTACCGATTACTTACTTCTACATATTCGAGGATCTTAGGATATTATGTTCGCTATCAGAAATTTGATATGTGAAGACCGTTTAACCAACTGGAATGCTGCCAGTCATTTCGCTATACGGATTGAACAGTCCATATGAACGATAAACATATTTTATCTAAATTTCAATTCAATTTTTCATTCGGAAGATCTCACTGGGAAACTTTTCAATAATTACATGAAAATCAATTACAACTCACCTGTTTGGTAACAGAATCTATTAACCTGACGAATATATCTTGTTCTTGCCGAACTCCTGAAATTAAAAAAAATATTAGATTTCATTGAATCATCAATACCATTTTACAAAATCATTGCACCAAATTGATAAACAACTTCCTCATTCATCATATCGATCATATTCCTAACGAGAGAAGTAAGAAACTATTTTCTGTATAAATATTCATAACATTCAAAGAAATAAAGAAACTAGTACTGAAGTAGCACATTGCAACAAAATTGACATGACTGTAAAAATTTCGATTGAAATTTTCATGCAATATGGTGATTAATTCCAAACTAAGATGCACCTTTGCGTGCGTATTGGTCGAAATCATTCAATAAGGTGGATATGTTTTTTTCTTTCTTGAAAAGTCAGATCTTCATAGGCAGACGATGACTAAAGGCGAGTTGAAAGAAGTCTCAAATGAAATAAGAAATAAACAACAGAAGAAATAAGGCTTATGAATGTTGTTTTATGCGGATAACCAAAAATTAAGCAGTCTCTTTCGACAATAACTCCCCAATCGTTATTATGTATTATATTCTATTTATATATTTGTATATATGTATTCACTTTTATCATTATTGTTTTGTTTTGAAATTTGAATATATCAACTAATGTTCAAAGTTCGGCTCATTTTTGTTTGTATAATAATAGTATTTTATGTAGAGGACGTCTATATATTGAAGCGTCAGATTCTATTAGGTTGTTTTTGGATTTGCCTACGATTGGAGGAGGTGATACAACGAAAATTTAGGGGAAGTTTCATAACATTTTTTGCTTTGAGCCTCCCATTCTCCAAGTTATTAATGTTTGTACGGGTCGACTTTCTCACCATTTCATGATGATTATAATAGAGGATATTCAAATAAGACGAATCGACTTTCATTCAGGAAATAAAGGGTGTCCGGAAATGATGAGCAAAATATTCAGGGGTGTTTTCTATACCAAAAATAAATGGTACTTCTACCTATAAAATTTTTTCGAAAATTTTTTCAACAAAGTTACAGGGTGTTGAAGTGAAATTTTATTACCAGCTTCTTTTACTATTGTTGCAAAAGAACGTACTTCTGTTGTAACCCTAGCACATGTATTCAAAGAATTTCATGTTACAAGTTGAAAATAAATCAAAAATATTTTATATTCATCACATGCAAGCAATGCAATTTTGCGTTTTTTTTCGAAAATGGTTAGATTTATCGAAATGAAAAGAGTATCCTTCTTTGTGAGAAAAAGTCCAGAGAATGAAAATATTTGGTCAAAATTTGTATACAGTGTAGCACAAAATCGTTGGGACGTTTGTAGCGCCCTCTACAAGATGAGAAGAAATGGTTTCCAAATTCGTTTTGCTCATCCCGTAACAGTCATAAATAGGAGATTTCGTCGAAATATTATCAACGTGGCAAAACGTAGAGCAAAAATACTGTGAGTCAAATTTAACATTAACACCCTGTAAATTTTTTAATAATCAATTTTCGAAAGAATTTCATCTGAATTCATATTTTGAATCTAGAAATGACCCTCGAATCATCTGCTCATCATTTCCAGACACCCTGTATACTTCGACAGACAGGAGACACGAAAAATGAATAGTTGAACTTCTCGCCTCAAACCAATTCCTCAACTTTAACATTGTTGCTCGCTCGAAAGGTTCAGATGCCCTATTTCTTCCTAGTCATGATGGAATTTTGGACTACAACAATTTTCTGAGAAATACCATCTTAATATCCATTGAAGTACTTATAATCACCTCATTAGAGTATCTTTACAGTATACAGTAATTAATCTTTCTTGTGGTTATGAGAAGATCTTTAAATAGCTCGCCTTCTTGTGACGTAGTCTCAGGTAAATTATTAACTGATTTATTCATCATCCATTAATCTAATTATTACTCTATCCTATAAGAGTCGAGGGAGTTTCGTTTTGTTTTGTTCCGTATTTCAGTTCTTCTCACATTGATTTCACCTTTAGTTGAGAGAGATCTTTAAGACGGACGAACTACAATCTAGTAGAACTCGACGAGTTGCATGAGGTAGCCCATGATGACATAAATAATAAACAGTTTATTCAAGAGCAGAATTTTGCCAACAACAGTCATCGAAGAGGAACAAAATCAAAACGTACATCCATCCGAGAATCATAACGAATTCTGAGGTTCTGCTATTGGTGCCTTGAAAATTCTCGACTTATAGCTTAACCTTGCGATCAAAGAGTAGCATTTTCTACAATAATGCATTTTGTTCCGCCTGAACTCGTTTTTATGCATCTTATTCCTGATTTTTTTTCTAATGGAAGGATGCTATTTATGATAGCTCAAAAGAATGAACATTATGATGACTATGGGACCTGTTAAAACTGACTACCACTTCCCACTACCGCATAATTGAGTATGATATGCCTCGTGCATTAAATTTGATGTCGATCGTCCGAAAAAAATTTTATAGTGCAGAATCAAAAATTTTTCTTCGGCAATCGACATCATCCACATCCATTCGTTCCCATATAGTCGCCCATATACATCGCGACAACTTGATAACGTCATACGTAGGCTCGCATCAAGCTACCCCAAGATAAATACACCCAACCTTCATCCAGAACTCTCTCCGGAAAGGGCGATAAGAAAGTCGTAAGGGCTGAAACGGCGGGGTTGGCGGGGCGCCAAATGTGTGTGCGTCGAGACAAAGGCCGTCGCGATACGCGGGGCCGAAGACAAGGCCTCGGGCAGCCATCTTTCTCGGCGAGCCCCTCGAGACCGTTTGCGGAGTTATTTTATTACAAATAAGGAGAGGAAGAATGCTCCTAAGGGATGGAGCTGAGTGAGGTGTGTCTTTTCTAGTCGATGAGATACGATGAGGATCCCGCGGAGAGGCTGGGAGCTATTCGGGAGTTCTTATGTCGGACATGTTCGCAGATTTGTGCTCGTGGGTTGTATTTCACCGGAGGAGGCATAAATAGCTGCTTCTAATGGGTTCGTTTAAGCTTCGAAGAACCTTAACGTAGGGCATGCCAAATACTAGGACTACCAGGGCGTGTTCATAATGACGATATTGGTATAAATTGGTTATCTAAGGATTCAATTTATGTTCGGTGATTGCAGTAATCTATCAGCGGAAATACAGAATAATCCAGATTTATACTGTAGAAATTGTTATTTTAGTGTAATTTTCAACTGTAAGGAAGCATACAAGAGAATGTGGCATTGATATCAAACCAATAAAATATTCTAAGCTGAAGTGAGACCATTATAGGGTTTCCCACCGGGACTGTCCATTAGAAGTTTCTGGAGAAATTAAAACTCGATCACTTCCAAATTTTCTGGGAAGCTATAAGCCAATTGGACCTTCATTCATGATATATCTTTAAATATTAGTGACTTCCGCTTTCACCGGAAATGGTACCAACAACAGTATGACTTTTACATATGAATGTTCGAATGCTACATTCATTTTATGATCATACCCTATAGCCATCTAGACCCGTTTTCGGGTTATTCACGATTTTTTATGAAAAAATTACAAATTCAGGTTTGAAGAACACTGAGGATTCAACGAAGGGCAACGCACAATCTCAGATCTGTTTTTTGAAATGGGTTATATTTGACGTCACCCTGTAGAGAAAATAAAGTTTTGATATGCCTACTGGAAGGTAAAATCAGAGTCTCAAAGTTGGAATTCGAAAAAAGCCAAAAACAATAAACTTCTAATGGGCATTCCCGGTAGGACACCCTGTATTTCATTTATCAAGACTTCAGCGGATTAGCTAGAAAGCATAATATTTTAGAACCTTCAACTTATAGGTTTCAACGGGAGATTCCTGAGATCAAAATGAAAAATTTTTGTCTTCACCTTTTTTTCCGACTCAGATCGAATGAAAATCTCAAGGTTTTTGTGAATCCATCAAAAAACTTAATTTTCAAATAAATCTCATAAATCGTCGAATGTTATGATTTTTGGAATATAGGTTTTCAATGATGTGGTGAATCACTTACGAAAACAAATTTCCACTCACCTGCTCAAATTTCTTTCGTTATACGTTTCGTTATACTTTACATTCCATACTAATACAAGAAATTCAAGGAATCAACTCTTTAAAGTAAGTTGAATGCTATTTTATAAATATTTGACCATTTTGGAAAATGAAATTTTTCTTCATTAACTCTCGTGAAATGTGCATTCGGGTAATTAATCATTTGAATAAATTAATCTGTATCAGGGAAAATCAGAAAATTGTTTACTTCGGCTGAATACAAATCTGTTGAAAAGATTTACAGAATAAAATTTCTGCTAACATTTGTAGAAGGTTTAGGCGGTAGATCGTAGATCTAATGCTTAGAAAAACTTAAGTGGCATTTTTAAAATCTGAAAGTTTAAAACAGCCGTATCTTTTTCTCTAGGCAGAATTTTAGAATATGCTATACGAAAACATTATTTCTTTTGACTTATGTACAAATCAGTGTTTTACCCTGTAGATTAACCTTGTCGCAATTATAGATATATATGTTAATAAACTGTTGCTCACGAGTACTTTTAATTTCGAAGCATAACATCTCCAAATACAATGATAAATCGCTCAAAAATTGTTGAATTATCCGCTTACCACCAATAAATAATGATAATATGCCAATATAGGGCTGAAATACATCCATATTGCCTACAGTGATAGATTGGCAGAATAGGCTGAAAAGTTCACTGTTCGCAGGATTCTTGATTAGATGTTGAGGTAAAGAGATGGAGAAAATCCCAAAAAACACAGTTATATCGGCAGAAGAACTATGATTGGGACGTTGAATCGAAATTAATACAGAAAAAACGGTAGAATTGTGAACTTAAGATTCAAAACTGTTGTTCTGGTATAGTATAGTGTAGTCACTTGTTATTTTTTCATGTAGGCCCTGAGGAATTTTGCACCATAGAAAACGAAATGTTGACCAAAGATTAACAGTACTTCATTTATTTTCTGATTCCGACAATTTCCGATTAAAAACAATAATATGACTATAATCAGTTTGATATAGGTTAAACGTGTTTAAAGACGGAGAACTAGAACTCTTCTTATGTTTGTTTACTATTTGTAACCAGCGGCCATATTTGATTGTTGTGATGGTTGGGGATATGAGGAGACTCATCATGTTAACCTCAGAACTCTCTTGTCCAGCCCTGAAACCAGCTTTGAGAAGAAACAAACCGACCAAATACTCGTTCCCTAATTTTGAAATTTTATGGCCCTTGCCATTCGACACTCCGTATATTAAAATTCGAAACGTGCCGTTTTATTCTGGGCATTATGTATTTAATCATCATCCATAGTGGATTTGAATCTTGAGAAAATTCATGGAATATGTAACATCAAAATTTGCCTGCTTGTTGATGTCTGGATGAAAAACATTGGCAAAATTCTATGAACCTAACAAAGCTAACCATTCCATAATCATTGTGGGTTTGAACTGGAGATGAAAACACCAAATGGCACAGGCAGGAAATATGTCGCCGATTATGTACTCCTTCAGTTTCATCAATTGAGTCAGGGCAAAATGAAAAGACGCTTCAGTAACCTCTCAATTTAAGAAAGAAAGGTCACCATCATCAAACACAGCTAGAAGACGACGGGAAACAGCGATCGTCTCATTTACATCCAAACTCAGCCGTAAACGGGGAGACGAAGTCAACCAACTCCTCCGAATTGGGAATGTGCAAATTGGCCCGCAGAACAAATCCAGGCCCGTTTTTTTGCCCCCATCGGGCTCACTCCTTTTTGTGCGACTCGCCTGCGTGGTCGGTAAACCATCGATGCGCCTGTTTGATTGCCGGACACATGCCGTGAGCGTTTTTCTGTGTTCATTTCAAATTCCGCTTGCGACGGGGCCTTTCTGGCAGTGATTCCGCTTTTCGAGACATATTCGGATGGTATGGACACTTCAGGGTCGACGGCAAAAACCGCCCGTACGTCTGGACTCATTGGCGTAGGAAAGTTTGGGTCCTACCATCGATTTAGTGATGAATTTTAAACTCGAAGATTATTAGTAGTAGCAACAATGTTTCAGAAGTCTTTCGGCGAAGGTCTTCCTGATGCAAATTTATATTTTACACTGAATTATAATTATTAAGTTGGCATGTGAGTGTAACCAGTAAATCTATGTACCAATAAAAGTGCGTCCATGATTATTCAAAAAAATACTTCTTTAATTTATGGAAAATAAGAGAGAAGCCATTAGGTATACCATGTCAAAAAATGTTTTTTTCGATAGGTTAGGGGTTTCACGACCGGATGTAAATGACATTAAGAGAGTCATGCGGCCTTATTGGCGGTATCTTTTGAGATTAGATTTTCTCAAGAGACGTTTCTGCTTTCTTCACTGGGTTGTAAATTCAATGAAGTAGCAGTGCAGAATTCAGTAAGTTGTAAGGCTACTAAATTCAGGGTGGTTTTTTTAATTGTAGAGGGTCGTAAGTTGAAATTTATGTTGAGATTACAAATGTCAGTTTATATATGGAATATATTTGCAGATTGAGGGTCTCATCATAATCGTATGATGCAACTCATCATAGTCATAAGCTGCAATTCGCTACAGCGAGGTAATTACGCCACGATGAGGTAACTCGGCCGTGCATCGCCCTGGTTATGTGGAAATTCCGTTTAACTAGGTCGAGACTTCTGATATGTTTAATGTGAATTGAACATTGGCCGTGATCACTCTCCCGGAAGTCTCTTTTAATGTCATGATATTTTTTCGTATACTACTTCCACCAAATTTCGTTCGTTATAATTTAGACTATCTTGTCTCTATATTATGTCCTCATTACAATTTAAAATTCAGTCACAAATTTTTCAGTTAAGACTTGGCCAAGTTTGATATGCTTTAGCATTTCTGATTATTCTTAGTTTGAAAACGTTTTAGTTTCTCTCTCTCTCTCTCTCTCTCTCTCTCTCTCTCTTTCTCTCTCACTCACATTTTCTATGGAAATTATTAGTTTGCTGCAGGCATCTTGAAACAATATCACCGAATTTCTTAAAATTTCCAGATTAGGAATGTTCTTCAATCAATATGCAATACATCTACAAGAAGGCAGGGTTTTCTCTGATGATGTTTTCGTTCTGAGCTAAAGGCAAAATGATTACATTCACAACTAACCAATTGAAAATCCACGCTCTCAGGCTTTGTATTACTCAAAAGCACCGTCTGTAATACATGTCTTCATCACCTGCACGCCTACACCTAAAGACTTTACTTCACTTCACTTTCCAGTGAACACTCAACGTTCAGTTACTAATAACTTCACCTTCAACATTCAGAATTGTTCTGAAACTTCTTTTCAACAATTTTGTGAGCGCAGTACTCAAGTTGTCTCAAATTTGACTCGGAAGTGATGGGTTAGGCGAGAAGAATTGGGGGTCTTCAACACCTACTCACCGGGTATCTCAATAATAATAATAATAATCTTTATTAGCATTACCTATTTTGACATAGAATTATGTACATTTTATTGTTTTATATATTTGATTAAAAGTTTTTTAAAAGTATTAAAGTTCTCTGCATCCTTTAATTGTCTAGATAGTTCATTGTCTTACAGGGCAATGTAGCCTCAGGAAGCATTTATTGACAATAAGTCTATCAGACACTGACGAGTGAAGATTTTTAGTTTTTTTGACGCTTTACAAGATATTGGATTCATTTAGATTTCTGGAACTGGAAGGCGAGCTCTAAAAGAACGTGGTAAGTCATGGGGTAAGGTAGATCTTAGGCGGCAGTAGACTGTACCTCACATAATTGACACTCTCGGGCATGGTCTTCAAATTGATGTTGTCTTGCATCGAATAGGAACCTTTTCTGTCTGTTCGATGCAAGATCGCTCAATAAGCATTCACGACCCATACTACCCACCCGATGGGCATAATTTCAGGCATTCCCGCATAATGCCTGGCTCGTCGTATTCGACGCACATGGCACCAATAAGAATCGCGACTCGGAATCTACCCGGCAGCCAAATCGGGCAGATCTGATTGACCGGCTCGGGAATAATTATCGGCTAATTAAAAGCAGCGCATGTCGCTGCTTGCTATGCAGGCTGCGTGCCGCAGCCGCAAGCCTCACGGTGGTCGCTTGGCTATATCGCTTCCTTATTTGACGGTGGCGGCAGGGGCGTAGATAGGGGATAGAACATAAAGTGCGAAAAAAATTTGAAAAGTTGGGTTAACCATTTCCAGTAATAGTGTATACTTCAATCTTCATGATTAGTAGCAATATTTCTTCCATTTGAATGACGAATTACGATTTATTCGACCGAAATGAACCTCGAAACCTGATATTTCTATGCACAGAGCTAGGTTTGGTAATTATAAAGTTTCCTGTCCAGTTGTATTTTTTGTATTTTTTTTTGTGATCTTGAGGTAGGGAAAATGAACCTAACCTAACCTAATCTGAATGCGGATCGATGTTTTATTTTTTTATCAATTTTTTTTTAATTAAAAAAATTTTTTTTCTTAAACTTTTGGTGAGGAAAATGAACCTAACCCAACCTTGTTAAACTAAACTATAAACACTATATATAAGACTATATCAGAGCCATATCCGAGGTAAATGGAGTATATTTATGAGTTTCATTTCTTTTTCTCCTCGAAAATTACTGCCTCCCGAGAGCTGTAATTGAGACTGTAGTATCAGGAAGTCCTATAGATTCACTGTGCAAAATATTTTCAAAATCGGTGACGGGACATTAAAATTTATAATAACCCTAGGTTTTTTTTGAGATACCTGAAATTAAAAATGATCTGAATTGAGTAAGGTTTGCAATTTTAGGGATTACACTGTGCAGGATATAACAGGTGGAATTATCTATGTTTGATCTGGATTTCAAATGCAGATTCAACTCAGAAATGTTGCTGATACAATAATGTAAAGGGTTTTCCAATAACAGGTGTTATTTTGAATAGCCCGCCATTTTGGTGGATGTCACTTTGAATCTGTAAGTTTTCGATATTTCACAAGTATAAACTATGCCATTAATAAAAATGGAACAACGCATTGAAATTATTAAAATTCACTTTAAAAATGGTGAAAATTCTTGGGTCATCGTGAAGCACCTTTTCGGACCGCAATTCAGAAATTGGTGAAGAAATTCGAGCTGTTGATGCAAGTTAGTGATGTGAAGGATAAAACCAGTGTACGTCACTCAAGAACAGCCGAATATATTGTTGTTGCAGAAGAAGGTGTTGAAAAAAACCTAGGTCTGTCCATTCCCCGTCGTTCTTTGGAATTAGGCATTCCACAACAATTTTTATGGCCGGAATATGGATGGTATTGATCTGGACAATGTTCATTTTCGACAAGACGGTGCTACGTGCCACACAAGCAACGAAGCCATTGATCTTTTACGGGAAAAGTTTCCGGATCCTTTTATCTCTCGAAGAGGTTATTACAATTGGCCACCGAGATCTTGTGATTTAACACCTGGCGACTTCTTTTAGGGGCCACGTGGAAGAAAAGGTCTACGCAAACAGCCCAGCGATTCAAGACCTCAAAGATGGAATTCGGGAGGCTATCGAAGTCATAGGGCAGCCACTTTGCGATTCGGTTATGGAATATTTCGTGAAAAGCATATTGTTGTGTAAGCGTAGTCGTGGTTGTAATTTGCCTGATGTGATTTTCCACTATTAAGGCATACCTTCCTGAAATAAATATTCGATCACTTATATTAAAAAATGGCATTTTTCTTCGAATATCAAAATAACGCCTTTTATTGGAAAACCCCTTTATTTTGTTCCGACGCCACTGCCTAAAAATGAATGTCTCGATTGATCCAAAAATAGATAGCCAACATACTATTTGATCTCTATATACAATTTTGAATAGAATTTCATTGAAAGAAAAAATTTGATCCCTATTTCTGGAAATCTAGAAAAATTTGTATCGGAGAACAATGTATGTATGATCTACTATAATATGTTCCCACTTAAATATTTCAAGCGGAGACGTTGCCATGTTTTTCAGATGGGAGCATCAGTGAGAATCATATTGGAACACCCGAGGAAACCACAAAGACATGCAACGTTTTTCGATTACATAACTAACTAAGCCTTCCTAGTAAGAATAGAGATGAGTACAAGTAATAGAATAAGTAATAGAAAGCTCTTTCTTCTGTGATACGAGGAGTTTCATGTGAAGAAAACTTCAAGCACTTACTGGTACTTAGGACATCACGTTGCTCAACTCCCGATTCCTGTTTTATTGAGAGTAACGGCCAAGTGCAGAGCATATATCTTTTTAATGTTGTTTTGGGAGAAAATATTCGACAACGCTTCAGTTGCAAATCAGCTGACACTACACAATAAGAATCCAGGTTGCTACTGGTGAATCGAATTCAATTGAATATCAGCAAATAATTAGAGCTAAGGATATAGGAGCGCTGAAAAATTGGTCAAGTTGGACAGAATGCTGCTTGCTACATATCTGTGGCTTGTAGAAAAACTGGTATGGGTAAAAGAAACGAAGTTAGAGAACTTTTGAAAAACTTCAAATCAATATTTTCGACCAATATCAATTTTCTATAAATAACCATCGAAATTTTCTACACTTGGTTTTTTTGACTTGAATTCTTTTGTCCACGCTATACAGCTTAAATAATGCAATACATATTGAAATAAAAAATACCTAGCTAATACAACGAGGAACCATACAATTCTGTGTATATGATACAAGGCCTCCCTGAGTTAAAAAAAAAAAAAACCTGAAAATATTTCATCTTGAAGTACACCTTCCTGCTATTCATTTATACATAGAGTATTTTCAAATATATCTGAATTTCTGAATCTGAGATTTAAAAAAAAAGACGAAAGCAGAAACATCAATAACACAGAACCTGAATCTGCAGATGGTTCTGAATGAAAGGTCCACTGATAAACATTTGTATCTTAATTGATTCGAACAATCATAGTCATTTTAATACAACTTCAGGTTTATATATATAAACACCTAAGTCTACTGCGCAAAGCCGCCTCTGTGCTCCGAACATCGCGCCTTACCATCAACCTCCTCATACAAGTGCAAATGGGCGTTTTTACCATGGCGAATAAGAAAAGACGACGGTCCAACGGTATGTACCAAGCGGCGGTTGTACAATACAAGAGTAATTACCTATTGATAAGCCGCGTACTTAAGGATAATTAATTAATTGATCGCGTCGCTTCTATACTTAGGAGGGATAGCAAAAGCTAGGAATTCTTAAGCCTGTTTGTGATCTACCATTTTACCCATCTTATAGTACGTGGACGCCGACTGATTGATCGGAAATTTCTTGAATTCTCGGTGTTGAAAAACTACGAATTTGTAACTTGATTCAATTGATCTTTGGTAGGTAGGCTTTCATGGAAGTTTTTGTCTCTTTAAAAACTTTTGTGAGCGAAAAGAATTATTGTTATCTCCACTATTAATGTGGGAGGCAGTATTTTCATCGGTTTGTCCTACAATACCTTCTCATTTATTTAAATATCTTAAATCTTAGTTATTTGAATATAAAAATACTCCTGATATTATAAAAAAATTGATTCTACTCGTATTTTTCAATTAGGAAGCACACATGAACTTGATTTAAAATGGTTCAATTCGCCATAAAAAAAAGTATGTTGATATGAAAAATGTGATCCAAGTTTTTGTCCCTTTATAAACTGATAAATACCAGTAATAAAATAGCAAATTCATGGTAACATCAAAACAGTTGATATCTCAAAAGAACCAATGAGATGAGAAACTTTCAAGTGGTAATACAAAGTCAGAGAAATATATAAATTGCAAATATGAGAATTACAGAAAAATGATTCAACAAAATTGTGTAACTCAGGATAGATGCAAAATGCCGTATGTTGATGATAATTCACAATGAGTATTTTCTTATATCGTTAATTTGATTTAGATGTGATGTTGATGTAAATTGGTGTTTCATCTGCCGCGGCTAACTTTTGAGAAATAATTTTATGATATAAGGTCATAAAAAAGAACTAAAGACATGGCCTGGAGATCTTCCACAACACTAAAGATGCAAAATGGGTAGAAATATCGATGGATATCTCACTCTCATGTAGTTTTTCTTGGAACATAATTACTTAATACCTTATAGAGTAGATTGTATATTAAGCAATAAATGACAAATAAAAAAGGTTTTCTTATTCAGAACAGAAGCGTAATTTTCCCAGATCTTCAATAAAAATCGTTAAATTTCCAAAAGCACTTTTTAGAAACTAGTCTGTGAGAATGTTGTTAAGAGTTAAATCATCAGTTTCATACAATACTGAAAAGTAGTTTCAGACGACAGAGTGGGAGAGTAAAAAATTAATAATATGAAATAATATATTTTTTTTCTCAGAATTGAAGAATATTTCAACATCAAACCGAATACTTTCGAATGAATTTAAATTAAATTAATTTATACAAATTTTTCCTTATCAAAATGGGAGTTGGTACAGAGGATTCGCTTTCATTGTTGCAGCGCCAGTTGTTCAGGTCTAGATAGTATTCCAATTGATTTATGGCGTCTATTAGTGTAGCCTATATATCTGTCAGTCGAACTTCCACAACAGATTATTGAATTTGGAACCTACGTGATATATTGCAGGAGGTGAGATGCAGATGTAGTTTATAGTAGAGAAATGAGGTGTAAGTGCTGAGATAGTTGATGACATCTTCTTTCTACTAATTCTAAGCAAATTTGGTGATAAGATCAAACTTTGGTGTTAGTGTTGTTGTATATTTTAGATAGTCTCACACTTTGACACCCCTAACTTCTACGCAACTCATGTTCTTGGAGAAATTGCTTTGTATTTGAATTTCTCATTATTTATAGAGAAAAGAGCATTGCTGTGTTTCTTCGTCAGATTCTTGTATTCGGAGATAATCGGACTCAAAGTAAAATGTATTTTCAATTTTAGCGAAAGCGAAATTGTTCGATTCAAATTCAATTGTTTATCGATGAGTGATTAATTGTTTCATTTAAACAAATATTAAAAAAACATTTATGAATTCCGAAACATCTTTGAATATCAGAAATCATTAGATGAAGACCACTCTGTATCTCAGAAAAGTGGATGTTGAGGACAACTTCAAAAACAAATTCTGTTCGAAATGCTGTACTCAATTTAAATACGAAGTTTTTAAACTCGGTCTGAATCGCCCAGTTCAACAACATAAATAGTTACAACCAAAAATCCACACAATAATAAAATTTCAAAATTGGCGAATTTTGAGGCAATTCCGACTAACTTCTGCATTTTAAATCCTAATCTTGTATTCATTTCATGTAAAAATATATAGTGTAACTATTGTATAAGATTTCATTAAATTAATTGCTCATTTGCGTGATCCAGAATCTCCAATCCAAAATATATATATATATATTCTTATGAAAAAGAGAGCTAAAATAAAACATTAAATGTTGAAACAAAAAGTACCTAAGCTGAGGTAAAAAAAGAACGGGGTATCATAACATTCTTTGTATGATACTATAGAATCATACGATACTATCAACACTAGTATCATACGATACTATACAGCCAGGGGAAAAACCTTAGCCGAAAAAACCTGCCTCCCTGTAAACAAAATAACATAAAATATCAAATATCAGGAAAATCTTGAAAGACATCAGTGTGATCATCGTCATGTTATCCGTCGATATAATATAATAATATAATATATTATATCCAAAATAAGAATAGGTAATACAGGGTCTTAAGAAAAGATTGCAAGGTGCCAGTTGGCTTTGGATTTGTTTATACATATCCGTCGACTTTTTTTTTCAATATTTAGCAGTTACCTCATATTCAGTTTTTTTTCATTAATTATGTAAAATGTCTGAATAAGAAACGGCAAACATTGTGGCTCGATTTGATGTTACACTCATTTATAAAGACCCTGTATTTAGAACCGAAAGATTTCAGAAGGGGAAAATAATAAGTCTACAGTTTCCACGTAGTGCGGTCCTAAGATCGTCATCGATATACGCTACCTATCGATAGCCCCATTCTCACGCCTCCAGCCCTTCCCAAATATCCCGTAATATTTTCCCGGACTGCCAAAATCCCGACCAAACTGACGTTAACTGTCGACTTTCGTCAGGTTTGCTACCGGAAGTTTCATCGTGTCGAAATTGCCTGCGTGGTGTTGGGAAACGCTGACAGATCTACAAGCACCCCTAATTGCTGCGATAAATCTGCGATTGGTGACATCCTATCGGTTTCGGTGGTTTCACGATCGGCACAGAACGTATTTGAGATCTCGGAGACATCGAGGTTGTGTGTGGTGACAATAGGAAAATTATTCGGATTATTATAAATGAATTAGGACATGCTTAAATCTTAAATCAAAACAACGTGTCAGATGAGATATACACAATCATTTCTTTATTGAGTGGCGTTTATGCTCAATCCCAATAAAACCGAGGTTCCGTCTTCCCATTTGAGTAATAATCTTAAATTTATGATATTAACGGTAAATCTCGGTGATTCCCGAATAGTTATTTATGATACTCGTACATGTGCAGAAGGCACTGATATTCTTTCACTAATTGAGTTCAACGACTTTTTGGAAAAACGAGTATAAGAATAAACTTTTTTCTCTTATTAATTGAATTTTCATTGAAATTAACGAAATATTCATTTGCATTGGAAAATAATGATTGGCAGAATACAAATTTTCTGTTTTGCAGATTCATGCCGAATCCTAGTACTGATCCGTTTTTCTTTCAAATACAACCATATGGACAGTTGATTCAGAATTTGATAAGCACCGCATCGAAAATCATTAGTGGGTGCCCAAATGAATAAAAAACAAATTCAAATTTCATAGTTTTCAAGCAATACTAATCTGTTAGTAGCAGGTTCACTTTGAGTTAATTATTCGTTTTAATTGGCATGAACTCTAACTAGATACACCATAGGTAAAAAAAAATTTAACAAGAAAAACTGACTTGAAAAAACTAAACAAACGAAGATACACTGGGAAAGAAAGAAATAATTGCATTTTTATCACACAAAAGTATAAGTGAGAACTTACACCTACAAACTTCAAATCTGAATCAATACATACCTTTAAATAACAAACAACTAGAAAAATATTCTTTGGAATTTTCCTAAGTAAAGAGAAAAGAAAAATATTAGACTACTGAAAATTCTGTTTATTTATGACGAATTTATCCAAATTCATTGTTATTTTTGGAGCCGGTTTCAGCCCAGTTGTGAGATTTACATAATAAGATAGCTGATACCAACTAAAAAAATAACAGTTATTTGATTGACTTTTCAGTGGTCTAATATTTGTCATTTAATTTTACTTAAGAAAAATCTGAAGAATGTTCTGCTCACTATTTGTTATTCATAGATATGTGTTGCTTTAGATCTTTGTATTGGAATTTAGTTTTTCGAAGTCGTTTTTTTTCTACTACCTTTTTTTTTAGTTGACCGAATCATCGACATAACTCATCGCAATTTCGGTGCTCTTCCACCCTGCTGCACGCTTTAGTGCTAAAATATCTCTACCCGAATCCGCAACCATAATGGCTCCAGTTCTGCGAAAAGAGTGGCAGGTGTATAACTCTGGGTCTTTTAAACCTAAATATTTCGCTATTTGCTTTGGGACACCACCAATAGTGTGCTCGCCAGCATTAAGGGAAATGCACTTTCCATGTCGGTATGTCAAAAAAAAATCTTAGGCTTTCTGTTCCAGGAGGCCGAAGATTTACATATTTTCTGTATAACATGCAGGGCTTGAAGCTGCAGCCATCATCGGTTATGGTGAATCTTCTTGTTGATAAATTTTTTGTTTGCCGCAATATCAAAATAACGTATTTTTTTCATATCTTCTACATCATTCATGTTTAAGGAGAGAATTTCGTCACATCAACAACATCCAAAAATCCCAAATATTGTTACAATTTTCGCCAGCAGCCACTGGTCATCAGGAACATGTAAAAGAAATTGTTCAGCCTGTTCTTTACTTAATACCTTGACCTTTTTTGGCGTATAACGCTCATTTTTTCGTTTCAGAAACGCTATTACCTTTTGAAATCTGCAAATGACTACTAAACGTCATATTTTTCAATAAATTTTTTGAGGAAAACAAACTTGCGAACGTTTTCTTTCATTTCCAAGCAGCTTTTCAGCATAGACCATTTTGCCCATAAAGTATTAGGGCTGAATCTAGCTGATAGTTGATTCAAGTAGACCAACAAAACATCTTCAGTTACCCCAATCACACTATTTTTGTTTTGCCACTTTTTGAAGTCGTCGTATTCTCACTCGTACCTTGAAGCTGATTCTGCATGTAATAAACTTGATGCTACACTGCTGGCTGCCTCAAAAATTCTTTTTGGTACATTCATTTTCGCTTTCGCCAAAACAAATGTAAAGAAAAATAAACAGACATGTTCATGGCAACGCTTCCATAGCTTACGACATTTGCGACAAATTATTGAGATTTTTTTGGAATTTATCTAAACTTTTTACAAATGAGAAACAAATAAAATATAAAACAATACACGCAAGGTAACGGGTTTTACTGACTCAAGGAGGTAACTGACTCGCCTGCGGCTCGTCAGTTATATCCTCCATTCGCCAGTAAAAACCTTCTTACCTTGCTAGTAATGTTATATACTATAGGAATTCTGGTTTTATCATAGATGATATTATCAGAATTGAATAAAACCCAAACGAGACCGAACTGCAAGTAGGTACTAGCTTTCGATCGGTTCACCCAGTACACAGTTCTGGGGTAACAAACATTGAAAAAAAAAATTGAAAAATATACCGACAAAGTAATAACCACCCCAGTTTTTAAAAGACGGTTAAAAACCAATGAAAACGAAGATTTCGAAAAATTCTTTTCTTCATTATCTCCATATTTCGAGCACCATATTAGAGAATCAAATCTATCAGAAATGACCCAAATATTATTAACATCCTTCAATATTCAGTACGACTTTTCTGTTACACTGTGTATTATTTTTTTCAAGACTTCATGACCATTTTTCTTGTTATTAGGGAAAATAGGATAAGATACTTCATGCGCGCCCCCG
Source organism: Hippodamia convergens (assembly GCA_038502775.1). Lineage (NCBI taxonomy): Eukaryota > Metazoa > Arthropoda > Insecta > Coleoptera > Coccinellidae > Hippodamia > Hippodamia convergens. The sequence continues at coordinate 103,301,755 of CM076607.1, forward strand.
CCACCTACGATATGGGATAACAACCGCAAAGAACCAAAACCTGAAACTTGGCGTATTAGTCTCTGCCCATCCACATCGTAAACCTGCGGATGACCACAGTCCATGCTACCCCGAGTTTCCAACTTGGAAAGCCGCAAGACGCCGGCCTTGAGCCGCAAATTTCTCAGACGACTCCCCTGGTCGTTCTACCGAGTAATGATCTTTACTTTCCGGCAACCGCAAGTCTGCGTCGAAGTTTCCTCCGGTAGGGGGCAGTTGGCCGCCTCCTGAGGCGCCTATTTATCAAACTTCGTTAATAATTCCGTGGCCGGTGGCGGAAGTTATCGCGCAAGATAATTCAGCCGTGTGATCGGGGCTTTCGTTGATGATTTAATCACGAGAAGAAAGGCGAGGATGCTCTCGGTGATTATGTCGATTTCACGCTGTGAAAATTGCCTGGACAGTTTGTGTATGAAAGGAAATGAAACAGCATGCTGCTTTCATCTCAATTTTTAAGCTATTGCGTAGCTTTTATCTCAGGCTTTGAGCGCGTCGATCAAATGTAGTAGAAATTCCGTAACGAAAAAACCTAACACAGCCGTGTATCGTCCGTTCAGTGTGGCAGACTTCGGCACGGTGTTTGGGTGCTTGCGACTAGACGGATGCGTGCAGCCACTCTAGCAGTGCAAAATGGAGTCGGCAATCTCGCTGTTCCCATTGAATTACGAACGGCAAATATTTCATTAACATCGGATAGAAAATGTATAGCCAAACGCAAACATTTTCCATTAACTTCAGCTCTTGCTCAAACTATACATAAGTCGCAACTTTTGACGAAATAGTATATAAGTGTAGTAAATCACATTCTCAGGAACTCTTCTATGTTGCACTCTCTCGGGTGACTTATATTGGAAAATTGTATATTACGACAAAAAATGATAATTCTGCATTTAAGTTTTATCATAACCGAAGGCAAGCTGCATCGACTGCATCTTTCTTGCAAGAATTCAAAAGACTGTCTTCAAATAGTGTTCAGACGACAGCTCAAAGTGCCTTAGATTTCATTACTAATAGAAATAACATTTCAATAATGACTTTCAATTGCCAAAGTCTACATAGTCACAAATACAATTTATAAGATTCAGTTACGAGACAAACCAATGTGTTACTTCTTACCGAATAATGCATGACGCGTGATCATCCGATTGAAATACCTAATTTCAATTGTATTGTTCAATGCAAAAGAGGTTCCAAAAGGTGTGGTAGCTATTTAATAAAATAGTAATAATATTACGAATATTATGACTCCGAATATTGAAATAAATATTGAAGACGTTAGCGATGTTAATGTTAGACGCTCATTTGTTGGAGATATTTGTGCATGCTTATGCAAACTTAGAAATGGTCTACACATAGTCATGTTAGCAATTTACATTTCTCCGAATCCAAATATGGACGAGGTAGAGCATTTTATTCATCGCACTTTACTGGAGTACACTGAAGAACGGTCGAAAATACTTCGTACAAATGCTAATAGATTTCCACTTATCTTGGCCCCTGATTTCAACATTAACTTCGCTGATACGGTTGACAACTTTTCTTTCCGAAAAATTTTATTTGAAAATGAATAATGATCCACAAGAATCCACAACAAAATATGGGACCACTATTGAAGCAGTATTTTCCAGATATTCAGAAGACATTAAGTCTCAAACTTATGTTTCTTATTTCAGTTACCATAAACCTATAGTTTCAATGATAAACATTCCTGAATAACCTACATGTATTGTGAAAAAAATATTTCAAATCAACAATATTATCTTCTTATTATTGAATAGTTGCTATGCAATAGCTTTACCGCGGCAGTCCTCGAGTGCCACACGTGTTTTTTCTCTGAAGATCAATTTCTTTAGAATCCTTTTTTTTCCAGGTAATTTACAGTGCCAAAATAATAACCTAGAACCTTTAAGCAAGGAGGAAAATTACTGAACGTGACGTTAATGTGATAGGAGACTGGATTTAACAACGAATCAAATCAGCATTGGATGAAATTTAAAATTAGAATAGCTAGTAATTTAGTTTCGAGATTTCATCCTCTTCACCACAAGATCTCTGCTCACGTCAATTTCTACTAGAACCACTTCCATTAGACGCTTCCTCCGGGTGTCAGCAATCTGGAAAGGATCTACTAAAGAGAAATATCTTATTCTTGCGAAGATAATTCATAGACCTCGCGTAATGTTCCAGCACTGGAAGAGTTCTTCAATCACTATGTCACCTTTTTGATAATTCATTTCTAGATTCATTTCCACATATCTGCAGTGTGCAAGTATTTCTGCCCAAAGAAACTTCTTCCGCGGCCTTACGATAGTGAGCATTCTCTGCTATCTAGTCCCTGTTGTCGTTTTAGAAACATCTGGTTTACCACTCAATGAAATATAGGGATATGCAGGATCTTTGATTTTTACATTTATTAGAATAATAGTACCTCCAGGTGAAAAGAAATACTATTTGCGCATAACCTTAGCCATTTATTTATTTATCGTATGGTAGCCATTTTAAACTTTGATAATGAGCTATGCCACCCCTGGAAACATGGAATTGAAGTTTTTTCGAGCATCAGAGATGCCACCTCAATCTTTGACGAAATGTGGCAGACATTTAACTTTGTGAATCTACTGAACCGAGTTGCATTCAGCCTAACTGACCCTTTTTTTAATCTCACTGATATAGATTTTTTGAATGAATAATTAATCGAAAAATTTGCACTTCATGAGATTTCCAGAAGAATTCTAATATTTGTCAGAATCAGTTTTCTTCCAAATATAATTCAACTCAAGACTGATATAGATTTTTTTATATTAATAATTACTCGAAAAATTTGCACTTCATGAGATTTCAAGAAGAATTCTAATATTTGTCAGAATCAGTTTTTCTTCAAATATAAATCAACTCAAGACGTTAAAGAGTTGGATCCCTTGAACTTCTGGCATAATTGTGGAATATAATGGTAAATAATAGTTTCAAAAGAATTCAACAAGTGTGTGCAATTTTTTATTCGTAGAAGATGCACCACCTCAATGAAAACCTTCTGTTCTAAAGTTATTAACGAGATATATTCCAAAAGAAAATTATCAACAGCCTGTATTTTTTAAACCGAGCTGAATTAGAAGAAAATGGGTACAAAAAAAAAGTATTTTCTGACCACAGGAAACTTTCGAAGGTATATGTATGTTAATTCAATACAAATCCCTAAAAATGCATTGATTTGCTATACAGTAGAGAGATCGGAATTTGAGGCTCCGAAATTCATAAGAGATTTCATTGAAGGTTATAACTTACCATTTGAATATAGCAGCTGCAGCCTGTACTGAATTCCATTGTTTGTTTTTTGTCCGTCAGATTCCTGTAAAAAAATTGTAGATTACAATGAAGTAAGAGAATTCCCAATCGAATTCATAAATGAATCTCATTTTTTATCATTGGTCTCTCGTATAAAAAATAAAATCCGGTAATGAAGCTTCAAAATTGTAAACATATCTCTGACATTGTCATATCATCGGATTTTAATTATCAGGGATTTAATCAAGGAATTAAAGTTCGTCCCGCATTATCAGAAACTATGGAATAGAATGGCACTTTGGAATGGGCACTCAAGTAGTACATATCTAATATCTACCAACTTGATTTGTGATAAGTGGGTACTTGCAATTTAGTGTTTTACGAAAATTTTTTGCAGAATTGCATGAGAGGGAAACTTCGTGTTTCATCAGTTTGGGTTTTCAAAGCTCCCTTCAAAAGTGATGGAAACCTTCCAGATCAGACTTCATAATGGGAATAATGTGGGATCATACAGAATAATATATTATGTACATGCAGATCATAATGGGAATGAAATATTCAGGGTCAGTTTCACGAACGTTCATTGCCACTTAATGATTGATGTTTAATGAATTATGGAAATTTTAATTATTAAATTTTGAACGACACTCCCGAAACTGACCTCTGTCGTTTGAGTTCAAATAATTTTATCCACTGAGAGTGAGCAAGTTAACAGAAAAGTAAATTTGTTCACAGTATGGGGCCGGACCAAAGCTGCAATTAGGGACATAATCGAGAGTGCTAGGACTTCATTGGAAACCTTGATTCCTCGGAAAGCTTGACCCAATGAATAATATTAGTACTATGCCGATACCGTCATAGCACTTTTCTCACTTGTATGAGGGAAGGTAGAGTCGTCCAAGTCCTCCCTGATAATCTACCCATGATCCTAGTCCGTAACCAAAACGTGGGGACATACGGAAAGGGGATTCAAACTCCTCCCTCCCTACAACGAAAACTGTACACTGGAAGACTTCGAGACTGGTTATCAAGCTCCGAACCCATATCCCAATTAATCACGGTAAGGAGTGAGAGCGATATGCTGAAGAATACCATAGTAATTGGTGTCCCAGAGCAGAGGCCGGAACAACTCGTCTGGATAGAATCGCTGCCTTTTGGATTCCAGCCAAGCAGCTGAGGAGGGATTTTTAGTTGTTTAAGGGCCGTTCGCACCGCTTCGGCTCAAGTGCAAAGTGTCACTTAAGAATGCTCAACCGTTCGCACCATACTCTTTGGAACACTTAAAGGGAATTTATTCTAGGCATAGCTAAACTGTAGATTTCTTCAGCTTAAGGCACCCTTAACCTCAAAAATTTGAAATAAAAGCAATACAACTGTCATAACAAACGTGTAGGTTATCGTACGCCCGAAAACATTAGCATATTTTGATATCTAAAGAATCAAAAGTTTTGAAATGGATTTATTTGAAGACGATGACGAGTTGGATGCTTTTGCTAGTCATCAAACATCAGGTTCAGGATTCAGACTGCGTTCTCATCTTGTGAGTCACTATTTTCAGAATTTGATCAATTGAAGATTTTCACCACATTTTGTTGATTTATATGTAATATATTTTTTTTCAATAAAATGGTTTGCAAAAATGAAATTTTTCTTTGATATGTAATCAATAACTGTTATTTGATAAAATTTCCATTCCACCCTATGGTCTCTACTGGAAATCAGAAACTACCATGAATATAGTAGTTGCCATGGCTGTGTATATACAGAAAAGTGTACGATGAACTTTCATTTTATGAGAACATTTCTGAATTTCAACATATCGCTTTAAATGAAGTATCAAATCTAAAAAATTTTAAGTCATGAATCACGGGTTCGAGATTGTGACCGATTCATTTTTTTCGAGTCACTTTTACCAGAATTTAGTAAATTGAAGATTTTCTCCTCAAACTCGACTCAAAATATAAATAAACCCGAATAAAATAAGAGGTTAGTACAAATGCACTGATCACAGAATCGAATATTTCTATGCTCCAGAATGTAAAATGCGAATATTTTGCAGTGTTGTCAAACTGAACATGGACTTAACTAAGCCGATGAGCAGGTAATCCTGATGCGAACGAAAAGAAGTTAAGGTTACCCTTAACAATAAGTGAACCTTAGGTAAGACCTATTTCAAGGAGAGTCGGTGCGAATGGCTCTAAGTCCAACACTCGTGGCGTCTTCGGTGCCAGAGGCTCGAGTATTGAGCTTGTACTTTGTTTTCATTTTACAAGTATGTGTATTTTATGTTAATGTTTCTCTTCATCTTTTGTGTTAACTCTTAATCTGTAGTGACTAAATAAATGAATGAACAGTCCCCGGCGTCCATGACGACGTAACTGCCAGTCGAAAGAAACTGCTATAATCTCTCGTCGCCCAATGAACCATTTCCACCAACATAGGAAAGTGAAAGTCCGCCGTGAACAAACACACTTCGGAGTTTTATGTTCACGTTCCAATTACACCGTAGCCAGTTTGCCGAATGCCACTCTAGTACATAATTCCCCCCCCTCCCTTTTCCCCTTGTCCTCCTCCCCCTGCCCACCGTCGGCAACAATAGATCCAAAACAGCGTGTTGTATTTATTCATACCACTTTCCCCCGATCCTGTTTCGGCATCCGAGAGCGGCCCGTTATTGTTGTACATTTCACCGTGGGCTCTATCCCGTTGCCATGGCTACGACGCCGCCACCTCGTTCCGCAGACGCCGCCGCCGCTCGTCAAAGGACCCCGACGTGTTGCGGCACTGCGGGGGACGATGTTAGGAGTTTGCTTCTTGAGAGCAGCAGAATTGGCCTTGTTGATCCTACTCCGACTTGGGGTGATTCTTCGTCAATGAAAACTTTCTGGTTCAGACTTTGAAATTGAGAGGGTTAGGTGAAGGAAAATAATGAATGTATCAAGAAATGGAGAAATAGAAACGAACCTGCAATATCCAAATTTTGTAGTTGGTTTCAGGTAAAGTTAGGCTAAATTTTATTTGAAATAGATACAAAGTTCCAACTGGAAAAAAAAAATGGAATGAAGATCCAGAGAATACTTACTAAATCGAAATACCGGAAAAAAATCAGTCTCTTCAAGAAGAAAATGACTCACCAAATCAAGGTTATTGTGAATTCGCGACAAAATATTTTATATTTTCTCTATTTCACTGAACTTTCGTGAATATATCAGATAATACATCCTAGTGACTTTTGTATTGTATCTTGGCAGTTGGTGTGACTTGTGACTGTTACGAATATTTACGGAATTTTAATTGACGTGTGTTGAAAATTGATATAACTGAGAACAATGCTGTGATGAGTTCATTACAACACTGCTTTTAGTACTGTAATGAACTATGATAGAACTAGAGCCCCCTTTTTTCCATACAAGGACGTGGATATAATGAACCTCCAAATGTTAGATGAAAATGTGTTCAATTTATAAAAGGACAGATCCACTCATTTTCTACCTACTAAATAGAGTTCACTGGAATTCTTCAATTGTGTTATTTACAAAAATATTGTTGCTATGAACATCTATATACTATACAGTGTATTTCAAAGAAAAGTTTATATATAGGGTAGGTATAGGTATAGGTACAGTGTGAAATCAAGTAATGAAAGCTATTGTGTTCACAACGAATGAACTTAAAAAAGTAGAAAAAATCAGGAAACTTTCTTCGATTTTCATCAGTAGTTAGAAAAACTCGAGAAAAAACAAAAAATTATTTGTCTCCACAGAGGCTGAAAACATTTCTCAAACATAGTTAGTAGGTTTAGAGAAACAAGTTTTTTGTCAAAATTTAGCGCTTTAGGGATGGTGTCGAGGCCAAATAAGACCGAAACCGGTCTTTCTCTCTCCTCTCAGTGACAAACTCCGATCTCATCTTCCCTGTCCACCTGATGAAGGTTCTGTGTGCGTAAAGATTGAATATGGTATTCATTTCGATGATCACCATTCTCAGTTTATGTATGTTTCAGAAATATTTTCGCTATGGCTTCCATAAAGGCTATTGTTTTTTCATTTTTTTCCTCAAAAAAACTTGGCTTCACAGTCGCAAACAAACAGTTTTCATCCTACAAACCACTGCTGAAATCTCAAAGAATGAAGATGACGTAATCACTGGTTCTCAGAATTTCTCTCTTGACGCTTCTAACTATCGCCTTTCGTATCAAGTTAATCTGAAAGCCGTTACTAGTAGGTTTAGATGAAGAAAACGATTTTGTCCCTGAGAGATGTGAGATACTGGTGAGTCCAAATAAGGCCGAAACCTGTTTTTCCCCTCTCAGTGATGAAAATCTGATATCATTTTCACAGTCCGCCTGATAAATGCTCTGTTGGCCTTCAAATTTAAGGAGGTATTTATTGGAATTATTTATCTATGTTTCAAAAACAAGGGCTAGTATTCACTAGGAAGCTCAATGTTCGAAATGAAACATACGGAATTAAATTCCATAGTATAAAAACAAGACTAAATGATCTACGTGGAGGTGTCACCTCATAACCACAGATAGTGGTACTATTTGAGTTTTTTCAGCAGTCTTGAATAACTTCAGAATTCGATATGATGATTGCTAGAGTTCAATCTACGAAATCATAAGAACCTTTCAATATTTCTCCCCAAAAGACTTCCCCTATGTTTTTCAACCGCAAAAAAAAATAGACGCCTTCTGGGAGGAAAAAGCCACAAACGGTAAACGGCAAATATTATATCCTAGCAAGAGAATCTTTTTCCGACGAAACACTGCGTTTATCATAATATCACACTTAATCAACTGAGATGTCCCACGCGATTTAAAACAGCAATATTCATCATGCACTTAATTCAATTAGGTTTCTGCAAAAAAAATTGAGGACGACTGGAATAATAGCCAGAAAAAGCGCTAGATTTAATGTAATGCTATTGTGGAGTGTTAAAAAATTAAAACGTATAAACAAGGGGTGTGATATCATGGACTTATTATGAAGGTGCATCCAGATTAATGAAGATATGAATATGTGACATGACAATCAGGGTGGCACCTAGTGCAAATTTAAATTGGATAACTGTGATCCATTTGAAATTGTTCTTTTTCCACAACGACAAATATAAGGAAATGACTAACAAAGCAAAATAGATCTACAGTATTATGTTTACGTTAAAGTTGTAAATTCCTCTTTCTGTTCTTGCTATCGAACGAAGCTCATGATGAAAAATTACTGTTAGAGCCGACCCTGGATCCTAATTCTGATATATATGACGGATAATCAAGTGAACTCGTGCATCCATGTTTTTGCATGTTCTGTCTGCGGGTCAGACTAATTTCGTTAATGCGAAAGAAGAGAAGTTGCAACAGTCTGAAGCGGACTCTACCCAGCACATTTTTCAATTGTTTCGCATGTTGTGGCAATTAATTATCAGGTGGAGCATTAAACCGCAACCCGAGTCATACTGAATAATAATGTATTGTTGCTTTCCCGACATCTGAACAGTCCTCTCATAATCAGAAAAAGTAATTCGAATCAACATCAGGGTTTGAAAATTGTGGGACAACAAGCTCAAGGGTCCGAGCCATAAACTTCGGAAGACTCATGTCGTTAAGACTTGATAAAAACTTTCTTATCGAGTCCACAAAATTATGCGAAGCGATGAAAAGAAGATCAAAATTTTCCCTTATCCCATGTAAAAGAAAGCTTACCTGGTCTTTTTCGATGAAGCCAATGAAGGCTGTCCTTTCGATCTCAACAGGTTGTCCTGATCGGTCATAAAGTGCTATGACGAAATGAAAGAAGTTCGATTTTCGGAGATTCGAAGGTGGCTGCTTTTCGAAGTGAGCTCTGCCAACTCCAATCCTGAAAAAAGAAACGTTAGGAGTTGACTTCATGCAATTCTTTTGATCCAATTGGTTTTTAAAATTCGTCTTCTTGGAAACTTCGTGAAATAATGATAGAATATAAATATTACTTAATGTTTTATCGGGGAGAATTTCATCAAGATAAAGAAAAAAATAAAGAGGGCTTTTTCCAATTTATAGCCAGCGGCACATAATTTTATGTTGAATCTCCTCGAATCATTTCTTGTATCATCAACCACAATACCTGAAATTTTTTTTTCGGGATAAATCAATTTCTTTTGAGTAAAATACGTTTTTGTGTGAAGTACAAAAGACTTAAAAATAAACAATTTGTGCATGATTCTTTCATTTTAGAGGTTCGGTCACTCAGTACAATAAATTTCGCTGCACGACTCCATAACTTTCATAACAGTTTCTCAGGTTTGTAGTAGAAACATCTCAATTATCAAAACTGAAAGTATATAGGATGAGCCTTTTGACTGCACATATATTTCAACGGGATATTTCTGAGGTCAAGAGAAACACTGTTTTTTTTAACATTTTTCCTGTTCGGCTAGGTTGAAAAGTTACAAGGTTTTGAAAATCCATGGAAAAATTAAATTTTGAAATATATCTCGTAATAGTAGATATATTCTAAAACATGTTGCAGAATGGGCTGCTAATCAACACGAATGTGAAATTCGTGAGTATTGGAATTGCCTTCTGCTATGGGTATTGAACGATATTTCTTCTATTTCAGTCAAGTCTCGAAATTCAAATATAAATTCAGGTGAATTAATTTTTTATTGTATCTTGGCAGTTTTTGTGACTCGCGAAATTCAACAGATTACGAAATTTCAATTGATTTGATTTGAAAATTGATAGTTAGGAAGTTACTGACAACCACAAAACAAAAAATATAACTGGAAACAATGCTGCGGAAAGTTCATTACAGCACTACTTTTAGTACTGTAATAAACTCATTACGATACTTAAATATTGATCGGAATATATCAATCAAAATTTTATCGAATGAAATATTTTTTAATCATAGATTCCCATTGAGGCGGTGAATCTTCTTCGAACATAAAATTTCACTCGAATGTTTTATTTTTGCCATTATGGCTGATACTTTGAATGACATTCCATAATTAACCCAAAAATTCTACAGACTTAACTCCCAAAAGTTATTTAAATGCTCTTCAATGACCACTTGGCAATTTTGGAAAATGAAAGTATTTTTTCAGATATCTATTGTAAAAGTGTCTGGGAAGTCTTAGCCTATTCCTGAAAACTCAATTTGGGTTTTCTCTGCCAGTCTCTGAAACAAGAAACAATTAGAAAAATTTGTTAAATAATAGAAGAGTTCGAAGTGTTTTCTTTTTCTCATTGTTAGGCAACAATTTCTTCGTGTAAAGTTCTGGCCCCTGACAAATTAGGGCTCAAACTTTCACGCAGGAGCTTTTCTTCTATTATTTAAAAATTTTTCTAATTGTTTCTTGTTTCAGAGACTGGGAGAGAAAACCCAAATTGAGTTTTCAGGAAAAGATTTCGTCATGAAATATCGTGTAATATGCATCTTCGAAGTTTCTTGAAAATTTTTTATCAGCGAAATTTTAAATTCGGCTGAATGCAATTCTGTTCAAAAGATTCAATAAATAAAATTTCTCCTACGAGTCTAGGCGGTAGATCTAATCTCGGAATATCTTTAGTGGTATGTTTCCAGAGGTGGTAAAGCTCATTATTCATAGCTGACTCGGGAAACATTTTATGAGAAAAAAGTGTTAATTTTGACCTCAAGCAATTTTTGTTCAAATATTTTATGAATTGCAATTTTTTTCACGGAAGACATAACATATTAGGTGATAGAATCATTATGATTTAGTTGAGCAGAGCCTATAAGGGTGAAGATGAATTTAACCGAAGAAAAAACAATTTATTTGTATACAAATTAAGCCAAAAGGATGCTTAGGAAAACGATCAAACAAAATTATTTTGATATAGGATGCAATAAACTGTTATTTGTCAAATTATACCCAACACTGTTATTTCAGGAAGTGATATCGATTAATTTATGAAGGATTAAGAAAATGAAAACAAGCTTGTTTTCATTCTGAACTTCGGAAATAACTGTTTTATTGGAAACTTCGACATCGAAGTTTACCTTGACGCTTGACCCACTTCTGGAGTTCGATATGAAACTATAAATTGCTTTCAGAGTTCCATATCCGAAACATATAAAATAATGAAGCAACAACAGCAAGTAACAAAATGAAACAAAATTGCACCGATAGTACGCCTTATTCATAATACAGCGCGGTAATGCGAACCCAAGAAAATATCGTAGATTGAACCGTCGTCGCACCTGGCACCTTTTTGATAATCAATTTTTAGATTCATTTTCACATATCTGCGTTGGGTAAGTAATCTTGGAAAAAGAATAAAACGGAAAACAGAAAATTCTTTCCGTTTGCGGAGATCACACCGAAAACAACAATGTACAGGGTTCTTTTTTCTCATTTCATTGGAGAAGTGAAACTTCATTTTGACGCAATTTCTGCTCAATACATCACACCTAATTGCTTCAAATATCGAAGGTTTTTATGAAGATTTTGTCCCTGAGATGTATGGTATACGGATGAGGCCAAAGAAAATCGAAACCAGTATATCCCTCATTTCAGTGACAAAATTTATATCATTTTCCGAACCTCATGATAAAAGATCTCAGAGCCTACAAGGGTGAAGATGAATCAAACTGAAGAAATCATACAGGGTAACAAGTTATTTGTATACAAATTAAGCAAAAAAGATGCCCAGGAAAACGACCAAACAAAATTATTGTGATATAGCATGCAATGAACTGTTATTTGTCAAATTATACCCAACACTGTTATTTCAGGAAACACCATCAAGTAATTCATGATCGATTAGAAAAAAAAGAGATGCTTGTTTTCATTCTGAACTTCGGAAATAACTATTTCATTTGAAACTTTGACATCGAAGTTTACCTTGACGCTTGACCCACTTCTAGAGTTCCATATGAAACTATAAATTGCTTTCAGAGTTCCATATTCGAAACATATAAAATAATGAAGCAACAACAACAAGTAACAAAATGGAACAAAATTGCATCGATAGTACGCCTTATTCATAATACAGCGCGGTAATGCGAACCCAAGAAAATATCGTAGATTGAACCGTCGTCGCACCTGCCACCTTTTTGATAATCAATTATTTTTAGATTCATTTTCACATATCTGCGTTGGGTAAGTAATCTTGGAAAAAGAATAAAACGGAAAACAGAAAATTATTTCCGTTTGCGGAGATCACACCGAAAACAACAATGTACAGGGTTCTTTTTTCGCATGTCATTAGAAAAGTGAAACTTCATTTTGACGCAATTTCTGCTCAATATATCACACCTAGTTGCTTCAAATATCGAAGGGTTTTTATGAAGATTTTGTCCCTGAGATGTATGGTATACGGATGAGGCCAAAGAAAATCGAAACCAGTATATCTCTCATTTCAGTGAAAAAATTTATATCATTTCCCGAACCTCATGATAAAAGATCTCAGAGCCTACAAGGGTGAAGATGAATCAAACTGAAGAAATCATACAGGGTAACAAGTTATTTGTATACAAATTGAGCAAAAAAGATGCTCAGGAAAACGACCAAACAAAATTATTGTGATATAGCATACAATGAACTGTTATTAGTCAAATTATACCCAACACTGTTATTTCAGAAAACATTATCAAGTAATTTATGATCGATTAGAAAAAAAAGAGATGCTTGTTTTCATTCTGAACTTCGGAAATAACTGTTTTATTGGAAACTTTGACATCGAAGTTTACCCTGACGCTTGACCCACTTCTGGAGTTCGATATGAAACTATAAATTGCTTTCGGAGTTCCGCATATTCGAAACATATAAAATAATGAAGCAACAACAAGTAACAAAATGAAACAAAATTGCATCGATAGTACGCCTTATTCATAATACAGCGCGGTAATGCGAACCCAAGAAAACATCGTAGATTGAACCGTCGTCGCACCTGTACTCCCCCCGCCCCTCGCCCATTACTTGCCACCCCATTTCCAATCGAAGGAATACACATCCGGAATATGCAATCGCCCCGACTCTTATCCTGTTTCGCTATCAATTTCCGCGTAACCTTCGGGCGGGTTTTACTGCTTAATAAAATATCGCTTACGCCCGGGCGCGAAGGTGTATCGAAACGGCGGGCGGCTGTTCGTCCGCGACGTCACTTCGTTCGGCAGTTGATGCTGGAAAACTCGCAGTTATTTCGCATTATTGCCACGATGATCCCGATTGAAGGGCGGCTGTATGGCTTGGATGTTGGCGTTTATATTGAGGGCGTCTTCGACGGTCGATCTGGAGATCCGATCGTGGGATGAGAAAAGGGTTGGTTGCGCAAGCGAAAAACTTCTTCTTGATGTTATTTTGTATGTGTTGAAGAAAATGTTCCCGAGAGCATTAGTAAGCACTAGAATTTAAATTTTTCTTAATATTTTTTTCCCAGCAAACTCAATTGAGGCAAAGAAATTAAACTGCAATCCAATAAAATATCCAATGAACTCATCATATTCCCCGAACTGAAATTCATATGTAGAGGGTGGGCAAAAGTAGCGATACCTGAACTACAACTTTTCAACCGAAAGAGATAGAGGAAAATAAATGAATATTAAGATCGTCTTTTTTAGGGAAAGTGATAACTGCATTCCTCTATTTTATTTTTGACTCAATTTTGATCACTGCCCCCTCAATAAATAAATAAATTTATTGATCCTTTTAGACAATTCAGTATAGGACAGGTCTTTGAAAGAAGAAAAAACAAGAATAAATCGGTACATTCTTGACAATAATAAATGAATCACTCCTCAGTACCAGAGCAATGAGCCAATGCATCATCTCTGAGGTATTCAGATACCGAATAATAACTCTTTTGTAATAAAATTTGTTTGATCGATTTCTTGAATTTATTTAGATCTAATGACTTCAAGGAAGCTGGTAAATGATTATATAGCCGTATGCCCTGATAAGATGGTGAGTTCTCATATTCGGATGTTCTATGGATTGGCACAGTCAATATCTTGGTGAAATATTTCAAATTGTTCCTGATATATAACAAACCTCTAAACAAATACAAACAAGCAGCAGTCATAATATTGTGTTCAATAAATTTAGGGCTACATGATGATCTTGGATGAACATTGAAAATCATTCTAACAATTCTTTTCTGACAAATCATTACTCTGTTCAGTATGATGAACAAATTAAAATATTGTATGCTATATGTGGATAGCATAGACAGTAAGTAATATACGTCTAATACAGATCTTAAAGGAAATAATTTTTTGACCTTATATATTGCGAAATAAAAGCTATTCATCTTCTTATATACAACATCAATGTGTTGATTCCAACGCAATCCGTCGTCTATATGGACCCTAAAAAATTTAGTGAATTCTTTCGATGATATTATTGTGTTTTCATGGGATACTATGATGGGATTTCTATTAACAGGTTTCAAACCAAAACGAATGCAAATAGTTTTCTCAATGTTTACTATCAACCTGTTTTTAGTGCACCGATCAGTAAACACTCCGATGATCGTATTGGATAATACCTTAAGCTCCTCAGGGCTCCGAGCCGTGACCAGAATCGAAGTATCATCTGCAAAAAGCGTAAGCAAAGCCATGAATATATGATCAGGTAAATTATTAATGAATAACAAAAACGATAATGGTCCACGCACCGAGACCTGAGGAACCCCCAGAACTAACCCACGCTCATCTGAACTGCTATTAACTCTGACAGACATGTTGCGTTCAGAAATGAAACTTTCCAACCAGTCTAGAAAAATGCCACGGAATCCCAAATTATAGAATTTACTCAACATGAAAGCAAAACTCAGAGTGTCAAAAGCTCTAGAAAGATCAAAAATCAATCCTGCAACGCACAGACCCTCGTCTAAACTTTTATAGACACTTTCTACAAATGAAAATGCTGCTGTTTCTGTTGAATGAACTGGTCTAAAGCCATGTTGAGAGACAGTGATAATATTGTATTTATTCGAAAATGTGAGCATTCTGTTAAGAACTATTCTCTCAAACACTTTCGAGAAATTACTCAAAATTGTTATGGGTCGATAATTTGCTATGTCATGTGGGTCCCCCTTCTTATGAACAGGAACGACAATTCATTTCCTCAGAATAGCGGGGAATATACCACTAGACACAGACAAGTTGATCAAATGAGCAAAATGTCCTGCAATGGAGTCATTGATTGCTTTCAGAACCCTTGTTGATATTAGATATGTTCCTGTACTTTTCTTGTTATTCATCAGTTTAATAACACCCATAACTTCATCATCCGAAACGGGATAAAAGAAGAAATTGGCATTCATCAGCTTAGAAGTTGCGCATGATTGGGACAGCGACACTCCGAAATGTCCTACGAGCTGAGTTGAAGCTATCGTGGAAAAATATTGACAGAATGATTCCGCAACTCTAGTTGAATCCGCACATATGTTGCCATCGACAAGCAAAGAAATTTTATCATGGCTCTCATTTGTTTTTCCAGTTTCCAGGTTAACTAGTTTCCACACCGTTTTATTTTTCAGATGAGAATTCTGTATTAAATTTGCATATAATGTTTTTTTTTAGCATCAGAAAGTAGTCGAGTGTACTCTAATTTTGCAGTTTTGTAGATCTTCAAGAAACGTTCAGTCTTCAAATTCCTTTTATTGATGCCTTTTATTGATACATAAAATTTATAGCGAAGAAAGTGACAAAACTTGTTATTTTCAAAAATTTCCATCCCTCTAATCAAATCCAACATCCGATCAGAAACCCCGCCGTCGCCGATGCATTTCGACCATCCCCTTTCAGGTCCGGGGACGACTAGAATGTCCAGCAGGATGTACGCCAATCATGGCCGTTTGTGGTCATCCTGCTGGCCGCAGGATCAGACTCGCGAGATAGGCCTAAAATATACCCCAGAGCCAGAGCAGCATCCCACGGATGAATGGGGTACGGTGGACAGGTTAATTTATGTCTACGGTTCGTTAATTTGCGGACTCGATATAATCTCGCGCCCTTCTATACAGGCTGGACATATTGGAACATTCATTCATATGTTCACTTTTTTCTGATATTCAATTAATGGATTGGGAAACTAACTCTGCTCATATTCAAGGTAAATATAAATTTTTGATAATAGTTTTCTCCATCGTTTGCGAAATCTTCCGAAGTTATTTATCAAATCGTTTCAGAAATTCTTTAACTCCATACAGAGTGGTCAAAATTTGTGATACCTGAACTACAACTTTTTAACCGTAAGAGCTAGAGGAAAATGAATGGTACATTACGATCGTCTTCTTTAGAGAAACTGATAATGCCATCAATTGGCATTATCCTTCATTGTCTTTTGTATATGAGTTAAGGTCAACCTTTGTTCTCGAGTTGAATATTGAAATTTGGGCGATTTCAAGTTTGGTCATTATCACAGTTTCGGTTTGTGCTAGGATGTTGAAATCAGAAAACAGTTCAGTAGCACAACTTTATGTAACACTTAGTTACAGCTTAGGGATACTTGGTGAAAAACATAGATAATGTATTCATTTCATCCTAACACAGAAAAAATGGAGATAATGACCAAAGTTGAAATCGCCCAAATTTCAATTTTCAACTAGAGAACAAAGGAAGATACACGAATGCAGTTGATGTCATTATCAGTTTCCCTAAGAAGACGACAGTAATGTATCATTCCTTTTTCTGTTTCGGTTGGAAAGTTGTAGTTCAGGTATCACCAATTTTGCCCACCCTGTACACTGCGAAAACTAAACAAATCTGGCTCCTTAACAGGTGGAACATACAATATTAGGGAGATGACGATTTCTTTGAATTTCAACAAAAATATCTGATTGCGTACTTGTGTGATATGTGATTCGAAGAGTGAAGATAACTTGACCTGGACAAAATGAACCCACTGTAGTTACTTCAGATGGCTACCAGCAAGTAATTGATGAATTCTTCATCTCAAGCCTATTGAGAAACTGAACTTGAATGTACATTACAATTCACCAATCGTGCAATCTGCGTGACTTGCTCGACAACACTGTGACT
This sequence comes from Hippodamia convergens, assembly GCA_038502775.1. Classification (NCBI taxonomy): domain Eukaryota; kingdom Metazoa; phylum Arthropoda; class Insecta; order Coleoptera; family Coccinellidae; genus Hippodamia; species Hippodamia convergens. The sequence continues at coordinate 103,319,064 of CM076607.1, forward strand.
TTTTCTGAAAACCTTACATCTGGAATACCTTTGGGAAACCATAAGGCTAAGTTCAGATGATCGCGCGATTACGCGCGATTCCCAAACGCGCGACTAGAGATACTGAGTAGTCACATAGAAATGTTCATATGGTCGCGCGTAAATAGGCGATCACGCGCGGTCGACTTTGCTCTATCGCCAGTATCTTGTTTCGCTCGACGTCGCGCGACTTCGCGCGTATTGAAGTACAACTGTCAGGCATAGACGTGTTCAGATGATTCGAGCGATTTAACGTTCAAAGGTGAAATATTGACAGAGATTTCAATGACTTTTTCTGTGCTCGGAGTCTAAAAATAGCCTCAGCACATTGTGAACGATAGAAGAAGAAGAAGATTATGACAGTAGTTGCGGGCTGACGCGCTTTCAACGTGCGACCATCTGAATACATCAACGCGCGTTAACTAGCTACAAACGTGCGTTGTCGCGCGATCATGTGAACTTAGCCTTTGTCTATGGATCTGTCTAAACTGACGGACAACATACTCAATCTTTATGCTTAAAAACTTCGAGAGAGGTGTGGCCTAGGCGTAACACATCATCATGTTCCATCTTTCGAAACAAATTATGAAGATATTTACCAAAAAAATTTTCATTACCTTTCAATCGTGAATTTGATCTACCATCTATAGTAGAGATGACTGTCTTTTTGGTGCCCCGGATTCTCATTAGAGTGTGAATCTTAGCATACTTGACGCTGTTTCTCCTCGAGCATTTTTACAAAACGAGCTGAGTTACTATCAACTGGAGTATTTGAAGCAATCCAGATAAGATCAGACTCCTTCGTCAGGCAATTCCTAAATTTCATTGAACTTTTCACAAACGAAAGAATTTTTTGATTTTTCAATTGACATTTGTCAATACACGATGACCATAGATTAATATAAATAAGTATGGTGGTGATATTGCTATTTTATTTCAGAATTTCCTGAAACCAGTTCTTTTCTCAATGAAACAATCCGTATACGATACACCCCTACTAAACAATTGGCCAGATTATTAGTTTAATCCAAGAAAAAACAAGCCGACTCCTTGATTTTTCTGTGCAAACTGAATAAATCTGGCTGCTCAACAGGTGGAACATACAATATTAGGGAGATGACAACATCTTTGAATTTCAACAAAAAATACCTAATTGCGTACTTGTGTGATATGTGACTTAAAGAGTGAAGATAACTTGACCTGGACAAAATGAACCCACTGTAGTTACTTCAGATGGCTACCAGCAAGTAATTGATGAATTCTTCATCTCAATCAAGCCTATTGAGAAACTGAACTTGAATGTATATTACAATTCATCAATCGTACAGTCTGACTCGTACATTGTGACTTTTTCTGGATACCTTACATCTGAAATACCTTTGGAAAACCATAAGTCTATGGATCTGTCTAAACTGACGGACAACATACTCAATCTTCATGCCTAAAAACTTCGAGAGAGTGGGAGCCTGGGCGTAACACATCATCATGTTTCATCTTTCGAAACAAATTATGAAGATATTTACCAAAAAAATTTTCATTACCTTTCAATCGTGAATTTGATCTACCATCCATAGTACAGATGACAGTCTTTTTGGTGCCACGGATTCTCATCAGAGTGTGAATCTTAGCATACTTGACACTGTTTCTTCCGAGCATTTTTACAAAACGAGCTTGAAGTTACTATCAACTGGAGTATTTGAAGCAATCCAGATAAGATCAGACTCCTTCGTCAGGCAATTCCTGAATTTCATTGAACTTTTCACAAACGAAAGAATTTTTTGATTTTTCAATTGACATTTGTCAATACACGATGACCATAGATTAATATTAATAAGTAGGGTGATGATATTGCTATTTTATTTCAGAATTTCCTGAAACCAGTTCTTTTCTCAATGAATCAATCCGTATACGATACACCCGTACTAAACAATTGGCCAGACTATTAGTTTAATCCAAGAAGAAACAAGCCGACTCCTTGATTTTTCTTTTATAATTATCAGGTTCCGTCAAATTTTAGCGCTATTCCAATCCATCATGTAATTTTCCGGCATTGGAACACACATCATCTGCTATCTGCTCTCTACCAATATCTCTATTTTTCATGTTATTCTTATGTTCAGGTCTTGATGTTTCTCGTGTACAAGTGTTTTCACAAATAAATAAAAAAGCAATTTCACCTTCAGAGTAATCGATAATAATCTATGGTCAACAAATCAATTGAAAAATCAAAATTATGATAAAAGTGAGAAGGCATTGACTGATATTCTTACACGAGTTTAAAATTCAAAAATGAGCCATGAAGTGGCCAGTTCTTGAATGAACGAGTATTGTTGTGAGCCTTCTATACGAGTATCATACATTATTTTCTCCATTTCAACGAACTAATGAAATATTTCCGTAAATATCATTGAAAAATATTCATTGGCAAAACTGTTTCCTCTCTCATAAATTTGTGAGATAACAAATAAATCTGTGGCAGGAGGCCAATATGTCATCAATAAATATTACCATGAAAACTGTGTTAGAATGAATTATTCTCACATAATTTTGTTTTACGAGATGTGGCAAAATGAACGGATTTGACAAAGATTTGTAGAAAAATTCTTACGATTCTGAAAAGTTTAATGAAATCCAGAAATTGTCTGATTCCCATACAATATTTCAATAGAAACCAGATTAGAGTTTGAAGGGTATCTACGTTTCGATTTTAACCTTAGAAAAAAACAATACACAAACATTCAAGCCCATAATATTTTGCGAATTTACTTCTTGGGAAAGCTTCATCCGGCTGTTAAAATTCCCTGAAGTTTGGTACATTTTACCGAATTTTAGACCTCTCAACAGGCTCAAACCCAGTTGTATAGGTGGACCACAAGTGGCAAAAGTAAGATAATTCTTTTTATGACAGAAAATTATGTTTAGATTTTTCAGAAAAATGTAGCTTCTGTCTTCATTCAAATACAGATATGTATCTTAGATTCCGTGGTAGTAGCAAGTCAATGTGAATGCACTGTCCTTTCCCTTCCAAACAAACCATAATAAATGAGTCAGAAGCTCCACTACCTTCTTTTCGATTTCACCCTTCCTCCAATGGTCCAACCCCAACAAACAGCATTGTACATCTTCTTTGTCACCAGTATAATCCACTAATACCAGGAATGAACCCTAAATTGAATCGAGATCTGTTATCCGAAGTGTCAAAACGTAACACCATATGTGGGTGGGCGTATGTAGCGTCCGACGACGCTAAGAAGGGTTCGTCGCAAGTGTTGTGTATCGGCTGATAAGGTCGGTCCTTGTCATTTTCACCGAGTGCCACTTATATTAGCGGCCCTCCAGATATCTGGAGAGGCGTAAAGGCTTCGGGTTACATCCAAATACGCTCAAACGCCGCTCTTAATGATGTTAAGGCCATATGGGCTGGAGTGTAGGTTCGATTGTGTGGAAAATTGAATTTCGTAGGGACGGGTGAAGAGATTATGGGACGTATCAATTCATTCACTTGGTGAGGACGGTTGAAAAAATTACAGATGTTCAGAGAAACATGTTCTGAAGTCCAGTTCCCATCGATCCAAAAGCTTCGAAATATATTCATGAAACATAATGAGGCGCAAATGCTTCAGGAGACAATAGAAAATCTTATAAATATTTGTTCCATTTAGAAATTTCAAGGTGACTTCAAGTCTATGCATGAGGTGAAGAATGCATTTCTGAAAGTTGAAAACAACTTAGTTAATTCTGAATATCTGTGTTCTTTTGCTTTTGTTTTTAATCATTTCAGATTAAGAATTTCGTGTGGATTAGTGAAAATTCTCTGTTTTTCGCTGTATAGGAAAATACATAAGAGAAGAGGTTATCTAGATCACGTATATGATATATTATAATACTAGCTGACCCGACAGACTTCGTAATGCCTCAAAAAAGCAACTTTAATATTATAATAAATTATTATGGTATAACCTATAATACCTTGAAAGTGGACATGAAATTGTCCTTTACAGTATGTGTTGCGCCAAACTTTGTCGTCTGGAAACAGTTGTTGAATTTTTGAATGTTCGCCAAGAAGTGATTGGAATCATTTACTATCCCAGAAACTAAAGAGCGTAAGGGATCTGGTGGTGGGACCAATTGTGGCAATTGGCAAGATAAGCTAGCTGGTCTGGCAAACTTTGTTCCGCCTTAGAGATGAATAAAGTTGTTTTTTTTTCGAGGGAAATATATTAGGTGAAATACAAAAAAAATACAGAAGTACAAAATATACAAAAAATTTAGTTGCAGTGAAATCGGTTGTACATGGTGATTGTTTATATAGTACTCAATATCTATCGCAGTTGATATTGGTAGTACACAAAAGTTCAAATGATCAAATTTGCAGTATTTTTTATGGGCATCCAGAATTCAGTACTGAGAATTGCATTAAGGCATCGTAAACCTGGCACACCCTGTATTTTATTTTCCTAATCAATAGAGTTATTTCTTCTGATTTTAAATATTTATATATACTTTATTAAGGTTTTTTCGGCAGTTTCTGAAAATTATAGGTTTTTTTTTGTCTGCATCTAAGGTAGGTGTAGAACGCCACTCGAGAATGCTGTGATTTATTTATATCGAAGTTCCATTCTATAGTCCCTTCTTAATATCATTGAACACTTTTTTATGGGGATATCTGAAATATAAAATGCCCGTCCGCAAAATATGGAAGATATTAAATTCAGAATAGAAGAAGAAATTGACAACCTCAATATATTCCATAAATGTTGAGAGTCCTCAAAAACTTTGAAAAAAGATATCGACTCTGTCTAGAAGTAAATAGGGGTTGTTTGAGTCTCTAATTGAACTTTCAGTTAATAAATAAATTATATAAATATCAGGTGTTTCATTATCGAAGGTTCCTTTGATATGAAAAAATCTCATCTTCCTCGTGTGGCATTCCACAACTGACTTAGATTTAGAAGAAAATTTCTATAATTATAGAAAACTGCCAAAGATAATCTCAATAAAGAATATTTATATTTGAAATCAGATGAAACCGTAGCGACATCTTCTGGCGTTATTCGCAAGAAGGAAAATAATTTCCTAATTTTTTTTTCCATTTCATGAAATTTTTCAGAGTTTTAATGTATTTTATGTTAACCCCATCGTAAAAGAATCCAACGAAAAATCTTTCATAACAAACAGTTCATCCAATCTTGAGTTATAAATGGTGTAACCAACAATATGGCTGCCTTAGTTTTATATTTTAAGATTTTTAGTATGTTATTTCTCTAAATTGAAAAAGTTGAGGTTGTTTTCGGTTCAACCTGAAGTATATTATCAACACGTTTAATATTCCTTTCTTCAATAATAAAATCAATCATTGTTTTGAGAACTTTGAATTACAAGAATGGAACCTTCTGCCTCCACCAATTGGAATATAGAACGATCGATAAGAAAAAATTAATTTCAACCCATATCGACTCCACATTTCGAAATGCAGGCACTGATAATGTCCTCGGACAGAACGCCAGATCCATCAAGCTGTAATACGAGCGTGTTTTCATTAACATTCGATAATTACTTGATCACATGACGCGATAAGTCGCTCGCAATTACTCCAAATGTACGTCGCATCGATAGGAAGCGACGATGCGCGATGAAAAAATAGGAGTGGTTATAATGAGCTGTTAATTCACGAATGGAGTTAATGAATTGGCGCCTGGCTTCGTAGGCTCTTTCACGGCAATCGAGGGGACGGTTCATTAATGATTCAGGAATTTCTGTAGTCCGAGCGGGACACTGTAGATGTTACCCTAGTTGATTGGGTGGTTAAGAGGAAGTAGTAGGTTCTTTGTAATTCTCCATTAAACAAGAACGTTTCATTTTTTCCAGGTTCACCGTAGAAAGTAACGACATAAGGACTTGATTGATTTTCAAATTGGAGTTGAAGGATGTCTTAAGGGTCGTCCAAGTTTATTTATGTTAAAATTGCTTTTTCACATAGAAAACCTTCAGTCGAACTTCAGAGTTCATTCAAATCGATTTCATAACTTTTTTTGAAGTTGGGAATGAATCAGAAAACGAGATAAGAGAACATAAAAAAAGGAAGAATATGCTGATTTCGAATTGAAAGTAATGCAGACAAAATATGAAATAATTAATGAAAATGCAATTTTTCTTCAGCAAAAGAATATTTCATAACCATTGAGGCAACAGAATTGAGAAAGAAATACTTCCCATATTCATGAAAAGTAACATAAGATAATAAAAGGATTTGAGAAAACGTAAAGACAATGGACAAAATGATGAAATTGAATGAAAATTGACAGAAGCAACACCGTGAAACTAATGAACCGACAAAAAAAATCGAAATCAGGATAATTCATAACTTCAAATGAATATATTGAAATAGTTTCAGAACATACACCAAAATCGAATTTAAAACAAAAAAACTGTATTTTACTTAGTTTCATAGCTTGTAGTTTTCTTTATTTTCCATCTGGAATCTTTATATTTATTTTTTGTATGAATTGAGAAGACTCTTTAGGTTCTTCTTCTATTGTATAATAATAATAATGAAAATTTTTATGGCGATAAATGAATTGATTACTAAGAATTCTGATAATATCATGAAATTATGAAGAAGGTGAACAGATGACTGAAGAGCAATATTAAAAATAATCTAGGAATGTGAAAAACATTAGTGAATAGAAAAATAAAATTGAAATTAATCTGATGGATTTTCCAGAAGTTATTTTTCAATTTTATGTGCTTCTCGAAATATTCGAAATTTTCCGAAAACCTGTCTAATTTCCCGAAGAAAAAAAAATAGCTCCGCACTGTTTTTCTTCTCACAACTGAATGGGAAACTTTGTTTCGTGCAATCAATATTTCCACGTGAATTCTTGCCTGACAAATTACAAAAATGAAAAAAAAGGCAGCCCGGCACTTCTCTTTTTTTTTCTGATGAAAATTATTTAATAATATTGTCCCGAAATTGTATCAACTTGTTCAGGTCCAATTTTCAGATAAATCAACAGGTTTCGTCTCATATGGAGATACCTAATAAGAAATCAGGAAAATTAATAATTTCAAATTAATATATTGGAATAGTTTCAGAACATACACCAAAATCGAATTTAAACCAAAAAAACTGTATTTTACTTAGTTTCACAGATGCTAGTTTTTTTATTTTTCATCTGGAATGTTTATATTTATTTTTTGTATGAGTTGAGAAAATATAATAATAAAAATAATTTGGCGATGAATGAATTGATTACTAAGAATTTTGATAATATAATGAAATTATAAAGATGACTGAAAAACAAAATCAAGAATAATCTAGAAATGTGAAAAACATTAGTGAATAGAAAAATAAAATTAAATTTAATCTGATCAGAGATCAGACATTATTTTATTTCTTTATTTTCGAGGGCATCCGAAATATCATATAAATAAAGTAAAAGCTTAAAATTTTGTAGAAAAAATGTTCAATGCTCAAAAAAGTAAATTCGATAAAAGAAATCAATTGAAACCTAACAGGAAATTCAGGAGCATTGAAATTGATTGTGTGTGAAGAACCAAAAATACATATTGACGGGAAAGAATTATTGAGGTTGAGTCAGAGAAATGAGGAATTTAGAGTGAACGATTACTATTGAAAGGGAGAGTTAGTTGAGTTTATATTAGAATAGAATGAGAAAAAAAAATAGGGGAAAAATTTTTTGAGTCATTGTGTTGTTTTGATCTCTTTTAAAATTCATTATACAGAAAATTTACTCGAATAGTTTCTGAATCTGCTCCGAGACGAAATGAAACAATTTTAATTTAATTAATATATTGTTGGTGAAGGGAATTGTATTTTCATACTCCATCTAATCTCATAATATTATGAGTGGGATTTGAATTCCACAAAGAAATTAAATCAAATCAAAAAAAAAAAAATCAAGGATCATACAGTAAAAAGAAAAAACCTATCGAATAATGAGCAGTTCTCATGAGAAACAAAACCTCGATGTATCGATTCATAAAAGAATATCATTAGGAATGTGAATCTTTTTCGAATTGTAACCATTATTATTATTATTTTTGAAATTCAAGATTTGACGTAAACACTGATGTTTTATGCAGAATGAATAATTTTCAAGCTGCGTCTGCCTATATCGATTGTCTATGACGGTATAGGCAATATTCTGTTGATAGCAACCGCTGAGTCGGAGTCGATAGAATATATTAATCAACTAGATAAATATCTGTTTGTGAAAGTCCAAAATTTGTCTCATTAGTTTGTTTGTAATTTATATATTTGCAAAGAAATTACATTTCTTTAATGTATCTTTGTAATGCCTTCCCAGGAGAAGAATATCAGAATGTCTATGACACATGAAATATTTGAGATTTACTCTATAACCTCTTAGTTCACTAATTCAGTGTTCAGTAACACTTAAGAAATAGCAGGGAATTGATGAGTTGTTGAATAGACTTTAATTGTCGTTTCTCTGTTTTTAGGTATGTAACATAGTTTGATATTTCTGAACACTGTAATTTATATTGTATGAAAATATTGTATGTTAATTATAAACTCTGTTTTTAGTGCAACGCAATTGTTTACCCCTGCCATTCCCTTCAACTTAAAATAATTGGTCTTATATATGTGAATTAGTTTTATTAACATTTTTGTGTCTTTGCCGAAAGATTAATAAATAAATAAATCTGTCGAACACTTGTATCAAAATAACAAAAAGTGTTACACCCACGTTGACTTGAATTTTCCATTCAAAATAAAAATAATTCTTGGTTATCCTCAGTGACAATATTAGAACGAGTAAAACTTAGTAAAAATAAAAGGGAAAAAAGCAGACAATACTGTGGTTATCCTAAGCCATATTTCTCTGGAAAATCGAAACATGATAATAAAAAATTAAGTCATTATAACCATTCATGCAATTATATAGATTGATTTTGGTATAATTTTTATATTTCGAAACTTTCGATAGGGAAGGTTTTCTATTTTACAACGGGATCTAGAAGTTTGTCTTTCCTAGAGTTACCAAATCTGGTTAATATTCAACTCTTTCACAAGCGCAGCATTCATCAGCATAACAACGGCATCACGCCCCGTATGATTTTCCCATTTTCGAAGTGTCCTAGGCCGGCAACGTAGCACCCTGTCCCTGTCGTAAATCACGACGCGCGGATATCCTGTCGCTGCGGACGACAGTATTTCAATATAATCGCCCGCTCTATGGGCGCCGGCATCGTTAAAACGCAGTGCGGCCAATTGACCGGGCAGATAAACGGCCGAAAAACTGACGCCGCGGCGGCCATTATCCGATTTGCGAATCGCATAAATCGGCCGCGGGCGGGCGTCCTTCGCGCGTCCGGGACGCGTCGTTAGCTGCTAATTGAACCGTTTATCCGTCCGTGTCTTTTTTCTGACGTCGCTTCTGACGCGGAATCGCAGGTAGGTCCTGGTTTTGCTCGAGGCTGGATTTGACCACAAAAAGGACAACCGAGCATTCAAAACGTTTGTGTGGAGTTGGTCGAGCTCTTTTGGATTTTCGAAAAATTATTTTTCAGTTTCATGTGCTTCTCGAAATATTTCAGAAACTGCAAGAATGGGCCAGTACTTTTCGTAAAATTCTAATGCAAAGAGAAAATAATATTGTGCTACACATGTACTGCGTTGTGCCATTCGAAATTTTCCGAAAATCTGTGTCATTTCAAGAAAAACAAAAATTTGCCAGCACTGCTTTTTTTCTCCTCACAAGAAGATATCTAATAAGAAAAGTCGGCAGATTGTAGGATTGGCCCAGCAATTCAGGATTTTCGAAATTATTGTTGTTGAGCTGGATTCAGCTAGGTTTGTGCCGTTGGATTTTTTTTTTTACTTCATACAGTTATCAAAATATTTCAGGAAATGTGTTTTTAGAAGCGTATATGTTCGTTTCACACATTTTGTAAAATATCCTGAGATCCGTAAGGAATAGAAAAAATTAACAGCACAAACGTAACAGGATTCAGCACAACAATGCTCGAATTCAGCGGACGAAGAGCACAGCGCTACTGCTACTTATCGAGAGGAAACATGGGAACGTTCGCTGTCAATCCCTTTTATTTTCTGTCAATTAGTTTTTAGTAGAGACAGGAAAATCATTCTCATTCTCAAGCACGAACAGGATAATGTCTCTTCAAATTTTGAACGACTATCTGAATGGTATTTATATTTAAATTTTTCTCTCAATTTTCGCTACCGCTACCTAGCACAAATTGAAAGCGCTCCCTAAAATTGCCAGCGTTCCAGAACGTGTTATTTTTTCTGAAAACCAGAAGTCTGGGCAAATTCACACACACACACATTATTGCCATATGAGCTGATTTTCGTACAATTTGCAGATTTTTCCTATTTTTTTCATATGAGGGAAAACCTGTGTTCATTTCTCAAACAAATCTGGCCAGCACAAGTTGACACAATTGGGGCACAATCCTATTAAACATTCAATTCCGTAATTTGCTAAAAAATCTGAAGAATTTGATGAAAACAATGAAGCAGGTTTTTTTATTCATTCGTGAGAGGACCAGAAAATTTTTTTTTTCTAATTTTCCGAGTTTTTGGAGAACTACACAGACATAGGGGAATCCGGGGCAAAACAGGGTACTGGGGCAAAATGGGGTGCAGCCATTTTACGTGAATTTTATTTGAGTAAACACCCAAATCTTTGACGAATTATCTCAACTACTTATGCCTTTTCCGCAATATAAGCAGTACGAATCAGGTGGATATTGCCCTCATATAGATACTTTAACAAACGCATGGCTTCAAAAATCCTTTTACAGTAATTGTGTTTTCTTGTTGTATTCAAGCAGGTCCTTTGGGGCAAAATGGGGTTTGGATGATAGGAGACCTTTTTTTGCCCCGTGCAAAGTATTGAGATTTATTATGTTTTTGTATTGGTTTCAGATGGTACGAAAATACGCAAAAAATTTCAATTCTAAATTAATGAAGCGCCAGTTATGTGTTTACTGAAGCTCAAGAGTTATTTATTGATTGTGTAATATATAATGCAGATCATATATTTAGGAGTTTTTGTGTAAATAAAATATGTTATTTCACCTACACGTACCTAATACACGAAGCCAGACACAATACCCCATTTTGCCCCGTATACGAAAAATACATGAAAAAACTACATACAAATTTTTAATTCGTTATTTAGTTGGCTTAATTTCCGAAGAAAACTTATTTAGCTAGCTAAATTCAAAATGGCTATGTTGAGTTACTATATTTTATACAAAAATCAGGGTCTTGAAGTTAGGTGCCCATATTGCCCCGGATTCCCATAACTCAGTACATGTGTATCACACTTTTTGTTAGTCATTCATTGGAAGCACTAAAGTTCGATACAGGTAATTTTTCTCTGTGAATCAATTGGCCTCTCGGCTTTTATATCGAAAAGGGCCTACTACTAGATAAGAGGTCGAACTTTGAAATTTCAAATTCACATCTTTCTTTTTTTAATTTTAGATTCGCATTCAGTGGGAGACTTCACATCCGACTTTGCTGAAACAAAATTTTCTGATTGGTCCAGTCTATGACCCGAAAAAACTACTAAGAACCTCAATATTAGAATATGAATTTTCGCATCCTGGTCTGAATGTTTGCATTTGAAATATCAATGTTGGGCCTAATATCTCGTATAAGGCCTTTTTGAGAGTTGGCCCAAAAAGTCAGATTATTGTGCGCGAAATGAATTACCGTTTCCATTATTTTGAAACAACCCCAATATTTTCCTAGAGATCAACTGAACCTATCTGTCTATCTATCTATTCAATTCATTTCAAACACCAACATTAATAATCCAAAGGGTTCCTACTAACGTTTCTATGGTTTTTATACACTTTTGAAACACAATTTAATGGGTGATCTGTCGTTGTTTTCGTTTTATTCGAGAAGACATCAAAAGGTGAAGGTATCCTTAAAATTCAATTGACTCCCCTTTTCACTAACAGAAATGATATTAGCACTATTATCACCTCCCAAGTTGACCTCTGAAGATCTTCTAATTTTTTTCTGATTTATTCATAAATGACGTTAGGTACAGGAATTTTTTCTAGCACTTCTAAATGTACATTTGTCATTTCAAAATAAACTTTATTCTCATGGGGCGCTCAAGCAATCTGTATCATCTTACCCATTTTGATCTTGCACAGAAGGCTGCATCCAAGCCCTAGTGCTGGATAGGGGTTCTTCCTTGAGACTAGGTCCTCTAGGCTGATGGTGGTGATGCAGCCCGCTCGTGGCATGATCCTGATGATGGTGTAGGCCGAACATGAGTCCAGGACCGGCCGCAACCCTAGGTCCCGCGCCTGCAGAGCCGGAGTAGAGCTTCCTGCCCCAGGCGGCGGCGACTGGGTCCAGTTCTGGAGCTGGCAGAGACAGTGACGGCCAGGGGGACGTTGTGGGGTAACCTCCCGAGCCCGAGCGCTCCGAGGGGGGTAGGGACTCGTCGGACCGCGTTTTGACGGCTGAGAGAACCTGTAGGAAACATTTATTTGGAGTGAAATTGGTATCTGCATATTGATAATAATACATTTTTTTTGGTAACAAGTCGATTCATTTAGAAATGGTTATCAGATATACGAAAATTTTCATCTCATTCAGCATCAGGTGAAGTTATACCTATTTTATATGAATATCATCGAATTTTTGTTTATATAGTTAATTTTCACAACTCATGCTTCAATATGTCTTGGGTATAATATATTTTGAAGAATTTCAAGTTTTCTAATTATTAATGAATTATATCGAGAATTGATGTTGATCCCGTTCTTTGTTCCATTATTTCTATCGATAAATATAATTAATTCATCTTCAATCTTTTATTATGGGATGTCTCCGCATTTGTCTGATTTTTCTAAGGTTTTCTCTTTCAGTTTCTGAAACAAAAATCATTCAGAATATTCAGAAACCTTTTTCAAATAATAGAGGATAGGGCTTTGTGTAAAACGTAGCGGCCAATTGCTTCATAAAATTGTTGCGTCACAACGAAAAAAGAAAAAATACTTCCAAACTTTGTAACGTTTCATCCATATCAAATCTCGGTGATTATAAAGTTCCCTGCCCAGTTGTATTTTTATTGTATTTTTTTTTTGTGATCTTGAGATAGGGAAAATGAACCTAACCTAACCTAACTTGACCTAACCTGAATGCGGATCGATGTTTCATTTTTGTATAAAAATTTTTTTTTTATTTAAAAAAATTTTTTTTTCAACTTTTGGAAGGGAAAATGAACCTAACCTAACCCAACATAACCTAACCTTGTTAAACTAAACTATATAGACTATATCAGAGCCGTATCCGAGGTAAATGGAGTATATTTATGGGTTTCATTTATTTTTTTTCTCGAAAATTACTGCCTTCCCAGAGCTGTAATTGAGACTGTAGTATCAGGAAGTCCTATAGATTCACTGTGCAAAATATTTTTAAAATCGGTGACGGGGCTATAAAATTTATAATAACCCAAATCTCTTTTATCAGACAAATGCTTGAATGAATAAAAATCATTGGATTCGTGAAAATTTTTTGATTTATCAAGTAATGCACAAACTACGCAGAGACCTTCTTTTCATTATGTATTCAAGAAAACATTTTCATTTTTTTTGTTGCAGAGACTTGAGAGAAAACCCTGAAAGAATTTCAGAAAAATCATCAAACTTGTTTCAGATACAATATCGGCAAATAATTGTTGCTACTGACACTATTTTCAGAAAAAAAGATATTTTCAGAATATGATAAAACTATTATAGGTATCACCAAAATAAAACTACAACTAGGAGTATAACAAACAATTTAGTAGGTACTGGTAGTACTACTATTGCGTACTTCATATCATATATTATTTGGTGTTTACTTTCATTCTCATGAGATTGAATGAGTGCAATGAATGATGGAATATAAATATAATATGTACTTTGAAATTCACGTACAATTATCGCCTATTTTAGGGGACAAAACCCGGCCCCCACCATTGAACAGAATAATGGAAGGAAATTGTAGTTAATAATTTGAAAAAAAATCAATATTGAACGATTTTTGTGACTGGTGGGGGTTACTCCTATGGCTCCTTTCTAGGTACGCCAGTTCCTATTTGTATTGTAATAGTATATTCTAAAACAAGTTGCAGAATGAGCTCCTATTCCAACACGAATGCGAAATTCGAAAACGAGCGACGAAGGAGCGAGTTTTCGAAAGCCTGAGTGTTGGAATTGCCTTCTGCAACGAGTATTAGACGATATTTTCTCTATTTCAGTCAAGTTTTGTGAGATATTCCCGAAATTCAAAAGAAAATTCAGATTAGTGACTTTTGTATTGTATCTTGGCAGTTGGTGTGACTTATGAAATTTGACAGATTACGGAATCTGAATTGATTTGATTTGAAAATAGAGAGGATCGGAGGTCAGTACTGACAACCAGAAGATGAAAAATATAACTGAAAACAATGCTGTAATGAGTTTCATTACAGCACTACTTTTAGTACTGTAATGAACTCATTACGATACTGAAATAGAGAAATATTTTTTTACAATCATTATTTCAATTTAGCTGTGGTATTATTAAATCAATTCATTTACATTGATCTAGTGACTATCGTATTTAAAGAAATTATTGACCTTATTCATATAAAGAGGTAGAGGATTAAGTTTTATAATATGTATAACTTCAGAATATGTTCAGTTAGTGCTTGAAAAAAGCAGCCTATTATATTTATAAGAGATGATTTAGCGATATCAATCAAAAACTTGGGAAAAACTGGAAAAAAGTCTTTGACAAAAATGTGTAGAGAATGCAACCACGATATTTTTTGAGCTTTGAACTCGGCTTTGAATCAAAGAATGATATTTTCAAGCTTTACTTTTTTCTTTTATTTCATCGTACCTGAATCTCTCTTGAAGACTTTCGTTTATTTCTACAGTTTCAATGTCGGTAAGAAAATGAACAATCGTGAATAGTGCAAAATAAATCTGTTCATGACACCAACAAATTAAGATTGATTATTCTCTTCATTTAATATTCATTAGAAACCGTGAGATTTCTGAGAGTCCAACAACCTGTAAATAGGTATAGCGTAGGTATAGCCAAACGTTTACCTATCAAACGTTCACCTTATCATTGAATAAAGATTCTATCTCGTTAAATTTAAGAAATGAACAAAATATTCTGTGGTGGTTTTCGATAACTTCATTTGTTTGGGCTAGAAGTTTGAATTCATAAAAGAGTAGTTGAAGTATGTAGATATGGTAAGTAGAAAAACCCAAACAGGACACACAGTTTCGAAAATATACCAAGCCAAATCACGTTATCAAGGTTGAAAAACTCCTGAATTTTAATACGTTAAACAATCTACATGGACTTTTATTTCGTTTGGTTTATGACTGAAAGGTATTTTATACATAATAACTTTTTTTTTCGACATAACTCGACTTTTTTGAATGGGATAACATACACGTATCATTTTTCGGTCATTCTGCTCTCTTCACTCAGGGTTTTTTTATGTTTTATTTTTTTTCAATGTCAAGAAATTAGTTCCTAGAATTTTACTTCTCAGTGGACCAGTGAATCCATAATTCAACAAATTCATTTAAACTGTTCGTGACTGTCACTAACAAAATATGACCAGATTGTATTCCAAATTCGAATTCAATTAAATGAAAACAAATAATGTTTATTGTTAAAAAAAACATTCTTGAGATTTCAAGGTTGTGATAGATTCCTAATTGGGAATCTATCAGAAATATAGGATGTTTTTGAATTTGTATAGTACTCTGGAACGCATCTGTGACATCTTTGGTTTCATCAGAAAGTAGCACAGTGTTGTGAAAACACCATCACTCTTACTCATAACCCAAACATCCTCTGGTATATATCGTTATATACATATTATAAATATGAAAACAATAATAGATACGACAAGTTTTGTGGTAACTAATTTTCATCAACGCATTTCAGAAATTCCTTCAAATTTGCTTACCATATCAAAATTACTCAAAGTTTTCGTTGTTACGCTTGGTTCGATCTTCTATATTATCTGAATGTTTTTATTTGCTATTCTTCCGTCACAAATTCTAAACAATTTTAATTCAAACTTTTTTTCTTCTCACATACTTTTTCACGCCGAAAACAATGGTACGTCACAGCATGCAAATAAGGATCCTAACCTTCTATCTCCACAACTGTCAAAGTGAGGTCCCTCGTGATGCGTCTCAAAAAGCGTCGAGACGCCTCATCAACCGTCTTTCACACACTACCGCACCGTTCTTGGGCGTCGCGAGACCGAAACGTGGGGAGGACTCCTTAGAGTCGACTTGCGTCCTGGAGGACTTCCCTGGCGTCCCGACGGAACAGCGGCTCTGAGATATCGCGCGTCTGGAGACCACTTGTGACGACGTCGGACGTCGCTCGCGTACCTACTGCTGGGACTGCACTGAGATAACCATCGAGGACTCTGCCGGCAATTTGACACCGACGAGCTCTCGTGGGTGGAGTGGAGAGCGTTCTGCGCCCAGCTGCCTCCCAGAGGCCCGCGAGAGCGACGCTGGGCGTCGCCTGGCGTCGCTTTGGTCCCCGCCCATCGAGCGAGCGGCGAATGGGAGGATTGAGCGGGAACGCGTTGGGCCAGTGGCGCGCAGGTAGGCGGGTTCCGTAGAGATGTGGCAGAAGGTGGGATGGATGAGATGCTGCAGCTCCAGAGACCGTCGGTGGTGGTCTCTGGTGACGGCGGCTCGGAACGTGCTTCCGTTGCCAGAGAATTGATTTGGAAGTTGCGAGTTTACGTCCGATTGTATATTGGGATTTCTTGTAGAATTGCAGATTACATTTGCAATGTTCAATTCAGAACTTTCGGAGACATCTTGAAATAGAGAAATTTGTAAGAATTCGATGAATTTTCTCGATAAGATACGTTAAATTCTACTGACACCTAATTGAAAGTAGTGTAACTTGTATATTCCTTGTAACATACAATTACATAGAAAATTCAGTGGAAATTGTCCACGGACGATAAAATTGGGATATGTAAATGTGTTAATGTGTAAATGTGTCTGATCCTGAGACTCTTTAACTTGCAGATGAGCCTCGTAGGGCGACACAATAATAGATACTATTTTCTCTTATTCGGATTTATGTATTATCAGTCAAATTCTTGAGAGAGAAAAACAGATCCTATGCAATGCAGAAATCCCTAAACGATATTCATTGAAAAAACCGCAAGTTCGTGGCTCCGTTCCGAATTTTGAATTTATTGAAGAATATCAGTGATTTCTGCACTTGTATTATGAATAACTACTTATTAGAGGAGAGCTGAAAGTTTATAAGGACAGGTTGTAACGATAGATTTATTCGGTAAAAACTTAAAATGAGTGTCGAAGTGTGTTTCAGCAAATCAAGTTTCTCAATGACGTAAGGGTATTTGGTATTTCATTGTCTGAGTCGAAAATAAATGTTAATGTAGGTCTGTTATATGCAAAATAAGATACTCCTGTATAGGTACCTATAATGACCAGAATAATTCGGAATTTTAAGATTGTGAAGGTAATACCTCGGCCTGAAATGAATTATTTTTCCAATAATACCTAAAGAACTTTTTATTGTTCGTCGGTTGATAATTTTCAGTCAAGCATTTCCCTTCATATCGTTATTAGTTTCTTTCTGTGATAGGACGTGGGTTCTTGTGGTCCTGTGTTACAGATGATTCTGTGAATAGTTTCTTTTCTGTTAAAAATATCCTGATATTGCTGTGTGGGGTCATTTTTCCGCTCTCCAAAAATCCAGAGAAGTGTATGATATGAATACTTTTGAATTTTTGAATGTCGCAACAGGTACATAGGTTGATAAAGTGTACAATTTATGAACATAGTCTTCATTCTCATTCCTCCTTCTAGACAAACGTACTCGCAACCTGAAAGGCACATTCCTGATTCCTTTCGACCAAATTTGTTTGTTCAATCTAGTGTCGATGCTCACATCAGGAGTTCCCATTTGTAAGAATGATTTCTTTGATGGCTCTGGGGGCCCTTTTTAGAATATATAATACAATTTTTAATGTTTTCTTCAAATTACGGTAACCTGAAATTTCTCCAATTAACTGAATCTTTTCACTTCAGTCAACAAACAACTCTTCATACAAGAGATTGAAAAAAAATCAACAACTCCAGATCAAAAGGATTTATTCGAAATATTAATTTCCGACACAATTTATCTGCTCGCTCATTGAGTTGAAATTCACGTGTTCAATTGAGAATGAGGTGTTGAATGAATATGATTAGATCATTTCTGACATGTTGATTCTGCATGAAAAGAAGTTGAAGTAGTTACTTCTTATTGAATCATTTATGAAGAAATTAGTATTACTCATTCGCTTCATATATACACAATCATTGTTAGTTTCTTATTTTCACTGAATGTAAGAGAGAGAATCATTATTACTGGTTCATGCAAGAGCGCTGCGCGCATAGACTCCGTAGAAAACCGTATAAGTCAGTTAGGGACATAATTGAATTGTTTTTAAGTGATGTGATATCATCGCATCATGAATTGAATACCTGCTTTTTCCGGGTATAGGTTTCTGTGAATAAATAGATTATTATTGAGGCAGCTTCATACTTCAATTTTAAGACTAAAAAATGAAAGTTGAATGTATAGTCGGAAGTCAGAACACTACATTCAAAAGGGTGACATACCACCAAATTCAATTATTTTGTAGGTATACTGCAGAACTGAAAAAGTCGATCTAACTAGACTAGACTGATATATAGATATAAAAAATTATAAATCGTTCAAAATTATTGACGAAGTTGATTCAGCTTTCGAAATTGATGGTGATAATGATTATGCTTATTGAAATGGTGTTGACAAAGATAAGTAAAAAGCTGTTTAAACATTGTGCAGAACATACTGCACATTAAACTGCATATGTAATAACATATCTACAAATAAATGTGAAAGAACTCAAACCAAACTTCACCGCCAATGAGATCTGAAAATGTTTGTGGATGCTTGCAATGAAGGATGATTTGAAATTGTCAAGAAATAATATGTAAGTATTGTAGTAAGAAGTAACAATCTTTAGCAATTGGCGATGCAATTCGTTGAGAAAAATTTCACCCCTTGAGAGAAAAACTTCGATGTTGTATATAATTTCGCGGTTACAGTGGAAAACGAGGAAGCAATTGTTTATTGATTCGGTTCATTCATCCCTTTATTTTTTTTATCAATAAAAAACAATTACCCCCATTGCAGAAAATTCAATCACAATCACAATCGGGGAAGTACCTTCGAAATAGTCTTCTATAGCACACAAATAGCTATCAAACTCATCAAATTTATTGAAAAAAATTGTTTAATCTAATATTTCTTCGAAAAATACATAACACAAAAAAAGGCTGACAAACACGACATTCAAAAATTGAGTGAAATTTAATGAATACCTAGGTAACTACCCAAGTGTTAGGAAAAAAAAATTCAGAAAACAGGCCAATGTTTGACATCAGAGTGAACGAATATATGATTGATTTCGGATTCGAAAAGATGATAACAAAAAATATTTTTGTGAAGCTTCTGCTTATTCGGTGCCTTCATATTGATTATAATCACAGTCAACATTTGAAAAACATAATTTTGAAAAACAAACGTCAAAATTGATTGAATTATACCTAATAGAAATAAGATAATACGAATGATATTTCTATTTCATTTTAGATTTTGAAATTCCTATGCTCCTCCGAATGATAGTTCTTAATTACAGCCTGCATATAATTTATGTCCATCGCAATAGCATGTTTTCGATTTTAAAACACAGTTCATTCTTGTTCGAAATCCGAAATCTTAAATATTATTACAACGACACTACATAGGAAAGGGATAATCCTTTTTACGTTCGGCTATAATGAAACAGAGCAACCACTTCAATTATTCGAAAGCTTCAAGGATCAATCAGAACATTTCATGACAGAGTTATCATTTTCTGTAGAAAAAGTTCAACACATTATTTCTCAACAGTTCTGATTCATCTATTTCTTGGGATGTAGTTTCTAAACGTCGATAAAAGGTATCGTTGAGTTTTTAGCCCATGAAAAATCATAGTCTATTCCGCTACTCTCAGAGAAAAAAAAATTAGATGATGTGTGGGTACACCGATATTTATAATATGATAAAAATTTAGTGTCAACATTGCTACTGATGAAACGCTGTTCTCTATAAACTGTAAAACCATTTGGAAAGATAATTCTTTTCATGATTACTTATTCCCACTTTTATTCATCCAATAAACGCGTTAGGTTCCTACCCAACCCTTCCGTTTATTTCAAGACGACACTCCCTCTCAACCCCCGGCGTTCTTCAACTACCCCGACAACATGCCGCGGAATTAAAGATGCGTTAAGTCCAATTTCGTTCATTAGTCTTAATCTGCATTCCGGCCACCCTCCCCCGCTCTTCTCAACGCTTCGCCGCCCCACAAGAGTTTTCTGGCTCTTAAAGTAGCGTTTTTACGAGCCGAATAAATTTGTCTAATTGCCGTTTTATGTTAACTACCGCCAATTTCCGGAATCGCAAAAGAAGGAGTGGAAACTAATTGGTTCGATTGGTCGTTTTGCCAACTAGGGAGGGTAGTTTCGATTTCTCTGGAATGGCAGTAAACGTTTGATTGATCCGCAAGAGGTACCTATTTGAAAAAATTAAGGCATAGAGTTTATGAGTCAGGTCTTTGAAGTAATGAACTTAAAATATACCGGTTGTTAATAAACAACCTTTAAGTATTCTGGGAGCTGGTTGCAGACCTCGAAATAAGTGAGGAGTTTCATATAAATAGGTATAAGCTGTTCTGTGGACATATGAGTGATTTCTGGATTTAAAAATATTAACTACTATATTTATATTGAAACGCTGTTGACGCCTGGATTAAAAAAATGTCCTGTAGATTTTCATCCGACCAAAAATAGCTAAAATTAAAGTTGATTAGTTATAACGTGGATGATTATCGAGGCAAATTTTCAATGACTGCAAAGAAAGGAAAAATTTAATTCAAGATAAGTAATTTTTTTGCTGCGAAGAACTAAGAATTTTATTAACATCTCCGATAATATAATATGAATATGGTGATCAAACGAAAGCTGCTCATCACAAATAACTACCAGATCGGAATTGCTCTGCAACTGAAGAGGTGGATATTTCTACTGAAACTGATTTTTGGCATTGGCCAAAATTGGAATGGAGGTTGCTTTCTGTGAATGAATTTTCCAACCTATCAGGGTTTCGCTGGATAAGTCGCCAATGATGCAAGATACCGTTCTGAAAAACTCAAAATAATCAGCATAAGGGAAAAAATGTCATAGAATTAATGAGTAGTATTATAGAAAATGAAGGATCGAGTATTATCGATTGTGACAAATTGGTATCTTCGATGTAAATAACAGAATATTCACATTACACATTCACATGACAACCTCAGCAAGCTTCCGAAACAATATATCTTTACGTACTTAATGAGATACGTCAAATCGTTTAACAAGTTGAATTGAATGCTTTTGGGAAATACGTGTAAATTACATTTATTTGAGACAATTTACTGTAATGTCTTAAGAACTTAAGCAACCATTGTTTGAAACTAACATTTTTTTTTTAATAATGGAAATGTTGTTCCTACATATATTCTTGAATTAATTTGCTTACAGCGAATCGGAAAAAAATTGTTGCCTAACATTAAACGGACAAGAATATCTTCGACCCATCGAAAAGTTACGGTTCATCGCCTATCAGCGGCGGGACAGCAGAGTCGGGGCTGCCGACTCAAAAATTTAAATTACCTACCCGTCCCGATTAGCTACCAGTAAAGTAAATTCCCAGATTTGACTTCCAATGAATGAATTCCTTGAATCTCATCTTTACATATCTCTTAACCTATTTGAATATGATCGAAAGTAATCAAGTGGTTACCAATTTGGTCAATAAATTGCGTTTATTAAAATTATTCATGTAGGTAGCTAAATCGTATAATGGTATCAATGTAACTTTCTGAAAGTACATAATTTGTTTCAATTCCAACAAATTAGGAATCTAGGTACGGTTTGGCCATTGCATGAAGATAGGATATCTTCTTTTTATTATTATTATACAATGGTTTAGCAGGTTTGGCTCATTCTGCCTGACCTGGTCAAGGGCGCACCCAGAATTAGGGTCGGGGTGTTCTCCATCAACATGCATTTTTGACGTATGTTAGAAAATCCCAATTTTTCTTTAACATCCCTACTCGATTTTTTTTATTGTTCATTTTAACAGCATTTCACGTATCAATAACTTTCTGGGCGATACTATTTGCTGATGATACTGCGTTGATGTGTTTTGGAAAAGATTGGGACGAGGCATACCATGTCGCAGAAATTTTTTTTTATCAGATTCCGAAGTGCTTGAATAATAACTTATCGAGTTGGAACATAACAAGAACAAAATTTATGATTTTCTCTCCGAATATGGCCAACCAACCTCACAACATCACACTTAAACTGCATGCGTAAAGCTGTAGTGATTCTGCACTTTGTAACTGCCTGTCTATATCAAAAGTAACATCTTATAAATATCTAGGTGTAATTGTGGATCAGCACATTATGTGGACTGAACACATATATTATAATTATTATCACTAGAATTAAACACTCATGAACAAATTTTATGTAGTGAAAGAAATACTCACCTTGAAATGTTTGAAATTACTCTACAGTGCACTTGCTGAATGAATTTTAAGGTATTGTATAGTAGCATGGGGTGGAGCATATAATAATTTGATAAATCTTCTTGAAACTAAACCAAAAATTCTAATAGAGATAATGTATAAAAAACAGACTATTTTCTACAGAAACCTTTTACAAAGAGACTAATATTTTTAGATTCAGGACAATTCATGCCTACCATAGTCTAATTTGGATGTTCTTCAACGCAATTCAACAATGAGGAGGACGAACTCGGTCCAGAGAGGCAATTTATCCTAACAAGAACCAGACCTAACCCAACCTATGTACTGCGCATATCATCTGCGCAGATGGATAGAGTCAAGGTGTTCTCTACCACAAAAAGTATACTTAATATATAACCTAAACTGTATAATAATTACCTGATTCGGTAGACTAGTGGTTAGAGTGAGTGGTATTTCGGAAATTGCACCTCTGATATCTCCTGTTCGAATCCTCACACTATAATCGCAAAATTAAAGATGTATGGAACAAGTTCAGACAGAACGAGTTTGGCAGAAACCGGTCTTTCTCAGGACCAACACCCTGAAGACGGCAGGCGAATGCTTGTCGAAACGTCCGTAAAAACCAACCACATAGATAATGGAAACAGCCCAAATAATATTTCAACAAATACTCCATTATCAAGAGTATCTCGTTCACAAATCGTCAACGCCAATAAATTTTCATACACCACATCTAAGACAACAACATCCATGGTGAATCAACCCATTCAAATTTCGATTTAAGAAAAAATTTGTCTCAGGGTTCTTTGTGTTATATTGGTGCGAAACTATATAACATGGTTCCCATTAATTTAAAAAAAAACTGAGTTTCCGGAAGTATAAATTAGAAGGGAAGAAAGTTTTGCTCACCGACTCAAATTATCTGAATTTGTTCTAATTTGATTGTGCACCTCCCCTGATCTCTCAGCCTGTGAGCTAGGATAATTCACTTCTTGTGTGTGATATGAAACAACTTTTTTTTGTTTTTTTTTCTGAACCCTTGATTTAATTGTGTAATTGTGCAGCAGGATGACAGACTCACAAAACAGGCATTTAGCGTAGGTGCCTTTCTCTGGTGATGATCTTATACAGGGTGTTTCAATGGTAAATGAACATACGTATGGGCACCCGCAGAATTTTTTCTCAGAGGGGGCCAAATCAAAATTTGAAAGGGCGAAGGTGATATCAGTACACCCGTTTTGCTCAAAAGCAATAGGGGGATCAAAATCTCAGGGGGGGACACGCCTCCCTCCTGCCCTACCCCATGCAGGCGCCCATGAACATACGATCACCTGAGCACCCTTCACTAGTCCAAAAAACCTATATATGATAGGTTTAATAAATTCCATGACCGAGATTCAGGGCGGTTCATGTATTCATCAGAAATTTCAATTGCTAATAACTTTTGAACGAACCGATATATTTAATTGATACTTGGACATATCATAACCTTCTACAGGTCGATTGATTCAAGTTGCTGAAAAATTCCAGGTCCGTCTTTAAAAAATGTAGGACTTCTTCCAAACTGAGATTCAACACCCTGTTTATTGGAATTTTGGGATTTGATTAAGATATTTGAAAAGAGCAGAAATTTTTCCATGACGTTCGGTATATTTGCTTGTCTCGCACGTGATTTTGCCGAAAGAAAGCTTCAGGGAAAAATTCAATTGAATATTGGAATTCCACTAAATTCTCAGAAATCGTGCATTTTTATCAAATTGAGTTTTTTTTCGTCCCACTTATTGCACATTCGTGTTTCATAATATTCTAAGGAATCATTTCAATGTATTTTCGGAAGAACATTTTTGATTGAAAAAAATTCTTTGAACTCAACAACGATGAACACTCAACGTAATTTAAAGGATGTTTTCGAAAGTAACCCGTTTTTCTGAATACACATACTTTTCGCTTCAAAATATATGTCTTTCTGATCATGCCTGGATTTTTACGTTTTTTATTACAGGCGACTTCGATATCTCCTCACTTCTTTTTTTCAGGTGAATATCCTAAACATATCAAATAACTAGAAATGAAATGTACAACAGCATTGAAATTACTCTGAAATGGGGTGGAACTCCATCATGCTGAGAATGCATTCCTGTAATGGGCGTACCTTCGAAAAATACAGGAAGATCATTTTGAAGGAAATCTAAGTGAAGATCACCCATAAGCCGTCTTGGTAGGACGTGCGGTCTAATCAATCGATTTTTATAAACGCCTCACAGTACGTTTGTTGAAAATTTGTATTGGTATATCATATGCCTGACCGCATGCAGATTCTCTTCAGCCCATTCATGCGAATTCCTCATTTTGAAGATACCAGTCAAAATTTATTTTGTAGAAATTGTCTTAGATTTCTCGAAACAACCCTTGTGGGATTCAATACATACAATGAGGAATGCTCACAGGTATGCAAAATGGATCGAAACTTCGTCACAGTATAACCTATATGTATATGAAATCACTAGTTTTTGTTTCAGTCGAAAAGACCTAGTAGTTCGGATTTTACAACCTCGTGAATATTCAATTCCTCGCGGCGATGTGACGTCATACTACATTCGCAAATCGCACTGCGTGAGACGAGAGGCCCTTATATTGGACCCGGCTACGTACTGAACCTCGCAAGTCGTTGGGTGTAAAGTGACGTCACACGGATCCATCGAACTCATGTTTATAACTCGATATCTCGGGCGCTATTTGAAGTATTCAAATAATTTTTGGACACAATATTTTCATTTTCTACGGAGAATAGGAATATGTAGAAATTGAAAAATGTGAACATTCCTCATTAGGTAAATTTCTCTCAATCAAACCTTTTTTTTTGAAAATCTAATAGAATATTGAAAAATGCAAATATTTTATCAGTTCGAGATAAAATGTTTCTTATTTGATTGCAATGAACAAGTTTTCTACGGATTCTTGGAATTCCAGCATTCAATTGGATCTTTCCATGAAACTTTCTTTGGAAAAAATCAATGGAATCTTCCGAACCTCACAGAAAATTTTCTGCTCTTTCCAAATATCTCAATCGAATACCAAAATTACAATATACAGTGTGTTAAATCTCAGTTTGGAAGAAGTCCCATATTTTTCAAATACGGAGCTGGAATCTTTCAGGAATTTAAATGTGATTCGATCGACCTGTGGAAGTATGAACTGAATATACCGGTTGGTTCAAAAGTTATTAGCAATTGAAATTTTTGGTGAATACATGTAGCACCCTGTATCTGGGTTATGATATTGATTAAACCTATCATATATCGGTTTTTTTGGACTCGAGTAGGGTAGCTCTAGCTCAGGTTATCATATGTTCATGTACCAATGAAACAACATGTATATCGCACCTTCGTTACAAAAGTGACACAACTCAAAATTGCCTTTTGTCGGTTTATGCTATGAATAAGATCAGAAAACGAGCCAAGATTAAATCATGGAAAATTTTTACCCACATCAATGGGTCGTCCATATATCATATACTTAGATACCTTCATATCAAAAGTGGTGTCTATTTCATGTTTTCAATTAATTAGAAAATATTTAGCAATTGAATATTTTCAACTTTTGATTTTGAATTGTGTCACTTTTGTAGCGAGGGTGCGATATGTGTATTGAAATATACCTATTGTATAATAGTATATTCTAAAACAAAATGCAGAATGCGAGGTTTCGATAGCATAAGTGTTGGAATTGCCTTCTGCAACGAGTAATAGACGGTATTTTCTCTATTTCAGTCAATTTTTGTGAAATATTCTCGAAATTCAAATGAAATTAAGATTAGTGACTTTTGTTTTGTATCTTGACAGTTGGTGTGACGTACGAAATTTGACAGATCACGGAATTTGAATCGATTTGATTCGATCGGAGGTCAGTACTGACAACCATAAAACGAAAAATATAACTGAAAACAATGCTGTAATGAGTTTCATTACAGCACTACTTTTAGTACTGTAATGAACTCATTACGATACTGAAATAGAGAAATGAAATTTAAGTTTGAATAAATTGAAAAAATTGAATTGATCCAATACTAAAGATTTTTGATATCAAATACCAATTCTAGTTGTATTTCATATTTCTCATGAACGTCCATGCCAAAGATATAGTAAAGAATTAGTAAAGCCTCCACGAATTTTATAATTTTCTTTGACCAGAATGATTTTGAATATAAATTTTTCAAATCCATGAGAAGCATCCATTCCCCACCACAAAGCACCTGCCGATAACCAAAACCCTTCCGAAAAAACCCACTCACGCTCCAACCCCCGGGGACGGCCCGTCCCATTCATTAATTTGCGAAAATCGGCTTCCTCGGCGCGGTCTAATGGACTCCGGGCATCCGGCGGGCAGTTACCGGACCCGAAGTAGGTGAATATCATTAGGAGCGACGCCGGAAACGACGCGGGACGCCAAGTCGGGGACGAAGGAGGAGCGGGAACGCGCGGCGTCGAATAATCAGCGTCGGCAAGTGCATGATCCTGTCGAGCCCTCCGAAATTCCCCGGACCACTCGCCGTATCCATCACCGACGCTCGTTGCGGGCCATAACGCCGCCGAAAATTGGGTTCTCGGTTGCAGATTGCGAGTTCTCGATCGATTTTACGGAATCGTGAAAAATTTTAGGCTAGACGGTGCTACTCTGTAGGGTTCTTGGTAAAGTTATAAAATGAAGGATCTGAAGGAAGCAGTATTCATTTTGTTGGCCGGAATGATTCTTGCAAATAAACTATGAAAACTGAAATATCTACCGAACATGAATACAACACAACAAAACACTTATAACAATAAACGCTGCAAGAAGTACCAAATCAACAACTCAATTTTGACAATTTTGATCGAATGAATCAAAATTAGTTCTTCGATATCGTCAAAACCGTTTCCCACCATGGACTCTTGGGGTTCGATTGATGAATTCTGTTTTAGGCCAGCCACCCGCACGTACAGTTCTAACTGTCAGTTTCAACTCTTCATATTTCTCAGTTAAAATGTAGGTACAGGGTGGGCATATTTCGATGTTGTAGCACTACAGCTTTTGAACCAGAGGAGATGGACAAAATCTGATACCCCATTCTCGATCTCTTCTTCAGAGAAACTAACAAGAGTTGTATTCATTTTTGGCTACCTTCTTTTGTTTTCGAGTTATAAGCGAAAATTGGAAAAAATGGCGATATCGGAAAAAATTATATTCGCTTATACTGATGATAGAGCTCTGAAATTAAAACTTTCTACAAGCACCTTTTCACGTTTGATCTAGTGGCATGCTCGTCTTTTTTGCACCATTTTTGTTTACGAAGCTATGACATTTTCTGAAAGCTTGATTTTTTCTGATTTCAAAAATATATGACTTCGTAAGGTTTGTGTCAATATGAGTATAGAAATTGGTCAAAAACCTATTTTCATGTGAGTCTCAATACTTTCTATGGTTTCAACTGTTGATGAGCACAGAAAAATGGAGCTGTCTAAAACAAGTGCATAGAAATGAAAAGACTACTTTGAAGAAATTGGGTAATTATACGATACTAAATTTTTCTGTGCTTATCGACAATTGAAACCATAGAAAGTATTGTGACTCAGATGAACCTATATTCATAGGTTCTTGACCAATTTCTATACTTATATTGACTTATTGATACGAACCATACGATGTTTTATATTTTTAAAATAAAAAAAAAAAGCTTTCAGAAAATGGCACAGAAATCTAGTGTTCCTATTCGAAAAAACATAATTCTGGGTCATAGCTTCCTAATTAAAAATGGTGCAAAAAAGACGAACATGCCACTGGATTCTACGTAAAAAAGTGCCTCTATAATGTTTAAATTTCAGAGCTCTATTATCAGTATTATCGGAGATATAAATTTTTTCTGATATCACCATTTTTCCAATTTTCGCTTTTAACTCGAAAACAAAAGAAGGCAGCCGAAAGTGAATACTACTCTTATTAGTTTTTCCGAAAAAGAGATCGAGAATGGGGTATCAGATTTTGACTATCTCTTCTGGTTCAAAAGTTGTAGTGCTAAAACATCGAAATATGCCCATCCTGTACAGTTGAAAAAAAACAAGATGAACTGAGATTGAAATACCCATTCACATTCAGTTTCAACTGAAAATTTCAACTGTCATTTTGTTTTCTTGTGTTGAAAGATGTTTGGTTTATGTATGGGAGATGATTTCCCTTCATTAGGGTCCTATGGCGTTCTTCAAACATCTGAAGTTGCGAAAAATCATCACTTGGATGGTCGTATCTGTTTCGAAAGAACCCTCACGATCAGGGAGCAAGGCTGAGAATTTAAATTTGAATATTGAAGGAATTCGAAGGACAAGAGTGATTACATTCCGAAATTAGCCACTGAACATGGTGTTGAGATCTTCTAAGAAACCCACATGGTAATGGCAAAAGAGGAACTTCTTCATGAAGGAGGACAATTGAAAGTTATGTACTCATTGATTTTTCACTTGATCCAAATTACGGTTTAGCTTGTTGTGTTATAAGTTTTCTCATGTTTAGCAAAATTGATTGGGTTTTTTTCATTTCTTTCAAACATTGTGACATTTCTGTCATGACTAATTTATGAAGAAAAAATTTCTGCAATGAGTGATTAATTCAAAAACCATTTAATTGATTATAAATAGCTAGTTTTTTCTGCTTTTGTCTTTTTTATTTCAGATCTAGAATTTCGAGTAGATTGGTGAAGAGTCTGTTTTTTCTCTGCTGCCCATAGGAGAACTACATGAAGATGTTCTTCTGAAAGTGTAGATGTCCTTCAAGATCCTCTAATATTTTTTTAAACACAACAATTTTTTTCTAACACGGCTAAGGCCAGGGTTTTTTTTCTCTGGGGTTTTTTCCTTTTCCTCTTTTTTTCATATTACAGACCTGTATGGTATTCCTGTGTTGCACTAACCCCAGCTAGGTTCTTTTTTTTTATCAAAAGAATATATATATCTACAATACCGGAATAAATTTGAGGATTAAAATAAACTCGAAAGACCATAATTTCGGGAGGAATGATGCGTACACGATAAAACAAAAAAGAATTGTAGCCCCAGGTTTCTTGTTTTTGAATTATTACTTGAAAATTTGTAGCGTCATTAATTTTTGATTAATATTAGAAAAACCAAAAACAAAAAGCAATTTTATTGCAGATGTTGCTTAAACATTTAAAATAGAAATATATAGAAAATATTCAAGATTTTGTTATTTCATTTTTAATGCAATAATTTTTCATATTGATCTCCAGCCAATTTTATTTCAGACAATAGTTAATCCCATACATCGAAAGGTAATATGTGGGATATAGATTATATATTATATATTCAATAGTAAATACTCCTAACTGAATCTCGTTCTTTTTCACTTTATTTTCGGAGATTGCTTTTGTATAATTTCCGTGAATACATAAGAAATTGCTCAATTAAATATACTCAATAGTTAATACTCCTAACTGAATATCGTTCTTTTTCACTTTATTTTCGGAGATTGCTTTTGTATAATTTCCGTGAATACATGAGAAATTGCTCAATTAAACAAATTTTTTTTCAAAACTTTAATGCTTCAAACAAAAACACACACAAACACAAACAAAGAAGCGTAAATCGAACCGCTCAACCTTCACGGTACGCTTTGGATAACGCTAATACCGACGCCGGCGATAATTATTTTCTCAATCTTTTATATTTTCCCTTTTTTGAATATGAATGCACTATCTGCAATAAAATCATAGAAAAATTTGAAATTTCATCAACGATCAATTTTTTAACACATATCACACTTTCACACAAATAACCAGAAACATAGATTAATTCAAAATAGTAATCATCGAAATGAATCCCATTTTCAAGTCCTAGGCTCACAGATCTTTAATCACGACGTTTGAGAAATGATGCTAGATTTTGTCACTTAGAGGAAAGATATACCGGTTTCAGTCTTTTTTTTTCACCATCAATATCCCATACCACTCAGGGACAAAATCTTGATAAAATGCTTCAATAGTTGAATCAATTTTAGATGTGACATACTGAGTAAAATGTTACAAAGAAGTGACAAACCCTGAGTTGCAGGAATGTCCATTAAATTTAATGCTGCCTCAATTCTCCATTAAATGGAGTATCCATGGCTACCATCTATGGATATTCCGTTTAAGGGAGAATTAAGGCGGCATTAAATTTTAATGGACGTTTCTGCAACTCAGTGAAAATCTAATACCATTTCTCCAATTTCACGATAAAAGATCTGTGAGCCAAGGAATTGAAAATGGTATTCATTTCGATGATTACAATTTTGATCCATCTATGTTTCCGCTGTATCCTCCGTAAAGGCAAAGAATTTTTTGTTTTTCGATTTATTCTTCTTAAAAAGGCAGAAAGATAAACAAAGAGTAATTGTCACTTTCCACTCGTAATTCGAATGAAATTGCAATTATTGCCAACGCCCTAGTTCCAGATGTGATGGGGATGATTCGACAATTTCCCAGGCAAAGAAATTATTGGCTCTTTGCTGGTTTTGCGACACATTGTAGACGAATCTGATCTTTCAATCTATTTCACTCAAGTGTGGCGGTTATTCATAGAAGACTGAATTCACCTGATTTATTGATTTCAAAGATTTTTAGCATAGTGATGGTTTATCATGTTTTCACTTTACTGATTTCAGCACTATTAAATTGATTTTTTCCGAGAAAATCAAAAATATAGAAATTTTAACCTCTGGTTGATTTTGGCGCCACCTTAAGCTAGTCCTTTTTCTTGGTGTTCGATTGATATATTCCATTTCATACCTATTGACATAGCACACGGCTCTTAAAAATCGAATTCATATGGTCTTGATCTTTCAGATCTAGAGGACTTCCATAAATAAGACATGAGAAAAAAATTACCAGCTTATTCCACGTCACCGTATGAAAAGTCTCAGGTATTGACAAACCATATGTGCAGCAAATTATTCAACAAGTTTCAGTGCCATCTGGAGCATTATTTAAAAATCAATTGTAAAAGTGATGAAAATCAGTGCTGTAATCAACTCATCACACATGGGTTGTATTCATATAATTAATTGTGTTATTCTTGTTATAGTTCATTGTTTTTGTACATTTTCTGTAATTGGGTAGGAAATAAATTCTTATTGAATCTTTATTAAATCGTTCGAGATACAATCTCAGACCAAGAATCCTCCAGTTGTAGGCGAATCGTTAGATGAAATTATTTCTAATATACCGTGGCCAATGAACCCGGAGGACTTTTTTAATGTCAGCACAACTTTGGCAATCACCGGTCCGTATCAGGAACACTAACATCCTGAAGAAGGCAGGTGAATGCTTGCCGAAACGTCAGTGTCAACAACCAACAACACAAATAATGGAAACAGTCAACATCTTTCAACAAAAATTGCCATTATCAAGAATATCTTATTCATAATTTCTAGAGATAATGTAATAAAATTTCTGCTAATGATATGATTGAATTATTTCACAAATCCATTGCGAACTTTTGAGAATCTTGGACACATATAGGAAAAAACAAGGAAGACGACAGAATAATGGAAACAAATCACATAAAGCAGTGGTAGGTGCGAGAGGCGATAATTTCGGAGTAAGAGAGACACACACTCGGACAAATCATCTCAAAAGGCGAAATTTTGTGTCGCGACATGTAGTGTTGTGTGAATAAAAAATAGCAGTGTTTTTTTCTTACTAAGAATTTCATCATTTTTAAGATTCAATTCGATTTTTCGAATAGTGATACGCGATAATGAAATTTTAGAGGCATTCCCTGTTGAAACAGGTAGGCGTTGGGTAGAAAGTTGGCAGCACCGACTTTTATTATAATCCTATCCCACTTTATGTCTGTGAAAAAAACAAACAAATTCGAGAGTTTTATGAAACACAAAAAGATTTTTTTTTGCGCGTTAGGTCTCTTCAAACATGTTTCGATGTAAAACATTCAACATTCGTGAACACCGATACGTAATATCTCTATAATCTAATAATGATATAATATAATAATATTATAATATTATAATATAATAATATAATATAATAATAATCTCAATATATAAAACTAAGTCGGCCATTTTGTTGGTTACACCATTTATAACTCAAGATTGGATGAGATGTTTGTTATGAAAGATTTTTTGTTAGATTCTCCTACAGCGGGGTGAATATAAAATACATTAAAACTCTAAAAAATTTGATGAAATAGAGGAAAAATTGAAAATAACTTTCCTTCTTGCGAATAAACCCAGTAGATGTCGCTACGGTTGATGGCGTTTTCGTGAAAGTATTAAACAATAACTGCGTCCTAGCCTTGGAATTCTAAGGTCGCCTGTCAAAGTTCGTACACATAATTATGTTTATAATTTTGAAGTATTGAATTTGAAATAACGCTAACTGTGGTAGCCCGTGATCAGAAATTGAAATTTTATGTACTTTAAAATTATAAATATAATTATGTGTACGAACCACTTCCTTCTACTTCATACTTAATATTCGAAATTTCACATATACACCATATTTTCCATGATATCTGAATGAATCTTAGGGCGATGTATAATGTATGATATATTTCTGCAACAGGAACAAAATGGATATTTTTTCTAAGCCATTCCCAACTATTGTTTCCATAAGAAAAAACACAACTTTATGTTGTGGATTGCTATGGAAAAAGTGTCTCTATGTTTTCATTTCAACATCTTAGCACAAACAGAAACGGAGATAGACTCGAAGACAACAGAAGATAGAGGAATGCAGTTGATGGATGGCATTATCAGTTTCTCTAAAAAAGACCACCGTAACGTGTCATTCATTTTCCTCTATCTCTCACGGTTAAAAAGTTGTAGTTCAAGTATCACCAATATTCCTCACCCTGTAGATACTCATTTCAATGAAAATACATTATTTGTATATTTTGTACATTTTGTTTTTGTATTTCACCTAATATATTTCCTTTTTAAAAAACCAATGGTAAGTACAACTTTATTCATCTCTGAGGCAAGTTCGCCGGGTCAGCTAGCTTATCTAATTGCCACAATAATTGGTCTCACCACCAGATCCCTTACGCTCTTTAGTTTCTGGAATAGAAAATGATTTTAAACGCTTGTTGGCCAACTTTCAAAAATATAACAGCTGTTACCAAACGAAAGCGTTTGGCGAAACACATATTGTACAGGACAATTTTATGTCCACTTTCAAGGTTTTATACCATAATAGTTTATTATAATATTAAAGTTGTTTTTTTACTTATCGATTGAGGCAGTTCGAAGTCTGCCGGGTCAGCTAGTATCTAATAATTACTATTAGCTACAACAAAAATTCTTATGCAGAAACTGGTCTGAACTGAACTTTATCATTATGGAATTATTTTTCATTGAGATGATAGTGTAGTGAGTGGAAACCAAAGGATTTACAGAAAAATGAAGATGAAGAAAAAATCTTCTTACATTCCATGTGATGTGAATCTTTCAATCGTGTCAACATCCTCATGTTCCAGAAAAACGATTATTGAAGTATTCAGTTATATCCTTTTCGTCCTTTATCTTTCATAGCGAAAACATGATTTACAACCTCGAACACCCCGCTAAGCTCAAGCATTTACCGCTTCGCTTCACACAAAATCCAGAAAATCTCATGATTCCTACCCATTATGAACACTTCAGTTCTGACAACAAGGCTTCCGAAAATTTGCAATGCTATATGAATGACGTCTCGAAAACCAGTTATTTATTGGTGGTTTGTTGGGTTGACAACAACGTGACTTCAATAATCAGTTTTCATTTGGAAACAAACGTCGGTGATGGGATTAAAGGTTCCGGTGAAGATCATGGACAAATGATGAGTTCCTGGTAATCCTGTTAGGTAGAAGAGTGCTTTGAAAGTGATACTTGGGATGATGTATTTACGAACCTTCTGACGTGGTTAATGGATCAATACAAACCATGTCGAGTGTTAAATGTTACTGGAATCAATAAACTTGTTAATTTTATGTAATATGATAATATAATTGCACGCACACCTAGAAGATTCAGAATAGAAACTGAAGTGGTAGTTTGGTGTTTTATTGGAAAAAATTATAAATTTTGTAATCAGCTCAATTCAAAACTACATTTGTACCTTTAACTTCTAGATATAAATAATTCTTTTATAGTATGTATGTTCTTTGCTCAATAAAGTAGAAATTTATGAGAAACGCACTATAATTTGATAAATTTCATTAGATTTCGGATTTGTTAATAATCTTCAGGCCAGCTGCAATTTCACAATGATCCACTACAAAACTTCTCTACATTATAACGTATTCTTCACGAAGGGATTATCAAATTGAAGGAACGCAACCTTTGTTCTTTACTGAGGAAGTTTCTGATGTATTCTCTGAAAGACATTTGAAATATTTTTGTAAATGATCTGCTGAATTTTGCAGTCGACATCAGAGTACCTAAAAGAAATATGACTTCATACTTACATCACACAGAAGAAACATTCATGCAGAACAACAAAAATTTTTTTGAACTGAACAAATTAGATCTTTCAATAGGCCGAAAAATATTTTTTTGTTGCTTGCACGAGTTCGTTGTCTTTATCGAAGAAATGACAATGAAAAATATTCTGTCTTCTTGTGTTATAACATGTTTGGTTTATCTATGGGAGATGATTGCCTTTCATTGGGGTCCTGTAGGAGTCTTCAAACATCTGAAGTGCCGAAAAATCATCACCTGGAAGGTCGTATCCGGTTTGGAAAACCCTCACGACCAGAGAGCGAGAATTTGTGGAATTTGAATTTGAATATCGAAGAAATTTCGAAAGACAAGTGTGATTACGTCTCCAAATTAACTGATGAACATGGTATCGAAGTGATTCTTCTGCAAGAAACCCACACGGCAACAGAAAAGAATCCTCGTGAAAGAGGACAGTTAAAAGTTATGTATTAATTGATTTTTTATTAGTTTAGGATGTGATGTTAAAAAATTATCAGTTTCGTGAATTTCAACACTTTCGGAAAGGGGAAATTGATGGAGCTTTTTCATTTCTTTCAAATTTTGTGACATTTCTCTCATAAATATTTATAAACCTCCCAACATAATTTGGCCAAGAAATCTGAATATTGATATTTTTTAAAGTACCAAATGCATTTCTAAAATGCATTTGATTTATTCTGAATAATCGGTTTCTTTTCTGCTTTTGTCTTTTTTCATTTCAGATTAAGATTGCTAGTCGTTTTGAGAAGAATCTATCTATCCGAGCCCATCGACAGATAACATGAAGATGATCACACTGATGTCTTTCAAGATTTTCCTGATATTTAATATTTTATGTTATTTTTTTACGGGGAGACAGGTTTTTTCGGCTGAGGTTTTTTCCCCTGGCTGTATAGTATCGTATAATACTAGTGATGATAGTATCGTATGACGCTATAGTATCATACGAAGAATGTTATGATACCCCGTTTTTTTTTACCTCAGCTCAGGTACTTTTTGTTTCAACATTTATTGTATTATTTTAGCTTTTTTTTTCATAAGAATATATATATATATATATATATATATATCGAAGAAACATTTCATTCCTTGAAGTGAAGTAGAATTCAGCTAAAGAAACCTTTTTATTTGAAGTAAACAAATTTTTATTTGCAGAATCTCTTCAGTATGGTAAAAATTTTAAGGCAAACAAAAAGAGGCTATTTACAAATAATTGATAATTTAATGTGGATACATTGGTTTTGTTTTATATCAACTCAAAAATCTCCAATTTAATTTCAACAAAATTTGATTTCAGTTTTAGAATATGGTTACTCAAAATGAAAGAAACTAAACTTATCTTAGATCATATGAAATTACACTTATTTGAACTGAAGACACTGCGGATTAACCTTTTAGAACTTATAATTTGATTGAAATGAATAAATATTTTTCGGTGAAAATGTTGTTTAACTTTATGTAATAAAAGTAAATTCCGTTTGAATAAATTTACCTGAAAGAAAAGTGGTATTCCGCATTAAGGGTTATACATATTCTTCAAAATCATTTATGAGCATTTTCTGGAATGGCCTTCAATTCACGCCACGAATCCTGTTGGACAGTGTTGGATGGCTTCAATGACTCAAAATTTGTTCCACGGGGGGCAATTTCAGTTTCGGGAATAGAAAAAAGCCGCTTAGAACTAAATCAGGCAACAACGGTGGTTGATCGATGATGTTTATCGAGTGTTTTGCCTGATATTTGTTCACAATTAGCTTGGCTTTTCAGTTGGTATTTTGATTCTCGATCACAATTTGATTCGATTAATCGACGTGACCTTTTGCAACATGTTCAAAGCGGCAGCACAAGAAATTTCGTTTTTAAGACAAAATGAGGGCCAATTCTTTGTACAATCATTTCGTTAATGTTGAAAATCGGCACGCACAAACGAGGTTGACTCTCTTAACAAACTGCAGTGAAAAAACTGGTTGACAGATCACGCTCAAATTCGGAATAATAATGGAAAACAGTCCTACTAACCTTAGTAAAAAAAAATGTCAAAATCCATTCAGCGAGGGTTGAAATAACAAATTCTTGGTATAGTTTTCGACAGAATGTACATTACACGAAACAATGTAAAAGGAAGTGAATAAATAAATATTTGAACAAACAAAATAATCAAATAGATCATGTAGTTTGATGGTATACTTCTTACAATGGTATAGTATATTGTATGAACGTCCATTTAAAATAAGAACTCAGTTCATATTAGATAGAATTAAAAATACTTTATGACTAAATTAGGTAAGCTAGGAAGGATAGTTATAATTCACCATATGAAAATTTACCTCTGAAATAATCAGTTATACGGCCGATTCCCCAAATGGTAAGAATCTCACTCACATCCCTATAAAACATACAAATTGATTGTATATTTCTATTTCTGCATACAAGCTCACACAAGCTGAAAGAGAACTGTAAATTTTATAAAATTATATAATAGTCTGCTCCAGTCATATGAAAATATTGTGAATGCTTGAAAATTCTAGACATCTGTAAAAATAATGTTATTGAACAATTCTTTTGTTTGTTATAACTGATTGTTATGTAAAATTTGTAAAAATAGCTTCAATTCGACCATGACACATGCACATGTACTTTTCGCCAAACGAATAAGGAACTGACGACAGTGTGATCGCTTTATACCTACAGTATGATTGATGTATTTTATAACGTGATTATTTTCTAAGAGTTTTGAGAGAAGGAAGAAAATAATATTTCACGAAATGAGATCAATCGACCTCTGTCTTAGATATCATATTGCGTACCACATCTAAAGCAATCATTCATATGAATTTGACAGTCTATAGTTTGAAGAAATCTGCCAATTTGAACAAAATAATATTTTAATCAAAATATTCAAAAGAATGAGACAAAGGTTCACGCTTTAAGGAAATGCATCACTAGGTGGTACTTCGGTTGTTTAATACTCTGAGGTGCTTGCCGATGTGGGCATATAGTTCCGTTCTTCGAAATGTTTGTCGTTGAGTTGGTGGATTATGTTGCACTGATGAGGGGTAAAAACCCCGAAACCGGTACGCATCTATTATACCCTTCTCAACGGCGACGCTATTTCCGGTAGTTACTTTCAGTCTGGATCTCCGTCAGTCCATTGTCATTCACAGTTCGGAACTAATAATTCTGAATTGTGACAATATTTATGTATTCAGAAGAATATTTCCGAAACTGATGATAACAAAACTGATTCTTACTCAAGAGAAAGTCAGTTCTCTTTTGTTGATCGAAGAAAAGGAAACCCATAGAAAAAAAATCAAGATTCTAAAAAACAGTTTCCCCTATGAATTAGAGAGAAATTACTCAAGGTTTTCATGCCGAATGAAAAATATTTGTATAAAAAAGTCTAGAGTTTAAAAATTTCAGTGTCCAAGCCTAAGTCACAATGAAACTTCATGAAAGCATTTCGATATTCCGAACTGCATAAGAAAGATGTGAAGATGTGAAGATCCCCTGAACTGTACAGGAAGTGAAGAAAAATTTTATGAATACCTATCTTTTTTTTGAATCGATAAGATTTCATGAAAAATTCATAAATATCGATTTTGAATATTTCATTATACCTACCTTGGTTTCTAAATGAGATATCTCAAAAATTTCAAGATATATTTCCTCATTTCTGTATTTCTTGAAACATCTTCATTCAAAACTATGGGTTTCTTATTCTCTCACTCTTGAATAGGAAATCTCAATGGAACTCTATTTAAAGTACGTATTTACGTAAAATTAGCTGTTCCTGATATTACAGGGTCGCAGAATATAAAAAACGGGTAAGAAGCATACGAATACTTACTAAAGTTAAAGTTTCATTAGGAAACATCGGAAATGTATTGAAATTAATCAGGAATATTTTTTGTTACACAGCAAAAGATATCTGCATGAAATTTTGAAGACGTCAATCTCTAGCGAAGTAACTTCTGATAGCATCTGTTTCAGCAAAATACTCAACTGCTATTCATGAAGAAGTAAATACACAAATTTTGGATTATTCATTCAATTTGTGAAAAAAAAAACTCTCAAGTATCTCAATTAATCGTCTTTCTTGAGTTAAAAGTGATTCCTCACCAAAAAAATGCGAATGGAAAATGCGATGTACCGTCACCGCATAAAGTTGTTTTGGGATATATTATTTTATTATAAAGGCCTGGAAGCAGGAAGCACCTTGAATTGCTGAATCGAAAACAGATTTCCTGAAGCCTCAAGTGGTTTCAAATATCAAATACTTCAGAAGATGAAGAACTAGAAGTTTCCTCTTCAGATTGAGTGATTTACAATCGAAAAAGTTAGATTTCATTCAGAGGTACACATTTTTCCGCACTGAATCGCTTTCACAGAATGAAATTCAGCAATGTTGAAAATTATCGATGAGAAATTTCGAAAAAAAAAAAATTCTGATTCTCAATGCTGAGTAGGTAAAAAAATTCTCTGTGCAATCTCAACAACCCCCGAAAGCTATAAAACCTATCACATTACCATAACTCCTCGGGTAAATATTCACATGGGCGTTTATCTGAAGTTATGTTCATATACACTTAGTTTTGTCGCCTTCAACAATAATTACAATTGATACTTTCCTTCGGGAAGCCATAAACATAGATTATTTGAATGAGACTGCGTTAGGGAAAGAAGAAGGAGCAAAGGGATGAGGAAAGTAGAATATATGTTTTACTGAATGGCTTTTAAAACTCGAAATGGCTATTCCTTATATATATGAAGTTCCATGCTTGGACTGCGATAAAGTATATATTGGACAAACAAAGCAATATTTGAACAACAGGATAAAACAACATAAATATGACTTGAAAGACTCAAAAAACAGAAAAAAGACGGCACTGTGCTCCCATTTCTTCGTAGAGAATCACCGGTTAGATTTTCCTAATGTGAAAATTCTTGAAAAAGAAAAACAATATCAAAAAAGAAATATCTTGGAGATGATTCACATTAACCCAGATATGCCTGAATTTTTTTTTTTCGAAATCGGATAGTTTTTTTAAGGAAACATGTTTTAAATGCATCAGTCTGATGAATTAGTTCTGCAACTTTTTTCAAAAATAGCAAAATATAGATTAGATAGGGTGTCCTTTTAAAAGGACAATAGGAAAATGCGATATAAATATGAACACATATTGCAAAATTTTTATTGGAACCAAAATAAAATATATTTCGAAAAAATAACATAAAACATTCTATAATGAATGTGTTTATGATTGTTTCTTGTGATATCTTATAAAACATTCAATATGGAGTGCCACATCACATTTGACACATTTTGTTTCGACTTTTTTATGACACACACGGCATCGTGTCTGCTTCTCTTGGAAACTCACGAGGTGATCAATCCTATCAAATCGTGAATCGACGTTCTCAAGACTGGATGGCCTGCCACGTTTTCTGGATTCAGAGTTAGATTCCCGAAGTGCCAGTACAATCCTTCTGCGAAAGGCCAGTTCTTCCAATTCACCATTCGGCAACCCATGTAGTTGCCATGCATTTTGTGCCATGATGTCCAAACAATAGCAAATAATGGTGAAATACCACTTTTTGCCGCGGATGTTGGTTCTATATGAACTAATGTATCGACTCAAATTCCGCTTCTGTCACAAGTTGACTACCTGGAAGGTTGTCAATTGAAACTTCATTTTCTTCGCCAGAATCTTCATCGGTGAGGTCATTATTGCAGTTCAGAGGAGAAAGTATGGTAATTTGAGATTCCTGCAAATTTTTTTCATCGGCATCATCTTCTAC
The DNA here is from genome assembly GCA_038502775.1 of Hippodamia convergens. Classification (NCBI taxonomy): domain Eukaryota; kingdom Metazoa; phylum Arthropoda; class Insecta; order Coleoptera; family Coccinellidae; genus Hippodamia; species Hippodamia convergens. Next base: position 103,360,097 of record CM076607.1, read on the forward strand.
AGAAGACAAAACCGCATGAAGTGTTACGCCCTTGGAAATCCGAGAAGTCGAAATTCAATACTCATATTCCTATCGTCCTTTTAAAAGGACAGCCATGTTCAAACATGAATTTTGAAATCCTTATAGGTAATAATTTTTTCAAGTTGATTCGATCGTAACTCTCAGGGCTTTGTTAATGCAGTTTAACCTCTATCTGATAAATATTATTGTCCAATATGAAATAAAAATCACTTTGCTAATTTCAAGCATTGCGCATACTGCATACCATTAGTAGACATTCCTGAAACAATCTCTCACAAGTAAACAACACAATTTAATTGGCTGAAACGGCTTTATAACTTTAAAGAATACTCTAGGCAGAGTTCCTACAGTGAAGACACCTATGGAGGAGTGTTCAAAATTCCATAGCCACACGATTTACAGGGAACTATCGACTGTCCTTTTTAAAGGACAATAGGCATATCTGGGTTAATTTAAACAAATCTGTTAATTTTAGATCTGATACTAGTCATCTTAGTTGTTTATATAACCCAATATTATTTAAGTATAAGAATTTGACAAAAAGATGAACTAGTTAGTTCAAACGTGAAATAGTTCAATATTCGACAACTAAAATACGACTTGTTTTGTGATTCACATTTATGGTTTATGGTTTGTTGTTTCAAACTATCTAGTGTACATGTGTCATTTTCCTTGATTGACTCACATTTTAAATTTTTCTACATTATATGGTCGGAATTTGTAGCTTTTAACATATTGAGGTATGTAATTTTCTGTCACTTTGTGTATCTGTGTAAGAGAAGAAAATTATTGTTAATGATTTTATTTTTGTAGGCCTGAGGAAGCAAATGAGAATTTTCGAAACGTCGCCAAATATATGTATTAGACACTCTGACTTATTGTAATTGTCCTATTCCCACAATAATATTTCCATTATTAAATCTTGGAGGACACTAAGCAATATTTTACTTAATATCAATATTTCTAAAAAATAACAAGACACTGCTTCTGTCACCGAATTGATATTCATTGATGTCTGACTACTAGGGCGCATAATCACTCAATTTATTTTTAGTGTGAGAGAAGATTTTGTAGGAAACACCGAACAAAATTTGAGATGAAGTCGTCCACTTCCGGACTTAATTTACGGGTTTTTATCTGTGATCTTTCAAGTAATGTTCACCCGCTCATGGCCGCCATATAAGAAATTCGTAGGGGATAACAGAAACAATCGGACCTAGATTGTACCCTGCTGTAGCAAGCATGCAGCATCCAATTTTGCTAACTTGTGATCAAATTTTTTCCATCCCACACTAGGGTAACCCAACTCAAAAAATCATCACAATATTTCAAAGATCTATAGCATAATAAGTATGAAAATATCCACAAGAAGACCCTTGAAATAGGAACAAATCATTTTTACAAGACTAAGACAAAACCAAAGACATGATCAGAAGTAGTTTTTCAGCGGATTGCTTGGATTGCCAAAGTGTTGGAATGAGATAAATTTCTCGTAACTTGAAAACCAGGTCCCAAAAACATGAATGAAATTGTGAAAAAAAATAACCGCTAGTGGGTTAGCAAAAAATGTACAGGGTGGTCAAACTTTGATGATTTGGTTCTACATCTCGAAAAAGAGATAGAAAAAAGCTTCGAGAAATAAATTTCTAAAATGGTGGTAGTAGTCCATGGGTGGAGTTTTTTATTTAATGTATACAGTGAAAAAGTCTTCGCCACTACAAAATTATTAAATAATTTTTTCGGAATTTTCGATATGCAGGGTGTCCCAGATGTCGACGTTAAGTTGGAATGAGGTACCAGGCTGAGTCATAGTGGTTATCAAAAAAATATGTAAAAAAAATGTAGGTCATGTAATTTTCAAATTATATTGCATTTTCTATTGTTCGCGAAAATATAGAACCTGTGATGATTCTCGAACGCTTGTTGCTACAATTTTTCACTTTTTTCCAATATTATTTTTCCTATTTAATCCCGAAAAGTGATTCTGTAACCTGTAGTCTCCAATTCTAAGCCATTTGTTCCAGCTTGAAGAATAATGTCACTTTTTGCTGAACCAAATATTCAAATCAATATATTTCGACCAACTTCAACTTGTTGTACTGAAAAAAATTGTACCACAACAGTTTTGAAAGTTGCTTCGAATGTTAGCACATTCAATAAGGTTTTCTAAAATGCATTACACTTATTTCATTATTCCCTAGATCAGTGAAGAAATTATTCTAGTCCATAAAATACTTGAATCAGCATTTAAAAAAAGGTGGTGACATGAACTTCCGTAATTCATTCGATTTTCAACAAAATCATTTGTCAAATTTACTGAAGAACGTGCAACCTTTTAAATACTCTATTTTTAACACAGCTTCCCATTAAAGGAAAAGTTTAAGGGTTTCAAATCAGGTGAACTGGCTGGCCACGAGATTGTACCAGATCGTCTGAGCACTCCTAACCATCTACTCGGATATTCTTCATTCAAATATTTTCCAACTGAAAGGGCATAGTGCGCTGGGCAGCCATCTTGGTGGAACCACATTTCTTTGGAAATGGTAAGTGGCACATCTTTCAGTAAATTTAACGAATGATTTTGTGAAAAATCTGAATAAATATCAGCAATAAAGACCTCTAGCAACTCAAAAGGTCCTATGACTCTTCCGTTCAAAATTCCAGTACACATATTAACTTTAAAACAATGTTGAGATCTATTTCTCATTAAATTCGGATTTTCCACGTGCCACTCGAATAAGTTATGTGGGTTCATCTCACCAACTTTTTTGAATGTATATTCATCCAGATTCTTCAAGTATTGGATGCAGCCTGTTACCCGATTTGGCTTGATGTCGACTTCTGGGACACCCTGTATAAAATCGGAAGTATATCATGATATATATATATATATATATATATATATATACATATATTAAATTGCCTAAAATAGTATATTTAAAAATATCATAGCATACTATGGTTTCCATCATAATTTTTTTTCTCTAAAATTTAATGCAGCACTGAAATTTCGATAGTACCGGTAATAAAAATGATTTTTTTTCGAAAACATAGTCACAAAACTGTGGAGGTTAAAGCGAATTACAAAAGTTGTCATCCTGTAACATGGAGACTAGGAAACTAGACACCGTAGCGACTTTATATTTCTCGAAAAAAGAGAACAACACATGTATATTAGTTTTTTTTTATATTTCTCTTAATTCAGGAGATTAGATACTACTAAATCATCGACATCCGACCTGTACATGACTCAGGACATGCGGCAGATTTTCCCAATGCTACAGTTCTTTGTAATGAAAGAAATTTGAATGAGAAGAAGATTTGAGGAGTCATAGAGGTTCACAAATGAACACCGTTGGAACACCGTTGGATGTTACGAAATTTACACTTAAAAATGATACACATCCAACCTTGTTCCAGCCGACCATACAAATATACAAATAGGTAGCTCAAACTTGATAGCTGATTACAGCATTGTTTTCAGTTATATTTTTCGTTTTGTCGTTGTCAGCACTGACCTCCGATCCAATCAATTTTCAAATCAAATCAATTTTAATTCCGTAATCTGTCAAATTTCGTAAGTCATACCAACTGCCAAGCTACAATACAAAAGTCACTAATCTAAATTTTCATTTGAATTTCGAGAGTATTTCACAAAACTTGACTGAAATAGAGAAAATATCGTCTAATACTCGTTGCAGAAGGCAATTCCAACACTCATGCTTTCGAAAACTCGCTCCTTCGTCGCTCGTTTTCAAATTTCGCATTCGTGTTGGAATAGGAGCCATTCTGCAACTTGTTTTAGAATATACTATTATTGTTATGTAGTCAATCTTTTGAATAACTATAACAAAAAAAATAATTACAAACGCAGACTGAATGTTGACGTAAATCATTCATCCCATGTTTGACTCTCCATCAATCTATTATAATTTTACGTGAACTCGGGTCCGGTGGAGGGAACTGGGGGAATCCTCCTCCAACCCCTCAAATGTCCCGGTGGCCCCTAAAATTTTACTTTTATCCCCAGAATTTGAATGAATGCAGCTAAAATAATAACATAAATATTTCAGTAAATGGTGTTTTGATTAGGAACTACTACAGTTACCATCTCCCAAAAAATCAGAACCTTTTGGATTTTGAAGATCTAAAAGTTCCCCACGGAAATCCCCTCCTCCTGAAAGTTAATAATAATAATAAATGCTTTATTTGCTTCTCTACATAAATGTTTAGCATCGTCAAATAAAAAATTAAATACCAAATAAACAAGGTGAGAACCTTGAGGAACTCCAATACTAACACTCAAGGATGACGACAATTCACCCGAACAAGATACAAATTGAGAGCGAACAGAGAGGTAGGAAGTAATGATGCGAAGAGCATTACCTCTAACACCGTAAGTAATATACTATGAGAAACACAATCAAATGCTTTTGATTGGTCACAAAATATGGCAGAGACGGCTTCCCCCCTCTCCAGGCACCCAATAGAATAAGAAATTAGCTCATTTATTGCATCAATGGTAGACCTATTCTAACGAAAACCGAATTGATGTGGCGAGAGCATATTGTATTTTTCAAGAAATGGAACGATTCTTTTTAATAAGCATATCTCCATAGGTTTTGAGAAAGTTTGAGCTATGGTGATAGGTCTAAAATTGCTAGGATTAGTTTCATCACCCTTTTTGAATATGACACAAACTTTATTTATTTTTAATTTATCAGGAAAAATCTCAGAGGAAAAACACCTGTTCACGAGGATGGACAATGGAATTGCCAATTTCACCCCCAATGAGGAATGTTCACAGGTATGCAAAATCGATCGAAACAGTATATGAAATCACTAGTTTTTGTTACAGTCGAAAAGACCTAGTAGTTCGGATTTTACAACCCCGTGAATATTCAATTCCTCGCGGCGATGTGACGTCATACTACATTCGCAAATCGCACTCCGTGAGACGAAAGGCCCTTATATTGGACCCGGCTACGTACTGAACCTCGCAAGTCGTTGGATGTAAAGTGACGTCAGACGGATCCATCGAACTCATGTTTATAACTCGATATCTCGGGCGCTATTTGAAGTGTTCAAATAATTTTTGGACACAATATTTTCTACGGAGAATAGGAATATGTAGAAATTGAAAAATGTGAACATTCCTCATTCTATCATTGACGATTCCAAGATATTAGAAAGATTTTATCATACTTCCATTTCTACCATGTATTTTAAAAGTCAGTCAAGTCAAAGTCAATGAACCAACCTCACAATTGTAAAAGTGTTTTTAATAAGAGGTTTTTTGTCTTATTTAGTTTTGGTACCCTGAAGGAGACAAGAGTAATTGGCGATAGCTTGATCAATACAATTAAGAAGTATTTTGTCAACAACTTATTTTTCCTTGGCCTCTTTCGGAAAACTTTGGTCCGTCCCTGGCAACCGAGATTGCCGACCACCTTCTAGCAAAAACTACCCTGCCGTGTGTGCAAACATAATATAACAATTTGTCGCGTACCACACACACCTAGCTACCTATTCGAAACGAGAGTACAAAGGCAGACGCGTCGACGTTTAGGGCGACTGTCGGCAATTTGGTCCATCTACGGAAGCCATCCGTTCTCATTTCGCGGCATCGCGTGTTTGTCGGGAGGCGGCGAAGCAATTAGGCCCAGCGGCGTTATTGTTTGAGGTACCATCAATACGGCGTTGCCGATAGAAACTTAAACAGTTACCGGGAGAAGATGAAAAAGGCGGAAAATCAGGTGATACTTATCGCAACCTTTTCGAAGGCGGTGGAAAACAAAGCGAAGGTTGTTTTTGAATGATACTTTAATTCAGTATTTGATTTGTTTTATTTTCTACTCATACAAGTAGGAGATTCAATAACCAGATGTAATCGCACACTGAAAAAAAATATTTTATCAAGAATGTCAATTTAGCCTATTTTCCTACCTCTAAGTATACTCAAATCTCAATATATAAAACTAAGTCGGCCATTTTGTTGGTTACACCATTTCTAACTCAAGATTGAATGAACTGTTTGTTATGAAAGATTTTTTGTTGGATTCTTCTACGGCGGGGTTAACATAAAATACATTAGAACTCTGAAAAATTTGATTAAATGGAAAAAAATAGGAAATAGTTTTCCTTTTTGCGAATAACGCTAATAGGTGCCGGTACGGTACATTTTCTAATTATATTAACGCATCTTTGTCCATGTGTTATTATATCTATCGTTCTTCCAAACACTACGGAAAATCCACACTCTACAATCAATTATCGTCATTACATGACAATCATAGATATAATGTAAACAATTACCGTATATTTTGAGTAGCCTAAACGTCCGAATTAAGACATTGACATTTTCTATCGAACACACAAAAATACAATCTGTGTTTCCAAATGACTTCATTTGGAGCAGACATAATAAAAGGACGTGGATTCAATCCAACTCTCCAGGAAAGGATATAATATTGACATTAATGATTTCAAATCACTTATTTTGTCTTCCCTTTCTCCTTTTCAGATCCAAGGCCAGATTAACCATCGGAGTGGATCATTACAACCACTTGAAGATACACATCATAAATTCCTCCAAATTTACTTCATATAGGGAATATGGATGATCAACGTCAATTAATTAATGCAGATGTAAAAAGAAAAATTCTTTAAGATCTGCAGCAATTACTTCATGAACATGATGCATTGGTTCGATTGTTTAAAACTGCTTTGGGACGTATGCCAAGTGACAATCACAAGGTTGTGATTAGATTAGAGCAGATAAACGACCTATTGGAGCACATGACACCAATTTAACGCCCCTACAATAAACGAAGTGCCTATTGTGGTTCTTGTAGTTAGGTAATCCCCAAAAATTTTATGAATTTTTCTGAAATAAAAAAATTTAAAATTGAAATTACTAAGCTCATGGTGAAAATTAAATCATATTCGATGAAAGAATTCATGGAATATCCTTCTAGAAACTTATTGATGAAACATATAAATGAAATGAAAGTTTATGTTTATTAAATAGGATAATATTGGAAATTCTCTTTTATTTTCATTACCCGTTTCTACTCAACGTGCTCAGGCTTCGGAAATATCTCAGATTTGAAGAAAATGTCGAACAATATCATGATCCCAATTTATTGATTTCAAGTAGGTTGAGTTCTCCAGAACGTCTAATAGAACTTGGGTCACCTGATGTATATTTCAGATACTGTTGACTAGTTTGCAAAAGCCACAACAATTTCGATAATGACCCTAATAGGCCGATTTTCGAATTGGTTTTTGCTTGTGTTTCAGGAAAATAAGTTGCAATAAAAAAACTTGACACTATTCTTCGCACATTCTTTCAATTTCCATATTTGAAGGGCCTCATCCTGATGTATTCGTAAATATTCATAATTTCTGCACGAGGCCACAACCTCGCATTCTCGAATTATGAAGAAGAAGGCCATAAAGGTCGTAAGGCGTTATTGCCTCACTATCATGCATGTTGATTATTATAACATGTATTGGCTTTTGGAAAATGTGATCAGTTTCTTCCTCTTTATAGCCACTTTGGAGTATAATGGCACTCCCCCAGACGGGTGTTTAGACTGCGTGAATCCTGCATTCGGTGTTTCTTATCGGGATGGTCGTATTCATAGAGAGACCTGGAGCAGGAATGGTAGTAGCACAAATTGGAAATAGAGGACACTGTGATGTTTATGCTGATGCAGGTTGTAGAGTGGAAATGCTTCATTATTCCATCATTAGAATTTGTCAGGGGCCCAATTTTTGAAAAAAATGAAAAAAGATATAACACTGAGAACTATCAAACCTTGTAACGTTTCGGAGTCTATATCAGACTCCTTCAGCAGACAAATCCTTGAATGTATGAAAATCTTCAGAATCGTGAAAATTATTTGATTTATCAATTGACATTTGTCTATAAAAGATAACCATAAAGACTTATTTCGTTGACTGCTCGGTTCAGAAGGTTGATAGGTATAGGTATTGGAACAGAATATCGATATCTGAATATTTATTCAATCATCAAATGAGTGTTAAAACAGGGATTATAAAAATGTTGCATAAAATTGACAGCCTTGCAATGTTTTGGAGTCTATATCAAACTTCTTCTTAGATTTTTCGATAGAAAAAATTTCAAAACAAGTATGTTCAGAACAAAAAACACACTAATCGATTCCTGAATTTCTATTCCAGTCATCAAATGAATGTTAAAAACAGATAGATATTACAAGAACACTTGATGATAGGGCTCATTTAGTTCCATCCACAACCAAAATAATGATATTAACTTAAATTAAAAAGTCAACTTTTATTCTGTTTCAATGAAAGTGAAATGTAAACTTGCCAGGTAATATTCTAAAACAAGTTGCAGCATGAGCTCCCATTCCAACACGAATGCGAAATTCGAAAAGCATGAGTGTTTGAATTGCCTTCTGCAACGAGTATTAGACGATATTTTCTCTATTTCAGTCAAGTTTAGTGAAACACTTTCGAAATTCAAATGAAAATTCAGATCAGTGACTTTTGTATTGTCTCTTGGCAGTTGGTGTGACTTACGAAATTTTACAGATCACGGAATTTCAATTGATTTGATTCGAAAATTGATTGAATCGGAGGTCAGTACTGACAACCACAAAACCAAAAATATAACTGAAAACAGTGCGGGGGCCCCCCCGCAAGATTTTAGTCGGGGGCCCCCGCCATAATTCTACGTTATTTTTGATAAGTTTCCGCTGAGGTATTTCAAAGAAAAATATTTGAGAAAATGTGAAAAAAATTTGATATTTAGGTATGAATATATATTGAATAACAAAAATTTTGGAAACAAAATAACATAGATTCCGATATAAAAATAACTAGAAAGAAATCAATGTGATGAAAATGTTGAAAAATCATTAAACAAAAATGCATTACTCTTTCCTAATTTTTTTGTTCAAACATATCTATCAACTTGTCGATGTCCAAGCTTCAGGTTACTTTTTGTTCAAATCAGTAGTACGCTCAAACCTCTGATAGACGTGTTTGCGTTATTGAATTCCTAAGATAATTCTTGATTATTTTGAGCCCAATAAAATGATCATTTGACGATGTCCAAAGAGAGCCCGGAAAAGCTTGACGGTATATTAAAAAACTGTTGAAGAAAGGGTATTATTATTATTATTAACATGAACAGGGGTCATTGTGGCTTCGTTCAGCCTTCCGGGAGAAATTGTAGCACAGTGAGTAATAGAGTGATAATTGGAATTTCGAATGGAGTTATGGAAAATATTTTATGTGTTTTTGAACCATTTAGGAATATTTCTTCATTTTTCGGACGTAATAATAATTGTATATCCATTGTTTCAGTTTTGTTACTTCACATCCCAGAAAAATATAGCGAATCGGCAAGTTTAATAGAATGAAATTATTGGGGCCCCAGCTTTTCGTTTGACTTGGGGGCCCCTTTAGTGCCGGGACCCTCTGATACGCCATTGTGTTGAATAATTGATTATGACTCAGGCATTGGCTCATTAAAATATCATAAAAGCAAGCTCCACTTGAATTTTTTTTTTTTCGATCTGACATTTTTTCTAATTTCTGAAAAATTCGAACTGTCGTTTCTAATTGGCGCATTCAATGATTTTTTTTTCAATATTGAAAATGAAAAAATACGAGAGACGTTTCTTAACGGAAAAATAAGCTACTCAAGTAATTCTAGAACTAACCTTGAATGAAATTGTAATCCTGAAACCAAAGGCACTAAAAGAGTCAAAACATTGTCGTTGATTGTGAACAAACTCACAACGTGGTTTCGTATTCAAACACTTGTTTCTTTCAGTGCTAGAATGGAAATGGAAATGAAAAGATTTCATAATATTTCCTCCTTCTTCATAAAATTATCCTGATTGGAGCATTGACAAGAATTTCTGCAATAACAGATAAGACCCAAGCCGCCTAAAGAACATGTCAAATAAGCCGCTGAGTCGAGTCTCCAATAAAGCGATCTTCAAAATAGGGTAGCACAGGGTGTGACTGAGGGATATGTCGAATCGAATTACTGTTAACCTTCTATGTGTTTTGAATATAATTCAGGAATATTTCTCTATTTTTCGAGAATAATAACTGTACCATCATTGTTTAGGTTTTGTTCGTTATATCATCAGAAAAATATCACGACTCGTCAAGTTCAATACTTATTGGGGCCCCATTCAAACCTTTTTGTTTGTCTCGGGGGACCCCTTAGTGCCGGGGCCCCTCACACTGCGGGGTCTGCTGGGCCCTCTGCTACGCCACTGACTGAAAACAATGCTGTAATGAGTTTCATTACAGCACTACTTTTAGTACTGTAATGAACTCATTACGATACTGAAATAGAGAAACAGTTTTAAACGATTCAGAAGTTTTTCTCGTGTTTCATCGTTAAGCAATAATTTTTCGACAAGTTCTGTAGCCCCTGACATTCTGACAAATCAGTGCATAAGTTTCATGCACGTGCTTTTCTTCTATTGTTTTGAAACTTTTCTTGTTCCAGAGCTTGGAAGGAGAACCCTAAGAAATTTCAAAAAAGTTCTTAGATTTCAACTTTAAAAATAATTCTACTACACGAACCTCTAACTAAAGCGTAAAATGTCGGTTAGGTAGTTCAGCAATTCCAATTATGTCGGCATCCAACCCCGAATTGTCTTCGTGATACCATCCAACGGCAATGGGACGGCGGAAGAGGGCTGAGGTCCGATTGCACCCTGGAGTCGAATAGACACCGTCACTTTATTTTTCCCCTTTCGAATCTCATTTACTCCATCTTACATCGGCAGTTGAAGAAACACATCTAACCCTATTTCCGTACGTGTGATGAAAACTATTACAAGATTGGATATAAAGTAGTCAGTAACGACACAGCACGAGACATTCCTGGAATATTCCCCGAATATAGGTAAGGAGAAAAATATAATTTTTATTTGCATAGGATATTTTGGGAAGTATTATAAAATAGTTCCCTGGTACAATGAAGGAATATTGAAGGTAGAATTTTCCTGGAATTTCCAAATTAACATACCCACCCTAATTAAATACACACGTATTTGAAAAATATCTAGAACAAACAATTCGATTCCTTATGTTCATGGAGTTTCGGAAAAAACGAAAAGAATTGGTTCTAAATTCAACATAAGAACCGTTTTCAAAACACAAAATGGTTTAAGATCCGTACTTACTTACAGAAACTAAACCTTTGAAAGAGAAAGAAAGTTCGAAAAATGGTGTTTACAATATTCCCTGTAGTTGTGGCAAAATGCATAATAATAAGGATTTATTTCCAACAGGTAGAACCCAATAACAGGAAATATACAAAAACAATGAACTATAACTAGAATAACACAATAATTTCAAGTACTTAAATTATATGAATACAACCCAATGAAATAAGACTTAAACACATTCGTGACATGTAAAATGGCAAGATTTGCAAACACAGAAAACAATTCATACAGGAGTAACATCAAGAACCTAAGAAATAACGTGAGCATAAGAATAACATAACAAAAATAGAGATATTGGTAGACGGCAGATTGCAAATCATGTGTGTTTCTGTGTTCCAATACCGGCGATCACATGATAGATTGGAATAACACGAAAATTCTAATGACGGAACCTGAAAGTTATAAAAGTAAAATCAAGCAGTCGGCTTGTATTTTGTTGGATGAAACTAATAACCTAGTCAGTTGTTCGGTGGGTGTGGATTGATTTGTTGAGGAAAGATCTAATTTCAGAAAATTTTGATATGAAGTAGCAATGTCAACATAGTAATTAATATTGATCTATGGTCATCATGAATTGACAAATTTTTATTCAGAAATAAAAAATTCTTACGATTTCGAGAAGTTCCATCAGGTTGAGAATTTGTCTGACGAAGGGGTCTGATATAGACTCCTAAATGTTATGAAGCTAACAGTTAGAAGTGTTGTTTCTTTTTAAGGATTTGGCCCCTGATAAATTAGTACACATATTTCACGCAGGGGCCTTTTTCTACACTCTTTGAAAAATATTACTAATTGATTGAGACTGAGATAGAAAAGCCTGAAAAATATCTTATGTACCTACCTTCCTATGTATATCGCATCAGAAATACCTTCGAGCCTAAAATAAAAGTGCTTCCGGACGAATATCTGAAGAATATTAATAAATCCAAAAAAACAGTCCAAAAATATGATACATCAAAGGATCTTGAAGGACACCTTTCTTATCCAGAAGAACATCTTCATCTAAATCTTCTATGGATACAGAAAAAAGGGTGTTTTCCAATTTGTCCGAAATTCTCAATCTCAAATAATAAAGACAAAAGCAGAAATAGTATATCATTTCATAAGGAGAAGTGTCACTTTTCATGGCGAGCTTGAGTTTACCCTCCGAACGCAGTGAGGCGGGTAATTGCAAGCGAGCCATGAAAAGTCACTTCTACTCTGAATGAAATATATTATTTCATTTTCAAACGTTTTGAAATTCATAAAAATCTGAATATCCACTTTGAGATTTACTTACATTTAGGCATATTTATATGATTCTATCCACTCACGATCGTTTCAATTGAATGAATTATGGGACATTTGCTTAGTTAAGGTTGCCACGCAAAATTGATTCTGACAGATAATATAAAGTAAAATAAGTGATCGTTATCATTTGCGAGCTGTTGGGAAGTGGTTGTAAGTGAAAATGTCTTCAGAAATTGAGGTTTTGGCCATTGAAGCAGTCTCTTCCTTGGACCATCGAAGTATGTTGAACAATATCCTGCAGCATATCATCACTTCGTAAACTGGTGCAATTCGAAAAATGTGACAGTTTATCGAAAGAATTTGCTTTTAGCATATTTCAACTAAATGGCTAGTGATAAAAAAATGGAAATCCTCTACTCTGTGGGCCCCATATTCAATGATGAAGTCGCAACTAGCGATCAAACATGAAATAAATATTGGTAAATACCTGAAGTTGCGGTCATTTTTGAAAAAAACCTATCAGAAGAAATAGAACTTTTCGATAATCCTTAATCCTGTCAATCGAAAAATGACTTTATTATTGTACGTTTGAAAATAAAAATAATTATGTGTAATGAAATAAATTGTTTTCGAGTTAACTGTCACATAGAATAATCAAGGAGAGAGTAATGAATGAAATTAAGAAAAATATGACAGGCTGAATATGCATGAGGCTATGCCAATGGTATGCCACATCTTTTAGTTCAAGTTAGTTTTAAGTCTTTAGTTAGTAAGCTGGCTCCTGAGCAGAGAGAGAATAATCTCTATATTCAGGATTTATGTTTCTCCTCAGGGACAATCTTTGTAATTATACTGCCAATAAATATTAATATAACAATTAACTACCTATTTTAGAAAGGCATTCGTTACCTCCAGTATATTCTCGAAACTACACTGAAATTTATAAATAAAACAACTATTCATGAGATGTTTTATTGTCCCCTTAACTTCCACACACTTACAACTGGGGTTCTCAACCGAAATCCATCTGGAAAGCATGCTCTTGCATGGTCTATGGCCTGTTCTTATACGATTTAGAACAGATCATATTTAACTGGGAAGGTCAAATCCTCTAATGGAAGTATCAGTAATGAGATCTTTGTTGAAAAAGATTGCATCCATTGCACTAAGATTGCCAAATTTCTTTATAGCTCCTATTCATATTGATAAAAAATATCACCAAAATGGTTGTGACTTCAATGTGAGTACCTTATAATGTAGAATATAGGGGCGGTATGGGATATAAAGTTGAAAAGGAATTAAATTTGTTCCAAAACTTCGAAGTTGTTGTCTCTCGAATATGGAGAGGTACAATATTTGAGAGGACTGGTAACCAAGGAGCAGGTGAGGTTCTACCAGTGAAAATTCCCATAAAAAAAATGTAGTTAGGCATCATTTTTTTTAGATGAACACTGTTGAACTTCACAGGGCACCAATATTCAGCAGCAAAAAGCAGAAAGAAACAACACTAACGGTGCCGTACGAAATGTTGCATCAGCGCCCCATGAAGTACCAAGAATGTTATTTCGACTTTTGAGCTTCAAATGCGGATCATCCGAATGCTCACTGAACTATGCCTCACTAAAAGCACCGATATCTGATCTCGAGTTCAAAAATTTGGTTATTTTTCATGAGTAATATTTCTCAGAAATTAATCTTGAGCCAATTTGTCCCTATAGTTGTGATCTTAGCGTAATTTCCACAACCATTGTAGCTATGCGTTACTTTCTTATTCATTAAATATGTATTCAATCAGCTCATCTTTTTCTCTGTACTCAACTCGTTTCCCGACTGATTTGACTTTGTTCTAGATGTCGTATTCTTCCAACATCCTGAGAATAACATATTCGTCTCATCATCGGCACTTATTCGTTTGGTGATATACGAGTATAATAATATATATGAACTTAGACAGAAAAATCCAATTTCCGTTCAACAAAGATTAACAGACTTTCGTCAATACGCTAATAGCGCTGTTCCGGGTGGAAACGTAAACAGAAGCAGACGACGCGGCAATATTAGGAAAGCACATCAGATTTTTGCCACGTCGTTCGCACCTGTTTGCGATCTGTAGAATGGCTCCCTGGCCGATCGTATTAGAGCCGCCACGTGGCCGTAACGCTACCGCTATTTACCTTCGGCAGGCGACGTATGTAATGGCGGATATAACATTCACTCTCTGCAATATGCAATATTCGACGGAAAAGGTTACATTTGTAAAGTGAGGTCAATCGGGGTATTGCTAGGATTGCAGGAATAACTGGCCTTCCCTGAAGCGAGATGAGCAGCTTCGTAGGATATCCAGAGGCTGCTTTCTTGAACTACCGATGTTTTAGATTCGTAAGATGTGTGTGATGTGACTCAGCACTTTTGGATTTTCGGGAAAATTTTAGCTGTGCTGAATTATTGTGCTAGGTTTGTGCTGCTTGGTAGTGGTGGATTTTACTCTTATTACATATAATTCTGAAGATATTTCACAAAATGTGTTGAAAGCGCAACCAAAGTTTTTTCGAAAACCCAACAGTGCTGGGTCAACTTCACAAACATATTCGCAGGAGGTTAAGACGAGTTGAATCCGCGGAGTTCGAATAAGACGTTGTTTTGTTTTTCGAAACTGTTTATCAAACGTGAAAGGAAAAGGAGGCTACCACAGATTCTATATGACGTGATCCAACAGAACAATTTATGACAAGATGAAAAATGATTGCGGCATTGTGACAAATTAGCATCTTTCAGTTGTTAAGAATATGGTAAGCAATTGATGAAATAAAGTACATATTTCCTCATTTTTCTTCATTTTATTTAATACTTTTTTCAGATAATTCGACTCCTTTCTGAAACGTAGTAATATATCAGCTCAGGAGTTAAATCATCAGAGCATTTGCTTTATTCTACTTCAATAGGTTTCACCGAGGGTTTCACACACGAAAAATGAGAAATACATGCATAAGGAATCGTGTTCTTTGCTTCTGGTCTGCTTCACACAATGTCTAATTTCGTGATGGTATCTAAATATTTATCATCCATTTTAAATCAAACAAAATATCCAGAATTGAACAAAATACATTAAACCTATCAACATCAAATATAAATCAATTAATGAATCATAATAAAACTGACAAATCTCGAACAACAAAAATATAGCGTAAATACCTCCGAAAATTAATAAACAGAGAAGTCGCTTATGGTCTTTAGTATTCTCTAATGAAATTTCAACAAGAACCACCATCCATTAATAACTTTTTCAATAAAGAACAAATCCAGCGCTATCAAAGATAAAACATTACATCAAAAATGAAGTATGACACCGAAAAAGGTATCATCATGTTACGAACTGTAGGATCGAAAAAACTAATTTGGAAAAATCTATCATACTAGCATCATGAATTATCAGATAAAAAAAATAAATATAACAATATAAAAAAATTCAAATTCTTAAGTAACAATGTGACATGTTCTTTCGAGCATTTAGGCCGTCGTCGTAGATTAGTTCTCGACACTCAGGCAGTTCAGTCCAGTGAGAACATCTCCTGAAATATAACTCCTGAAGATGCCAGACACTCGAACTGGCGAAACGTCGAGAACTAATCTACGACGACGGCCTAAATGCTCGAAAGAACATGTCACATTGAACGATGGCCGCGAAAGCCTCAACCAATTCTTAAGTAACAAATTTTAACTAAAAGTAACATACACCAAAATACACGTATATATAGTCTACTGCTGGAGTCTCAACACTATCGACAAAATGTAAGTCAAAAGCAGAATCAAAAAGACAAAACAGACAATAAACAATCTAGTTAGAACGTCAAGCAATCACTCGTGAGAAAAACTAAAATTTTTGATATAATTCCTGTAATTTAACAGTATTCGACATTCTGATGTGTATTACCATTTCACTAATATTTCTTTCATATAAGTGTTTTTTCCATTGTGGTGGCTTGAAATTCAAAAACATGTCATAGATTCTGATGAAGAAAGCCTGATTCGGTAAGAGAACGTCCCATTCTTTTTGAAGAATTGAATGATGAAGAACTCTCCTTAGGATTTGAAAGAGATAACGAGTCTTATTTTCTTTAAATATATCGAAAGATGAGTTGGAAAGTTGTTACAATCATTTTTGTTCAGCGTGACTTTAATGATCAAATTTTCTTATTACTTCAATTCATTGATTGACCCCTGTATATTTTATGTGAAGTCTTAATTTTTGAAGACGAGCAAACGAGAATGAAACACGGAATTTTGAGTAAAAAAAGTGTTGTTATTGTTTACCGCTTGCTTATCTATCAGAGCGCATGCAGTAGCGTAACGTACACACCCCCCCAGCCACCCTGTTGGGACGGGGGTGCGAGGTCTGGGGGCCCAGTGGTTGAAGCTTTTATTTTATTTTTTCTTTATCTTTTTAAGACAGTAAAAACTAATTTTCTGGTAATGTTATATATTTATATATCGATTTAAAATTATAAGTGAAATTGTTGAGGTTTTAGGCTTATAAGACAGGAAAAAATTATAAATGTTTGATATGATTACTTATATGGAGTCCAGCTAAGTCTGAAAGATAACATTCAAATAACAGTTAAAGTGACAAAATAGATGATCTTATAAATGTGATTCATAACGAAATCTTTGAAGTATATATCGATTCAAATTAATGCAATTCGTTTTTTTGGATATAATAATGCACTACGGGACTAAAGGATTAAAGAACCAAAATCATATCGAAATTTTTTTGTAGCGTCAGTAGTTTTCGAGAGTTATTAGAAAAACCAACAACAACAAAATTTCAAGCTTTTTCAACTTTCGTTTTTTTGTCCTCGAGCTTGAGAAAAAATTTTTTTGGCTAACCGCTATAATATTCATTCAGCTTTAATTTCCATTTTTTAGATCTTCATACGTCCTTTTGTTTTTGATTTTCGACGTCACAGCAACCATCAATGATCACACAGATAGTTGTCGGTTGGTTTCGAATGTCAGGATGAATTCCCTTCATCGTCTTTTTATTGCTTTTCCGCGAATAGTTTTTTTCTCTTTTTCATATTAATTCCTTAATGCAACGAAAAGAAGGCTTCCTGTGTTTTTTTTGGAAACTGGAGCGCTGGATCGAACATAGTGAGAAAACCAATAAAGTAAAGTGTGCTTTCTACAGTTCAATATGATCATAAAAACCCTGCAAAGAGCCAAATCAATTTTTCGTTTCTCTCGATCAAATTTTCGAAAAATTAAAGGATTTCTACAATTTCATTGCAGATAGTACTATCATTTCAAAAAAAAAAACGAAAAATTCGAAAATTTCAAGAAAATAGTTACCGCCGGCATTAGCGTTATACAAAGCGTACCTAACACGTGTGGAGGTTGGGCGGTCGGATTTTCGCTTCTTTGTTTGTGTGTGTGTGTGTAATTTTTTTTTAATAGGGATGGGGCCCGGAATAATCAAGGGGGGGCCTGGCTGAGAAACGTTACGCCACTGAGCGAATGCCGCGAAGAGTTGTTGTCGGTTGTCGGACGGATACGATAGAGTTGAAAAATAAAATCTCCAAGATAAGAATTTTCGTCGACATATCGATGTTGGATTTTTGGAAGTTAGTGGAAATAACTTAATAGGAAGTTACGCTTTTGAAAAAGAATCTGTGAAATTCATATCATCTCGTTTCAAATATTGAAACCACATATATTTGGATTTGCTGGAGTGAAATTTTTTACGATTTAAGTGTCCGTGAAGTAAGGACCCACACTTTCGAAAATTGCATTCGTTAGTAACTCGTTAGTTACAAATATTTGTAACCTAAAAATTTTCGTTTGTACCTCAAAGATTCTTATAGAAAAACATCGCATTCCGCTGGGGGCTAACAACATATTTTCGATTTTCGAAAATGAATAAGAATATACAGATTTCGGAATGTTAGATGGGGAACTTTTTCTAAATTGAAAAATTGAGAAATTTCACTTCTTCCGATTGAAAAAAATGGTTCAGAAAATGCAAATTCTTCATAGAAAGAATTCAAATCCTAATAAGATATCATTGGCTTTGTGAAACCCTAAACTTCCACCTTTTCGTTAACACTGACAAGAGTAGTCTTCCACTGCTCCTCGAAAAATTCAACCCCAGATCCCCTGTAAAGCAAGGAATCTCCTATCGATCATTGTCGCGAAAAAAAACCATCTCGCTGAAACCCAATCTTCATGGAAGTCAGATAGCGATCACCAGCAGCGTTAAAGGTCAGCGATAGCCATCTATCCCGTTGTCACTACGGTCATAAGTGATGCTATCTCGATGGGGAATCGGATTTTGCACGAACTAAATGCACAACTGTTCGGATGCTCCGTATGTAGATATAATGGAATTATACAATCTAACCCCTCATGCGAGCGCATGGGTAGCCTCCATTATTCCTCAGTTAATGGTAGGGGTTGGGGTAACTCTTGCCGATGCAGTACTCTTGTTAAGAAGCAGGTGATCTGGGGTATGCACAGAGGGACATGCAAGGTGTTGGAAGATAAGGAGTATCCTATCATCAACTCTTGAAACTCTGTCACAGTTTTTTATGAGATTCATACTTGAGAGGGTTATCGGGATATCGATTAGTCGATCCAGTGGTAGAATCTATGTTCTATATTTCGACAAAATAATCGATGTGATTTCAATCGATATCAAGTAACTATGAGCAAAAAATTTTAATATCAATGATTTTCAACGATATTCATGTTTGATGGCATTCAACCATATTAAAGTAGGGGAGATCTTTGTACCTCAGAACGCTTTGTACACCATGACAACCATCATCAGTATCTCTCTCACCTTAAAAACAGTCGATGATTAAACTTGCCCATTTTGATTTCTATCCCCGATGAGTCTAATAGAATGTTTTTCTAGGTATGAACCATCTTTTATTACTTGTTGCGAAATTAGATTTAGTTCATTCGTTTCATGATGATTGACTGCATTAAGTTCAGTTTATGAGTATACGCATTGATGAAAACTTCAAGTTTCACACGTAATTTAAGTCATCAACAGGAATTTGTATCTCGAGACACATAAATTATGTAGTTTACCTTGGGACAGTCGCATGGTACGTAAAGGCTAATCATTTACATGGTGAAATCTACAATATTTTTGAATGATTTTTCTGGTAGGTATTCACTTTACAGATGCTGCAAAGTGAAAACAAAGTGACCTTGTCCAATTCTGTGAATGCTATTCAAACTGTTTATAATCAACGAATGTTGATTCCTTGCAAATTCATGTGTTATTATCAGTAACGATATAATCATATATTTCTTGTTATAATTCTATATTTATAGTTTCAAAATGATCATTAGAATTAGTGTCATGAAAATTTATTACTATGCTAAGGTAAAAAGCGTAATTTGTACCTCGGGAAAGAAGTATCTTTTCACTTTTCTGAAATGAACTCAGAAATTTTATTGAGTGAGTGTTTCATTTCACTTAGGAACGTTAAGTTATTGAGTACCTACTTAAATCCTGGGTTTGAGATATTTCATCAATATCTGTTGAAATGTAGGTGTTTGAAAAAAGTCTAATACCTTCAAGGACATTCCTTACCAGTGGAACTCAACATTATCTTTTAATGTGTCGTGTTGAAAATGTTTCATTTGAAATATACGAAAATTTATTTTTTTATCGGCCTAGAGACTTCAACTTGTATAGGTAATACCAGGAGGAAATGAATCATTAATATTCAATGGCATGAAGAATGGAGGATGTTTATATGGCTCTAATGAAAATTTTTTCACCTACTGTATGGACCAACAAAATAGGAACCTACTAATGTCTTCTTTTTTCGAGTTCTACATGGGCATATTGCCTATTCAGATCTCAAACTTGCTATTTTCACTCCAACTTTTTCTCTGTTTTCGTGACAGTGATTTACTCTAGTCTATTTTGTATAATACGATTATTTCATTCTATCCTCATTCCGAGATTCTTTTCCTTGAGGTTGTTTAGGTCGTAGGTAGCTCCGTTCAAAAACTACTTCAAAGTCTTTCTAATGTCTTAGACTTCTTTTTGTTTGTATCTCAGTCATTTGCTTCCCAAAAAGCCCGTTTTTTGCCATATTTTGAAAAGTTGATTCTTTATTAAGGTGAATAGTAGAGCGAAGCATCGAGTACTTATTTGGTTTATAGCGGCGATGAGGCAATTTTTTTTCCTGCAAATGTAAATCATTGAGCAATAGAATATTTTTATTATTACCTTATATCTTCCGTGAATTAATCGAGAACTCAAACATTTTGAACTCCTTGTCGTAAGCATCTCAGGACTTCACTAGTAAAATCTAGATCGCTGCTTCCCCCCGCTTTCGTATGGATATCTACAGTTCAGGAACATAACTTTCATCGGTTTCCTTTACTTTGTTTCTTCATAAAAGCTTTCCTCTTCTGAATGAAAGATTCAACATTCATTTAAACATTTGCTAAAAATGCATCATGCCATTGGCAACCAAACAAACAACCTACTTTAAACAAAATTTGAAAAAAATTACGCTCCAATCATCCTGACACATATTGAAGAAATCATTATATGCCTCTCGCGTGTTATGTTTTCTAAGTCACTTGAGAATTTAGTCAAATCGGCCTAATGACCTTAAGTGACTTTTATTCAACGTAACACACTAGCGCCATAAATAAGTATTTTTACAAAAATACATGATAATGGCATTACTTTTCGTGTTATATTTTCGTTTCATTGGTCGTCTACTAATCACATTGAATATTTAGCCAAAGTTCTAGCTCATATTTTTGTAAGGATGCTTATATAATAGCTAACGTATTTGAGCTCATCAGTATATGAAAAAAACTTGTTTTCAACCTGGTCACAAACTACTGGAATGAAATTGAGCCAAACCCTACATCCTCTTTCTGTATATACCTCTTAAAGTTTTGTGTAGGAATTTTTTGTTTTATTTTTGCGAACGTATAGTTGTGTATATTATTAGAACTCGACTATCAGTTTTATTAAATTTCTTATGATTGAAGGAGAAAGAGTAACAACACTGTTTCAAATTTCCTCCTACCAATCCTGCTGCGAAATGATAACGATAAGGTTCAATTTGGTCCTTTCTAATTTGAAACATAAATGAATCAACAAAGCTCAGGTAATAACCCTGAAAACGGCCGATCTTCGATAACAAAACGCATCTCAAGACAAAAGTCCAAGTGCGAATTTTCTCTCAAAGGTACAATCTACCCTTTATCAAACTGGCCCTGACACCGTACGGCGATTAAAAAGCCGACAATTGCCCATCGGGGCTTCCCGACTCCGGCACCAAATAGCGTCCCGATGCCGTGCAACGACGCTCCGTAATCTGATTGTCCATTAAAAAGTACGAAACGATCGTTACGGACGATTGTTGTATCAACAATATCGCAACGATTGGTACGCATGGACAGTGTTCCCGGATGCAGGAGTGAATTGTGGCCCTTTCAGGAGTGGGTATTCCGTTTTATATCCTGGGATGATGACCGTCAATTAAAAGATAACTTGAAAGACAACTATTCCTCAACTCCCCATCAAATGAAAGAAGTGAAAAACTCATGAGCTCAATGAATACCAGTCGGAAGGATAAATAGAATAGTGTAGTCACAAATATGAATTTTACACATTCCAGTAGGCGTTCATGGGATGTTTTGAGAAAACTAGGTGAAGCTGCACCTCCCGCGATATCATCCTCGAAAATTAATTCTAAATTGAGTGCTCGTCATCTTGTTGATGTCTCTAATTCAGTTAAAATATCGAATTCCCAAATCAAAGATATGAAGTTGAAATTGCATGAATTTAGGACATCAAAACAAAACATACCGTGAATGTTATTTCTAACCCATTCAATATGAATTAATTAATTTCAACGATCAAATATACAAAATCTAGAAAAGCAGTCGGTTTTGATGGAATTTATCCAGAATTCATCAAACATTTGGGAAAGAAAGCCTACGATGATAACTGTCAATTAAAAGATAACTTGAAAGACTATTCCTCAACGATAGTTTCGATCTGTGGACTGTGTTTAATCTGCCGAATTCTTAGGGGACCTTGAGAGATCACGTCAAAATCGCAGTAACGTTGCCACATTGGAAAACTAATCATACAAGTATCATATTTAGAGAAAGTTCAAATTCCTGCTAGTCCCTATATTATAATGTAAATAGCATTGTTTTTTAATAATCGAGAAAATATCTGTAAATATTTGGTATTGGTTCATATAAAAATGGGATTTTGAAAACATTACAGCTTAAAAATTTAACCATTCTGGCAGGTGAAACAAAAATTCGTGGTACCTATGCGCCTGAAAAATTTCTAAAATTTTCTTTGCGTCATAAGGGGATGACTGAAATGAATATCTTTATTACTTGAAGAACTAAATATTTCACTGAATAAGATAAATAATCAATATGGTTTAATATATATGTTATCATATGATTATCTAGGCAGGTATATATATTTTCTTATAAAAATTGTTTTTCATGACTTGTATGATAATCAAATAATAGTTGATAAATAATGTTGTTGGGAAAAATAATTTTCTAAAGAATCCAAGCCATGCTATGAGAAAAATTAAAACAGTATCTACAAATAAATTGTCAATACGATGTTTGCACAATCTGTCATCAAAATCGCAAAGTGGCGGATGAGTGAGGGAAACAAAGTCGAAAAAAGGTAAAGTTAAATTTTATGGTGCGTTGATCTGTCAATCCCGGAATTGAAAATGGAAATAATCCTCTCTTCTCGTTTTACCTTAGTATCAACAACGCTTTTTGTATTAAAACTGTAGTTAGATTTTCTCAGTTCACCTCATTGAATAATAGTACATTTATTGCCATTTCGTTCAATTTTACTGGATTTTCGTTCTACTCGAATAGGTATGTAGGTTTTTAGTCTCCTCTAGATTATTAATTATTCGATTTCCATGTTATTCACATGCTTTTCGTAATGTATAAACTAATGTTTCTACAAGAGTATAGGTATTCGTAATCCTCGTTAATTCCTCCCATTTTAGAGGTCACTTTCGATTCACCTATTTTTATAATTCACCATAAGGTGGGTTTCACAAAACTTTGATTGTGCGATCAGAAAAACTTACGTAAATTTGAACCAATCGAATTACTTGATTTGAAATTTCAATCTCGGTGGCTTCAATCAATTCGATAGTTCTTAATCGCAAAAGCATAGTTTTGTGAAACCTGCCCATAGATAAACATAAAATACATTATAACTCGGAAGAATTTATTGAAATATTTTCTGGGAGGTCTCTGCATTTTCCTGAAAACTTAATATGGGTTTTCCCTCCCAGTCTTTGAAACAAGAAAGAATTAAAAAAAATTTTTTAATAATATGAGAAAGGCCCCTGCGTAACAAAAAAAAAAGTTGTCAGGATTCTACAAAATTGCATGATAATCAGTTATTGTCTGGCGAAGATGTCTGATTTAGGGCGGCCATACACGGACTATTTCAAGCAGTTGAGACTGCTCGAGCAGTCGAGACCGCTTCAAGCCGTCAACTGTTTGACGAAATTCCATCGTGCCGTCAACCGCACGCGAGCGGTCGCGAGGCATACACCAACTGCTCGAGCGGTTCGTGTACGTCGCTCAGCCGCTAACTGCTCGAGCAGTCCGTGTACGGCCGCCCTTAGACTCCGAAACGTTACGTTTAAGATTTCAAAGTGTTTTCATTTTCTTTCTGTTCATTGTAAGGCAACAATTTTTTCTCGTAAAGTTTTGGCCCCTGACAAATTATTGCTCAAATTTTTACGCAGGGGCCTTTCTTATATTATTAAAAAAAATTTTCCAATTTTTTCTTGTTTCAGAGACTATGAGAGAAAACCCATATTAAGTTTTCCGAAGAAATGGAAAAAAATGTGTAAGTATTATATTTGATATTAATTCGGTGAACTATATTATCTAATAATATTAACGTATCTAAATCAATGTGTTATTACACCTATCTTTCATCCGAACACTACGGAAAATTTTATGACGAAATGTTTCGAACAAATCCCCATTCTACCTTTATCGCCATTAGATGGCAATGTAAACAATTACTGTGTATTTTGAGTTAACTAAACGTCTCAGCCTTGGAATTCTAAGGTCTCTGCGCAGAAGTAAGTGACGATTCACAATAGACAATCTGCCCTATTTATTCTCGAACCCAGGAAAAAAACTGAAAATGTCGTTCATCACAACTTACTACAATGAAGGATTTGCAGAATATAAAAAAAGTTACTTCCTTATCTCTTGAATAAAAAGTATTTTTTTGATGTATGAATAACAATATACATACCTATTCCAATGCAATTAAATTTTTTATATATTTTGTACTTTTGTATTTTTTTTTGTATTTCACCTAATTATTAGGATTTGTTCGTCTACTTCTTCCCAGCTTCTGATATATCTTTTAATATTTTTGTGGATGACTATAGAAACACCTCTCCTTGCTCTAGCATCTCTACTCACACCACTATAGAAGTGTATATAATCGCCGATGACCTCATTCCCTCTTCCTTTCTTTTTGGTCTCAGTGAGTACGCAGATATCAATTTCATCCTTTCCAGCTCTTGAAAGACCTCCTCCTGTTTTGTTCTCAAACCTTGCACATTCCATGTCCCAAATCTCATAATCCTTTTCGCTAGCTTATGTCTTCTAATAGTAGAAATACATAAAAGGGGACATCAAATGGTAATAGTAGGTGTATATGCTCCAAGCGAGGATGCAGATAGTAATATAAAAGACCAATTTTATGATAAACTATCAAATATACTGACAAATATCAAAGACACGAAAGAAATACTAATACTGGGAGATCTGAATGGGCGAACTGGAGTGGAAAGAGACAGTGCCGTTGTTGGAAAATATGGAGAACCCGTAACCAATGATAATGGAATACGACTGAGGAATCTTTGTGAGGTAATGTCTTTGAAAATCATGAATGGATATTTCCCGCATAAAGACATTCATAAATATACCTGGATACAAGCGACTAGACAATTACACTCCATAATTGATTATATAATTCAAAGACAGCATTCAAGACTAAAGACAACAGACGTGAGGGTATACCGTGGGGCAGAATGTGGATCGGATCATCATCTGGTCGTGGCGAATATAATAGTGAACTACAGACAGGCAAACCTTGAATTACACAAACCTCAACAGCCACTACAAACAGATGTGGAAAAAATTGTTTATAATTTGGAGAGCTTCACACAAGAGTCCATTCAATTTCTATATAAATTAAGACTAGCAAACAAACTACAGAATATCACACATATGAATGCAGAACAGTTGTATGGACATATTAAAGAATGCATTCACGAAGCAGCGAAAGAAGCGTTGGGTTGTAGAGAAAAATATAATAAAGGAAATCTAGAGTGGTATACAGAAAATATCAAAAGACTTGTTGAAAATAAGAAGAAAGCTTATAATACCTGGCTAAATACAAATACGGGTGAAGATAGAAGGATATACGCTAGATGGAATAGAGAAGTTAAAAGGGAAGTAGCAAAAAGTAAAAATGAAATGTGGGAGAGGAAATGTGCTGAGGTGGACAGATGTATTGGGGGGACAAAAGTGGCTGAAGCATGGAAGACTATAAGAAATTTAAGAAAAGAGGGGAAACAGGTCAGCAAGATGAACCTGATAAGTGAAAAAGAATGGGTAGATTATTATAAAGAGTTACTTACTGAAAATAGAGAAGAGTACAAAATTGAGAACATAAACATTAGGACAACTGAAGATCAGGAAGTGGAAGAAATAACAGTAGAAGAAATAAAGAGAGCTCTGAGGAAATCGAAGAACCGAAAGGCTGCAGGGCCTGGAAACATCCCCATTGAGTTAGTCAAGTACGGGCCAGATATACTACTAGAAATGATGGCTCAACTATTTAATTTATGCTTATTAGACGGTGACAGTATCCCGGAAGACTGGAATATAGCTTATATAAGCTCCATTTTCAAAAAAAGCGATAAAAAACAATGCAAAAACTATAGGGGCATAAGTGTGACTAGTGCAATGGTAGGTTGTACGGCAGAATATTGAAGACTAGAATCGAAATGAACATAACAGATATGGAAGAGCAGTCAGGATTCCGTACAGGACGATCATGTATTGACAACACATTTGTTCTTCAACAAATATTAGAAAAACGAACATCCCATAATATGTCTACTCACATAGTGTTTGTCGACCTGGAAAAAGCCTATGATACGGTGCCTTTAAAGAGACTTTTCGAAACGTTGACTAAGTCGGGCCTCAGTAAAACCTATATTCAAGCTATATGGAACTTATATAAAGAAGCAAAAAGTGCGGTGAAGATAGGAAATGTTTTATCTGAATGGTTTCCTGCCACAAAGGGGCTTAGACAAGGATGCAGCCTGTCACCTACCTTATTTAAAGTATATATGCAAGAAGCCATCAAAGACTGGAAAAGGAAAACATACGGAATGGGGATACAAGTTCAAGATGAAATCCTAACAACTCTTCTCTTTGCCGATGACCAGGCAATTGTAGCAGGTGACGAGAGCGATGTCGATTATATGTTCAGAAAACTGAAAGAGGAGTACGAAAGATGGGGGTTGAGTGTTAATGAGAGTAAAACGGAATATTTGAGGATAGGAGACACAAATGAGGAAGACCCTGACTTACAAATACATAAACTCAAAAGATGCAGAGAATTTAAATATTTGGGAAGTATCATTTCGGAGGATGGAACAACAAAGAAGGATATTAGAAATAGAACACAGCAAGGTAGGAGGGCTATTCGCTTGTTGAACTCGTTACTGTGGTCAAGCAGCATGAAACTCAAGACAAAAATGACAATCTTCACGACAGTTGTAGAACCTATTTTAACTTACGGATGTGAATGCTGGCAACTTCCAGAAAAAGAGAAAAAGATCATAGAGACAGTGGAGATGGACTTCTTGAGAAGATCTTGTAGAATTTCCAGAATGTTACATATTAGAAACGAAGAGATAAGAAGGAAAACTGGGCGAGTTATTACAACAGCAGAACGAGTGGAAACGAGACAATTAATATGGTATGGGCACGTTATGAGGATGGATGATACACGATGGCCGAGGAGGGTTTTGGAGTACATACCACAAAGCAGAAGAAGGAGAGGAAGACCAACAACCCAATGGAGAGAGGGAATTAGAAAGAGTATGAGAGATAGAGCGATTGATGAAGATGAATGGAATGATAGAGAGAAATGGCGAACGAAATGCGGGATGCGGCATAGGCTGTAGGACCCCCGCTTATATTATTATTATTATTATTATTTCACCTAATACCATTTGAAAATGAAACAGACGAGATTACAGACGAAATAAATTTTTTCGATAGAAATGCTCGGACAGGTCGATTTCTGTTTCGAGGGGGACAACTTAAGATGTAGGTTACGGACGCATAGCGCTTCAACCCTTGCTACTACAACCCTCACCCCCAATCTTTGAATAGGGAAGATGGGGTGAGTGATACCTCATTTGAAAGGTATTTTTATACTGATTTCAGCACAATAATTGCTTTTTCATTTTATGCATTAGTTCTCGAAATATTCTTGACTAAGGATTTGAAAATGAAGTGGTGTTTTCATGGCACTTGTAGTGT
Source organism: Hippodamia convergens (assembly GCA_038502775.1). Lineage (NCBI taxonomy): Eukaryota > Metazoa > Arthropoda > Insecta > Coleoptera > Coccinellidae > Hippodamia > Hippodamia convergens. Next base: position 103,388,248 of record CM076607.1, read on the forward strand.
TTTTTTGTGAAAAACCTTTCAAATGAGGTATCACTCACCCCATCTTCCCTATTCAAAAATTGGTGGTGAGGGTTGTAGTAGCAAGGGTTGAAGCGCTATGCGTCCGTAACCTACATCTTAAGTTGTCCCCCTCGAAACAGAAATCGACCTGTCCGAGCATTTCTATCGAAAAAATTTATTTCGTCTGTAATCTCGTCTGTTTCGTTTTCAAATGACCACCCTTTATATTTCCTTCTTGAAAAAAGACCAATGGTTAGTACAACTTCATTGATCTCTAAGGCGAAATAAAGTTCGCCGGGTCAGCTAATAGCTTATCTAATTTCCAATTGCCACAATTGGTCTCACCATCAGATCCCTAACGATCTTTATTTTCTGAAAGAGGAAATGATTCCAAACACTTCTTGGCCAACATTCAAAAATATAACAGCTGTTTCCAAAATACATCGTTTGGCGCAACACATATTGTACAGGACAATTTTATGTCCACTTTCAAGGAATTATACCATAATAATTTATTATAATTGCCATTTTATTTATCGATTGAGGCAGTACGAAGTCCGCCGGGTCAGCTAGTTCATAATGATCTTATCCCTGGCATCTATGTCTCTGGACACATAAATGTTTTCACCAGTTACAATACAAGCTTTATTCGGGTTACAATTTTTAGAACAGTCCTAGAATCGTTCTAAAACTGCGCCGAACACATGCGAACTCGTTTCGATACCTAGGACCATTCTAGGACTGGTTCAAGTTTTGAAAACTCGAATGCATCAAACGATCCAAATATGAGAAACAGAAAATAAAAGCATTTCAGTTTTCAGTTCGAGAAATATATCTTGTCAACGATATCTTCATTCAAGATAATCGATGGCATCAAGATTCCGGCCAACAACCATCACGTAAAGCCCTAAAAAGCACGCACCCAGAATAATCCTAAAACAGAACCTGCAGAAGAGCGGGGACAGTTTTCGGACTGTTCTCGGACTATCCCAGGATTATTCGTAAAAACCCGAACGCTAAACAAGTCAGTCCTGAAACAATCCCCAAAAAACCCGAACGTGAAACACGTACTGCGCAAACTCCTGACAGTCCTAGAACTGTAATTGTAGCTCTATTCGGGTTCACACAATTACAGTTCTAGGACTATCAGGATTTTGCGCAGTACGTGTTTCGCGTTCGGGTTTTTTGGGGACTGTTTCAGGACTCACTTGTTTAGCGTTCGGGTTTTTACGAACTATCCTGGGATAGTCCGAGAACAGTCCGAAATCTGTCCCCGCTCTTGGGCAGGTATTGTTTTGGGATTATTCTGGGTGCATGCTTTTTAGGGCTTTACCTGATGGTTGTTGGCCGGAATCTTGATGCCATCGATTATCTTCAATGAAGATATCGTTGACAAGATATATTTCTCGTGCTGAAAACTGAAATGCTTTTATTTTCCCTTTTTCATATTTGGATCGTTTGATGCATTCGGGTTTTTCAAAAGTTGAACCAGTCCTAGAACGGTCCTAGGTATCGAAACGAATGCGCATCTGTTCGGCGCAGTTTTAGAACGATCCTAGGACTGTCCTGAAAATTGTAACCTGAATAAAGCTACAGACTCTCTGATCTCTTTCGCCTATTGAATTGGTGCTACGTCTCCGACAAAACAGAGCTTCAATAGTTTGCAAAGTTGCGAAAATGAAAGAATTGTGGAGTATTAAAAGAAGAAGAAGACAATGGCTTCCACCGATCCCTTCTGTGCCTAACTCCCCGCGAAACGCATCCCCCGACCATAGAGAGATGCATCACGGTAGAAGTAATAAACGCGATTATATCAAACGCATATAATGCTAAATAATTATCGTCGTTGCGTGTATATCCGCGTCCCCGCGGACAAATTAGCGCGACGTCCGTTCGAACTGCTGTCGGACGTGACGTACGTTCGCCAATCGGGTTCCGCAATTTACGGCCCTGCCTTGTAAAATAAATTATATTAGGCATAGATTGCGTTATGGCAATGTGCATCTATGGCTCAATTGATCATCGACGACTGTGTCTCCTCGGTAGCTGCGGCCGTCAATTCCTCTAATTGTCCCTTGTCGGTTTTGATCGTTTGTAATGGCCTCGGCCGGCGTGAGCGATCGGCCAGCTGGATATACCACTATGTTTGTTTTTATCGAAGGGGTTAGGAGGTGAATCTGAAAAAATGGAGGTGGAATAATCAGTTTCACTTTTATATATTTTATATATTCTTATGAAAAAGAGAGCTAAAATAATACAAAAAATGTTGAAACAAAAAGTACCTAAGCTGAGGTTAAAAAAGAACGGGGTAGGGGTATCATATCATTCTTCGTATGATACTATAGAATCATACGATACCATCATCACTAGTATCATACGATACTATACAGCCAGAGGAAAAAACCTCAGCCGAAGAAACCTGTCTCCCCGTAAAAAAAATAACATAAAATATTGAATAACAGAAAAATCTTGAAAGACATCAGTGGGATCATCTTCATGTTGTCCGTTGATGGGCTCGGATAAACAGATTATTCCCAAAACGACTCGCAATTCTTAATCTGAAATGAAAAAAGACAAAAGTAGAAAAGAAACCGATTATTCAGAATAAATCTGTATTTTACAAATGCATTTGCTACATTGAAAAACATCAACATTCAGATTTCTTGGCCAAATAATGTTCGGAGGTTTATAATATTTATGACAGAAATGTCACAAAATTTGGAAGAAATCAAAAAAAAAACTCCATCAATTTCCCCTTTCCGAATCTGTTGGAAATTACGAACTGATAATTTTTAAAACAAAACAAGCTAAACTTGTAAAAAATCAATTTTACACAACTTTCAACTGTCCTCCTCCACGAGTATTTTTTGCTGTTGCGTGTGGGTTTCTTGCAGAAGAATCACCTTTAATAACCATTTTTAATATTAGCTGCATTTGCAAAGAAACTAATTGAACGAAATCGTGAACAGTTATCGTGTCAATGTTATCAAGTCTTACGTTAGTTTTATATAAATATTTTGGAATTTGCCAATTGATTGAAATTAACTTACAAAACCTAAATAATGCCATATTCTTGTTCACTCCTGTCAGCGAATCAGGAAAAAGGTTTTCAAACCAGCATACCGGTGGCAACGAAAATTTTGTTTGAATAAATTATAAAGTATAAAAGTTGATCAGATTACTTGAGAACACCAGAAAATTTACACAGAATCTTGAATTGAGATCTCGACATAATCATGAGATGCTTCACACTATTCACAATTCATCAAAAACGTCTCAAATCAAATTAGTAATCTGCGATAATAATGATTAATTAAAATTATACTTAAATTATAGTTCATAGAATTATTTCTTAAGAACTTAACAAAATTGATAATAATTAGTCTGATAATAGCTATAGATATATGTGATGACACACAAAAATTTTCAATTATCAATACTATAAAAATTATATTGTTATATTAATCTGATAATTTCTTAACCACTCAACATATTCTATCTATCTCTTACTTTAATTTGTAATTAGAAAGCTATCATAATATGTACTATATTTGTTTCGTTATCTGACAGGAGTAAGAGAGGACCTGAAATCTGACATGAAAGACTAGGAGTCAGGTCGGCACACCCTGAAAAATACGTAATACTCAACCTAAAATTTATGAATTTACTTGTGAAAGTTATGGCTCAATTGATCCTCGGTAGCTGCGGCCGTCAATTCCTCTAATTGTCCCTTGTCGGTTTTGATCGTTTGTAATGTCCTCGGCCAGCGTGAGCGATCGGCCAGCTGGAAATACCACTATGTTTGTTTTAATCGAAGGGTTAGGAGGTGAATCTGAAAAAATGACGGTGGCATAATTAGTTTCACTCTCAATAACCCTCTTCGTTATTAGCTGCATTCGGGAAGAAACTAATTGAGCGAAATCGTGAACAGTTATCGTGTCAAATTATCATGTCTTACGGTTAGTTTTATACGAATAGTTTGGAATTTGCCAATTGATTGAAATTAAACTTACAAAACCTAAATAGTGCTCATATTCTTGTTTACTCCTATCAGCAAATCAGAAAAAAGGTTTTCTCAAAACCAGCATACCGGTGGCAGCGAAAATTTTGTTTTATCCACTCCTATTGAATAATGTATTCATTATTCAATTGCATTTGAGCAATTTATAGTATCTATGAACAAACAGCGGAAGTTATAATAACTCCCGCCTACAAAGCCCTCTAATTAATCAGAATAGACTCATAGAATTATTTGACAACCGAATATCAAGCTACTTTTGTGCTTCTGTACGAGCCGGTTCACAGAAAAGGAACATTCATCATTGTTATTGATGGGAGTACTGTCACTTGAATAATTCTTACGTTTCAAATTTAGTTGACACCTAATTGAAGAGTGGAAATTCAAAAGGGTCTAAGTGCCAAAAAAATCGAACTGAGATATTACATAAAACATGTCTCAGGGTCGGTTTCACAAAACTTTGATTGTACCGTCAAATTTATTGGAGTTTCACTCTTAATAACCATTCTTGATATTAGATGCATTTGGAAAGAAACTAATTGAACGAAATCGTGAACAGTTATCGTGTCAATGTTATCATGTCTTACGGTTAGTTTATACAAATAGTTTGGAATTTGCCAATTGATTGAAATTAAACTTACAAAACCTAAATAGTGCGCATATTCTTTTTCACTCCTGTCAGCAAATCAGAAAAAAAGTTTTCTCAAAACCAGCATACCGGTGACAGCGAAAATTTTTGTGTGAATAAATTATAAAATATAAACGTTCTAGATAAGATTACTTGAGAACACCTGAGAAATTCACAAAGAATCATGAATTTGAGATCTCGACATAATGAAGATGAGATTCCAGAAAATATTGAATATCGAACTTGTTCTAACAGGCTTCAAATTGTCTGTATTCGTCGGGTTTTTTGATACCTTCAACGAGTTGCTTCTAGTAAAATGTAAGATTTTTTTGCGTCTAGGACCTAGACCAAGTTTCTTTGAGATGGCATGAAAGACTAGGAGTCAGGTCGCACACCCTGAAATAAATAAGTAATACTCAACCTAAAATTTCTGAATTTACTTGTGAAACTTATGGCTCAATTGATCATCGACTGTGTCTCCTCGGTAGCTGCGGCCGTCAATTCCTCTAATTGTCCCTTGTCGGTTTTGATCGTTTTGTAATGGCCTCGGCCGGCGTGAGCGATCGGCCAGCTGGATATACCACTATGTTTGTTTTTATCGAAGGGTTAGGAGGTGAATCTGAAAAAATGGAGGTGGCATGATTAGTTTCACTCTTGATAACCATTTTTGATATTAGCTGCATTTTGAAAGAAACCAATTGAACGAAATCTTGAACAGTTATCGTATCAATGTTATCATGTCTTACGGTTAGTTTTATACAAATAGTTTGGAATTTGCCAATTGATTGAAATTAAACTTACAAAACCTAAATAGTGCGCATAATCTTTTCTCTATTTCAGTATCGTAATGAGTTCATTACAGTACTAAAAGTAGTGCTGTAATGAAACTCATTACAGCATTGTTTTCAGTTATATTTTTCGTTTTATGATTGTCAGTACTGACCTCCGATCGAATCAAGTTTCGAATCAAATCAATTCAAATTCCGTGATCTGTCAAATTTCGTATGTCACACCAACTGCCAAGATACAAAACAAAAGTCACTAATCTGAATTTTCATTTGAATTTCGAGAGTTTTTCACAAAAATTGACTGAAATAGAGAAAATACCGTCTAATACTCGTTGCAGAAGGCAATTTCAACACTCATGCTATCGAAAACTCGCTCCTTCGTCCTTCGCATTCGTGTTGGAATAGGAGCTCATTCTGCAACTTGTTTTAGAATATACTATTTCACTTCTGTCAACAAATCAGAAAAAAAGGTTTTCTCAAAACCAGCATACTGGTGGCAGCGAAAATTTTGTTTGAATAAATTATAAGGTATAAACGTTCTAGATAAGATTACTTGAGAACACCTGAGAAATTCACAGAGAATCTTGAATTTGAGATTTCGACATTATGAAGATGAGATTCCAGAAAATATTGAATATAGGACTTGTTCTAACAGGCTTAAAATTGTCTGTATTCGTCGGGTTTTTTGATACCTTCAACGAGTTGCTTCTAGTAAAATGTAAGATTTTTTTGCGTCTAGGACCTAGACCAAGTTTCTTTGAGATGGCATGAAAGACTAGGAGCCAGGTCGTACACCCTGAAATAAATACGTAATACTTAACCTAAAATTTCTGAATTTAATTGTGAAACTTATGTCTCAATTGATCATCGACTGTGTCTCCTCGGTAGCTGCTGCCGTCAATTCCTCTGATTGTCCCTTATCGGTTTTGATCGTTTGTAATGGCCTCGGCCAGCGTGAGCGATCGGCCAGCTGGATGTACCACTATATTTGTTTTTATCGAAAGGGTGAGGAGGTGAATTTGAAAAAATGGAGGTGGCATAGTCAGTTTCACTCTTAATAGCCATTTTTGGTATTAGCTGCATTTGGGAATAAACTAATTGAACGAAATCGTGAACAGTTATCGTGTCAATGTTATCATGTCTTACGGTTAGTTTTATACATATAGTTTGGAATTTGCCAATTGATTGAAATTAAACTTACAAAACCTAAATAGTGCGCATATTCTTGTTCACTCTTGTCAGCAAATCAGGAAAAAAGGTTTTCTCAAAACCAGCATACCGGTGGCAGCGAAAATTTTGTTTGAATAAATTATAAAGTATAAACGTTCTAGATAAGATTACTTGAGAACACCTGAGAAATTCACAGAGAATCTTGAATTTGAGATCTCGACATAATGAAGATGAGATTCCAGAAAATATTGAATATCGGACTTGTTCCAACAGGCTTAAAATTGTCTGTATTCGTCGGGTTTTTTGATACCTTCAACGAGTTGCTTCTAGTAAAATGTAAAATTTTTTTGCGTCTAGGACCCAGACCAAGTTTCTTTGAGATGGCATGAAAGACTGGGAGTCAGGTCGCACACCCTGAAATAAATACGTAATACTCAACCTAAAATTTCTGAATTTACTTGTGAAACTTATGGCTCAATTGATCATCGACTGTGTCTCCTCGGTAGCTGCTGCCGTCAATTCCTCTAATTGTCCCTTGTCGGTTTTGATCGTTTGTAATGGCTTCGTCCAGCGTGAGCCATCGGCCAGCTGGATATACCACTATGTTTGTTTTTATCGAAGGGGTTAGGAGGTGAATCTGGAAAAATAGAGGTGGCATAGGGTAAAACCTGGATAGATGCCCCACTTTTTGAAAATGCCTAATATTCTCGAAAATATCGATTTTATCTGAATAATTTTTATGAAAGTAGTTAGCCTTGTTATTTGAGTTGAAATAGTGTGGGTTTTTTCTGACCTTGCATCATCAGATTTCACAGAATTTTGATTTTTGTGGAACATTATTGCTAGGAAAGACGCCTACAGGTATATAGTTTCCTCACTATGAAAATACTAAGAAGGATAGATGGCCTTCATATTGTGTGATCCAATTACAAAGCCAAATTCAATGAAATCTCTTATCGTTATGTCTGTTATAATAGTAATATAACTTAAATCAGCCTACTTAATGAAATTTCGAAAGCATTTATTAAACGAAAATATAAATTCTTTATATCATAAATTCAGGTAGGTATCAACAAATAGGTATACGAATTTTTTATTGTTGTTATAAAATATTGAATACCTATTGTGTTTCAACAGAAATAGAAATACTCTTTTTTAAACAAAACAACACAACGAAGAGGAGATCAGTCAAATAGTGCTTAAAGTTTTCCACATCTTTTGCGGTAGTTCCGAAAAAGTGTACATATTTCATGAAGCCTTGATACACCTTATACACTGAATCCAGTCGGATTGGGACTTTGTATTTTCATTCATATTTTCAGATTTCAGTGGCATAACGCCTTCGTACTGTTCTGTCTTCTAGTTGCTTTGTGGTCCAAGAGCAAACTTGACTTTGTACTCCTTCTTTCCTCTCATACTTTCGCGGCATGGTTTTGCTACAATCAGTAAAGAGTTCAGATCGGTACACAAACTATAACAGAACACTAAAAATATTAAAAAGAATTAATACTATACTATCAATACTTTACAAGGGTATGGGTTGTATAGAGATATATATGGCCCTAAGGGCTTCTTATACCTCGAAAAATCAGGGCAACTATCCTTTTTGGTACGGATAGATGCCCATGCATTTTTTTCACAAATTAAAAACAAAAAAGCAACTGGTCATACTTAGATACACACTTAATGAACCAGTTTATTGATATAATAAAAAATATAATCGAATTTATAACTACTTCAAAAGTTCTACAACGGCAAATACTAGCCTTTGAAACTTTACATGTTTTCGAAGTTCGTTGCGGAGATAATCACATACACTTGCAAATCGCGTCCTCACTGTACCATATTTCGTTACCAACTGAGGTTAATTGTGACAGTTGCTCATTCTTACACTATTAATTCCTAGTGAAGAGTTTGGGAAGTTAGGTATTTTGAAAAGGGGACATCCGGGTTTTACCCTAATAAGTTTCACTCTTGATAACCATTTTTGATATTAGCTGCATTTGGAAAGAAACTAATTGAACGAAAACGTGAACAGCGGGTTCGCTAACAAGCAATTAACAGGCCCTCGTGCGCAAAACCATTGGCGATTGTCCAGCATCTAGGGGACGAAGGGTTCGACTGACACCTAGCTATAAATCAGAGGTTGCAGAGTCAAAATGCTTGTAATTAATTGTAATGTGAGTCAAAGGATGAATGGAGGACCATGGATGGGTGTTCAGTACAAGGTGCATCTGGCATTGTCACGCCTGGTCGACTTCCTAGAGGTCCATAAGGCCACCGCACAGGGTCGTATTCACTGAAGTTTTTGTACTTCAATTCACCATTATTATCTTCTTGATCAAGATTTTTTATATCGAAATATATCTGAAGTCGTACGGATACTGAACGCTAAGTGATTTTTTCGTTGATATTGAGAATGGATTTTGAAATCGATTGTATGATTCGTCATAGGACCTTCAAAGAATTAAAGGAGGCTTTTCTGAAAAAAATCATGAAAATTGCGGCTGGTATGGTGATGAGAATCAGGGAACCTATTCTTGACCATTCGCAATTTATGCGATCGTTCGCATTTATTAATTTTGAGAATGACAGACGAATCTATATTTTTGACCGTCCGCTGACATACGACGTACATTTTTATGTTCTGTGCTTAAGACCGTTCGTATTTCACTGCGAGTGGTTTTGAAAACTCGCAAATATTTGACAGTTCAAATGATATCATTGACGTTGAATTTAAAAGTAAGGTATTGGATTTCACCGATATTTACCTTTATTGTCCGCATAGCTCGAAATTGTTGTTGGGCCTCATCAGTATCCCGCACATCTCAGGACAAAATCTTCATAAAAACTTCGAAATTTGAAGATTTTGTCCTGAGATGTGCGGGATACTGATGAGGCCCAACAAGGCCGAAACCGGTATATCTCTCATCTCAGTGAGAGATATCATTTCTCCAACCTCATGATGAAAGATCTCTGAGCCTGGGAATTGAAAATGGTATTCATTTCGATGATTACTATTTTGAATTCATCTATGTTTCAAAAATGTTCTCGATGTGGCCTCCGTAAAGGCAAAGAACTTTCTTTTTCTTGAAAAAACATCTGACTTCACAGTCACAAAAAGAATTGGGCGTTTTCCATCACTTTGAGAAAGTAGCAAGCGGCCCTGAATAGAGCCACTGCTAACATCTCATTCAGTGAAAGAGGAAGTACAGATTTCTTTTTTTGCATTTGATTGGAGATGTGAAACTTCATTTTGACGCAATTGGATGTCACCACCTTAGTACCTTGTAATATTTTACTCATTACTTCACAACCAATTGCTTCAAATTTCGAAGTTTTTTATGAAGATTTTGTCCTGAGATGTGCGGGATACTGATGAGGCCCAACAAGGCCGAAACCAGTATATCTCTCATCTCAGTGACAAAATCTAATATCATTTCTCCAACCTCATGATGAAAGATCCTGGGAATTGAAAATGGTATTCATTTCGATGATTACTATTTTGAATTCATCTATGTTTCAAAAATGTTCTCGATGTGGCCTCCGTAAAGGCAAAGAACTTTCTTTTTTAAAAAAAACATTACTACCTCTCCTAATCAAAGCTTTCTTCGTATACGAATACCCTTTCCCCTGTATACCTTCTGCAGTGTACTTGATTTTCAACCCTTATAGACTTTACCTGACTTAATCACTATAATTTCTTCACCTAAAACTGAAAAATAAAGTTTCACAAAATAATGCCTGTCTTTTGAATTTTGAATTATAGCAATAAGTCTCTATTTGACATTTTGGAGCTGAAGACCTACTTCATCGAAAAAGACCCATTTCATACGGCACACATAAAATTGAAATAATGTTTTTGAAAAACAGAACAACATTTTCAAGAAGGTTTTTTAGGTTGGAAATTTTAAATATGCCAAGACCATTTCCTTGTGTGATATAGAGGTATCTATATTCATTTATTGATAACTGTATTGAATATTTGTTATAATTATATAATTCATTAGAGATTGAATTTATGTATGAATCCAAATTTTGTACTCTTGTAGGGGTAGCAACTAATAATAATAACTGTTCTTTATTGGCCATCGACCGCAGTCCTTCAGCCTATATGGACTAATTTGATAAATATTTTCAACTTGGAACCTTCAGCAAGGTGATATAATTTATACTTCCAGTGAATAATGATTATTCAGAATGAGTCATATCATTCAGTTTCTGAAAGCTGATTCGAAATGTATAGATTATATAGTAGTCGTAGACAAATTTTTTTTCTCAAATTTCGTTTTCATATACCAGCTTCTTCAAATGTGGGAGAACTTCTTGTCGAACTCAGTTTTATGAATATTGTCCGTTCGGAATTGTGAATCGTAATTAGTTATAATGAATAGAGTATCCTATTTCAGATTCAGTAATCCAATGTTCGAATGAAAAACAAAAAGTCCTTGCCTTTACGGAAGCCACATCCAGAACATTTTTGAAACATAGATGAATTCATCTATGTTTCAACAATGTTCGAATGCTTCTAGAGAATAAAGCTGAGTTCTGTCCTGTGACCGAGGTACTCGATGTTTAAAATTATTTATACTACCCCTTCCGTTTCATGTCATGTGGTCTTTGCTTCACCCTCTGAGCACAAAGGTCGAGCTTATGTTGTTTTGATGCATGAGCGACTACGAATGGCAAATCAGAATTTCATTCGATTGAATAATTTCCTCTTGTGGTTTGTTTGAAAAGTTTGACGCGATCAAGAAGCCAACTAGATTGATGTGATTTATTGTTTTTTTTCGGAAATTTATTAATCGCTGCCCAGTTTCTCAATTTCATCGATTAAATTTTTATGAAAGTAAAAAAGTTGCAACTACTTAGTAGTAGAGGTTACTTCACCTTCTTTTGAAATATATTTATAAATTGCAGACATATAATTTACGTGATATTATGAATATAATTGTGATATAATGCACATAGGCGAAAAACACATTCGTGACTTTGGCATTGTACCGACGATATGAAACCCAGCGAAAAGGTTTTCATAATACCTGTATAGATAATGCCTTGATGAGCAGAATAAAAATGTATATAGGGTGTACCAAGTTCAACGGCCTATTAGGCGTTTCTGGAGAACTGGACTTTTTTGAAATCTGAAAATTGGAATTATGTTATTGTTGTATTGCTATCATCTACCGAGCTGAAATAATCTTGAAACCTGACCTTATTTGGTTATACAGGGAGTGCAAAAAAAATTTTTTTCTGCTTTTTTGTTTCTGAATTTGATAGAGTATGCAATTCTGAATATTTTCGTACTCCAATCGTTGCATTCATCAAAATACTTTCCAAAATATATAGACAAAATTGAAGAAAAAAGGGATTTAAAAGTGTTCGGTATCATGTTTGTTGTTCCGATTCTGAATATCCGTTTTAACATTTTTGGAGTCGAAGATTGTTGAAATATTTTTCATTTCTAGAATTTTGAAAAATTCGTCACAGTGTTCCCAATGCTTTGTCAAAAATTGGGATCAAGATTGGCTCACAACTTTCGTTTTTCGAATTAGAACCCTAATTCCTCATAATTGCGTTGGATTCTGCGAAGAAAAATTATGATAAGATAATGTTCTAACATGTTGATGCTCCTAAAATTAATAATTCTTGAGTTATTAAGGATTTTCTGATTTTATGTCGTATGTAGCGTCAGATTCATTAAATCTGTTCCATATCAACAATGAAAAAATAATTCAGAAAAGAGGTGTGTCACTAGTGAGTTATATAAATGATTTATCTTCTATGACCAAGGTCATTGTTGTAATGAAACAGGTTCTATGAATTTGACGCTACGTACTCAAGAATTATTAATTTTAGGAACATTAACATATTGAAACATTACATTATTTTTCATCGCACAATCCAACGCAATCATAAAATATAGGGTTCTAATTTGAAAAACGAAAGTTATGGGCCAATCTTGATCCCAATTTTTGCCCCTTCATTTGAAATACCCTGTGACGAGTTGTTCAAAATTTGAAAAATATACAATATTTCTACAGTCTTCGACTTCAAAAATGTGAAAACGGTTTGGGCTTACACACAAAAAACACTGTTAGTAGAAACAATGGGATAACCATTGAATCAATGATATACTGTGTTCCCTATTCCTGAATGATTAGTATATTTAATTCAATGCTTATCTTATTCTTTCATTTCCAATGCTTCCTATTTTCGATTCAATTATAGGACTTATTGATTTTATTTAAACAGTGAAAGTATTCAATAAAATGCTATGATTGAGCCAAGATAAGCTATATTTAGTTTCAATGAAAGAATATAATTGAAACAAACCCACCTTTTTTTCTATAGAAAGGTAATTTATCATGGTAAGGATGAATGCTTGATTTTGATTTAAATAAACTTCATATTGAAAAAAAACAGCAACAGTTGATTGAATATGATGCAGTTGTTAGAAATATTTCACTATACTATTGATTTTATTCTTTAATTTATTTATTGATTGAATGATAAGATGTATAAAATGAAGCAACTTTTAATGTCTTGAATTTTTTTATTATTGTTTCAACAAAATCAAATATGCTATAAATTCAAGAACACAATGAGTATCAGCAATAAGTAAACAGAAACATACTGAGGTAAAAAACAAAACAAAAACTTATTTTCTCTAATTTGAACATATTGTGGCACTGTAATAAGCCACAATGATGAATACACTCCATATCTTGAGGGATATTTTTCTTCTCAATCCTCGATTTTTCTAAACCCCAAAAAACTACATAAGCAAAACCTTCTTATTAGTATATGTCAATCGTTCATACTACTAAGATGCGTGTGTTTGAAAGTACAGTCCCCGGCCAAATTATTAGACGCACCATGGATTTGATGCAAAATCTGAATCATGAATGTAGTTGGCTAAAAATAAAATATAATGCTGATGGATATATTCAGTCGAACATTCAACAATTATTTATAAGTTGAACCAAAAAAAAGAGGAGAAATTCAAATTATTCAGTGGGAATACAAATAGCTTTTATTATATAGATTGTTATTCTACTACCCTATCAATACGTATACCTTATAGGATTAAATAGAGAAATACTTAAAATATCTCTATCGGTAAAAAAAGTATCATTATTAGATGTTTACATTCTTATATGAATCTGAAAGCACTTACCCTGAAAATGTTGAATTAGGGATTCCATTCCCCACCTAGTTAAGAAGTCTTCCATTTTTTAACAATTTTTTTTTCATTGACAGTAGTTCACTCACGCAAATCACATGCAACTGAATCAAAACCTGTTGGGACTCGAGGGCTGAGACAGTTGTCGCTGGTTGCTATATTTCATTCAAAGATAGGCTTCATTGGATTAAATCTAGTTGTTATTCCGTTAAAATGTTTAGCTATTGAATGAAATGAATCAATTCATTCAAATATAGGTTGTATTCAAAGCAAATATAGTTCTTTTTTATTTCAATATTATTCTGATCAATTTATTCAAATACAAGTCTCTTCAAACGAATATGTAGTTCTTCCTTATTCCAATATTAGTCGGACTAGAATTGAAGGACTACCGTAATATTCAATGAATTATCTGAATTTAATTACTTCAAGAATAATTTATTGATATAAGAAGAAGTTTTATTGGGCCGATTGAAACGATATCAATTAAATAACTACTATTGACGTTAGCACAGTATTTTTTGTGTGTAAGATATCTAGATTAGAAATAACAAATATAATACCGAATACTCTTATCTCTGTTTTTTCTTCAGTTTTTTCTCGATATTTTGGAAAGTATTATGACGAATGACACGATTTTAATACGAATGTATTCACAATTGAATACTCTATCGAATCCAAAAACAAGATAATGGAAAAAAAAATTTGAAATGTTTTTTTTCATTCTCTGTATAACTGAAAGTGGTCAGTCTACAAGAATTTTATTGCTCGGTAGATAATGTCGTAGAATATCTTAATCCGAATTTTCAGATTTCAAATAGATCTAGTTCTCCAGAAACGCCTAATAGGCTGTCGAACTTGGTACACCCTGTATATTTACCTGTCTTCTTGTGTATTCTGGTCGTTCCATGTCGTCCATTCTTGATAATGATTAGGTAATAATTGTCAGGAATATGAAGGCTCTATTCTAAATTCAAAACAATGTCAATGTTGTCATGTCTCAAGTCTAGTTTTATACAAGAGTTTGGAATTTGCCAATTGATTGAAATTAAACTCACAAAACCTGAATAGTATGCATATTCTTGTTCAATTCTGCCGACAAATCACGAAAAATCAGGTTTTCTCTCAAACCAGCATAATGGTTGCAGCGAAAATTTTGTTTGAATCAATTATTACGTACCTATGAAAAACGTTCTAGATGAGATCACTTGAAAACACATGACAAATTAACAAAGAATCTTGAATTTGAGATCTCGACATAATAAAGATGAGATTCCAGAAAATATTAAATATCGGACTTGTTCTAACCGGCTTCAAATTCTCTGTGTTCGTCGAGTTTTTTGATACCTTCAACGAGTTGCTTCTAGTAAAATATAAGATTTTTTTTGCGTCTGGGACCTGGTCCAAGTTTCTTTGAGATGTCATAAAAGACTTGGAGTCAGATCGCACACCCTGAAATAGATAGTCAACCTAAAATTTCTTAATTTACTTGTGAAACTTATCCGATCAGCCGAGTTCAAGATTCTTGAAAGAGATTACTTACCTGTCATTTTAAAGTTCCGTCGAACTTGTATTACGTATTATATTATTGATGAGTTCCATGGTGCTTTTGACGCCAGATGAATAAAAAAAAATTAACAAAAAGTTGTATCCAGAAAAAATGAGGTATTTCATAATAGTTGAGAAATGGGAAATGAATGTGAAATCTCAGGATATCCCTCCATATGTCTGTCCCATCAATCCTTGATGAGACAGAGGACCACTCGAAAAATATGTTCCCATTTTTATCAATCGCCCTTTGTAGCCATCTGCTTTAGTTTTGCGAAAAGACCTGTCTTCTTACGATACATCATTGAACAATGCTCCCTAATCACGGCGCCCATCTACCATTGATGGTCAGGACACCGTAACCATCCACGGAGGCATAGAGAGCCTGCCATTTAGTTATGTTGGTTATACGATGCCAAGGCCCCCTACGACGAGCTGTTACGTTGAATAATTAAAATGATAATGGTTAGATAAAAAGTGCATAGCAAACAAGCAATGGGGTGCACTTGCCAAATCAAACCGTTGGGTGCTCCGGGCTGGTGAACGTTGTTTGCACCAGTGAAGCCTTTGGAACTGAATGCACTCTGAATATTGTCAGTGATAATGGCCCTCACCTAACAAAATCATTCATATGAAACATCGATAACTATTTCATGGTAGAAGGTTTGATTAGGATTATTTAATCTCTTTCTTAAGAAGTATAGATTTCACATTTGTCTATTACACATTCACGAATTCGTCGAACTTCTACGGCTTCTCAGGATTTTTCTTTCGCTTTTATGAAAATGAAAGTTGGGTTGTGCCGTGATATAGATACACAATAAAAAATATAGCAGATACAAAAATATACAATGAACTGAAGGATGAATTAGAAATTTCAATGCAAATAAGATTCGAGGTTAATTGAGGAAAATATTCGAAACCCATAAAAATATCTCAATTGAGTTGATGAGGAATGATTTACCAATGCTTCACCAAGGATATTACACAATATGTGTGTGAATATTTGAAGCAGTAAGGAAATCATTGAAGAAGAGGTGTTCTTTGATCTTCGAGATGAATAAAGTGAAAATGTATCGTTGAATAGATGTGGTATCGGAAAAAAGTTAATTTCATCGATCTATTAATAACGAGCGTTAAAACTCAGTAAGGCGCTTTAACCATATTAATATTTGAAAAAATTTCATTTCTGCTTATGACCGTTAACAAACGTTAGGTTCATGTTGTTTCGGAAATATCTATATTCAAACTTTTTCAGAAAGTTTTTGCCAGCTACTGGTTCAACTATGATGAATTACTAACTTTTTACCAACTATATACAAAAAGTGATAATATTCTGCTATCTCAAGTATGATTATTATCATGAGTATCATATCATTTCCCTCCCACCTAATGACATATCCTCCTATTGGTCTTATGTAAGATAAACATTCTTTTAGAAATCTGACACTTTTTAGAACTGATTGACGTTATGATACGTCTTATTTTGTGTAACAACTTGCACGAAGTAAAGTATTATGCAACTGATACCGAAAAATAGATTTTCCATTATGAATTAATCATTATAAATATTGAAAACATAATTATTTGAAATAATTGCCGACAATGAATTTGTTTTTTGGGCCAAACTGTATGTTATTTGGAACTGAGGAACAATACATAAGATATTAAAAGAGACTCTTTTAATATCAGTATATCCGGTCGTGAATGCCTTAATCCATTTAATGCATTAGATGTTTACCGAGTATAACCTTATGCAATATGTTTTTAATTGTATATGGATTTTTCAAAATATTTCTCCGCAGTAGTGATTAATTAACCACCGTGCTTCTAAGTTATTAAACATCGGCGCTACTGTAAGCTATGAAAGTGGCAGGGGTTCTCCTGAAGCAGTGGCCATTATTTAGAGCAGTATTTAAAAGTCCCTCAAATAGTGCATTTTGTATTGATTCTGATACATATTCAAAAAGAAATCGTTGCTTAGGGTTCTGAAGAACCCAAAATTCATATTTTCCAATGTTACCAGTACTACTTAATTGCAAAGTGTTGTATAACATTTGTTTTTGATAGAGGGATATCAACGAGAGAATGTTGAATCTGCTTCCTACGTTCTGCAAAAATCCCACGCTTTACAAAAAATTAGGTATTCCGTAACAGATAACATGAAAACATTTTCTTTATTTCAGTATCGTTATGAGTTCATTACAGTACTAAAAGTAGTGCAGTAATGAAACTCATTACAGCATTGTTTTCAGTTATATATTTCGTTGTGTGGTTGTCAGTACTGAGCTCAGATCGTCTCAATTTTCAAATCAAATTAATTCAAATTCCGTAATCTGTCAAATTTCGGTAGTCACATCAACTGATAAGATGCAATACAAAAGTCAGTAATCTCAATTTTTATCTGAATTTCGGGAGTATTTCACAAAACTTGACTGAAATATAGAAAATGTCGTCTTATACTCGTTGCAGACGGCAATTCCAACATTCATGCTTTCGAAAACTCGCTCCTTCGTCGCTTGTTACGAATTTCGCATTCGTTTTGGAAAAGGAGCTCATTCTGCAACGTGTTTCAGAATATACTATTGAAATTAATATATTTAGGTAAAAAATAATATGTTTCAGGTTTGGTTGACAGTTGTACAATTAGGATTAGACATCATAGAGTGGGAAATATTTTCGAATCTGTTCAAATTTCTCGTTCCCTTAACATTTATCAACGGAACCCTTCTTAGATTTTTTGAATTACTTTCATGCATTTCTCATAAATTAACAAAATCTTCCATTCGAATAGATCAATGGCAATTTTGAAAATATAGATCAATTTTTAATGGTCCAAACGCCGAACCCCTGGTCGCAAGAGCTGTCAGGGGTAGTCTGATAAATCTGTTTGTGGTAGCGGGCCTCTTTCACAAAAGACACTACACTAACTACTGCAGGTTGTAAACGAGATAGGCCGAAGTGGCTATTTGGGGTGGTTGGTGGTGCAACAAGAAGGGGGATGGAAAACAAGAATGAGTTTATGGTGGATGAAGAATTGTAGGGGTGATACGTACTACAGTGACCAAATGGGACGACATATGGGGCCTTTGTTGAGAGCGTTTTTTAGTCTAGAGTATCATGCTTGGCGACAATGAGAGGAAAAAAGCGTGTTAAAAATGATAGGAGGCATCTCATTGTATGGAATGGAATCATGAGTAGTCCAAAGTGGGAGTTTCATCGCAATATTACTGTGGTGAATGGTTAGAGCAAGAATTCCCGGTATTCATGAGTCTATTTATCAGTGATTTATGAAAATTTCCATTGAGAGCACAGAACCTCTACAGAATTCATGATCTATTAGAGTTTGTTTTATTTGAATATAAAATTGTTCAATTCTGCAAAAATTATAATGTGGGAAAGGACTTTCACTTTGCATATCGTACCCTCGCTACAAAAGTGACACAACTCAAAATTTATTTTTTTTCGGTTCATGCTCTGAATTTAATTCCAATTAATTAGAAAATAATAAGAATTTGAATATTTTCGATTTTTGATTTTGAGTTGTGTCACTTTTGTAGCGAGGGTGCGGTATCTACGTAGCAGAATTGAAACCGCTAGATTCGAAATGTTGAAGTTCTTGGGATAGACAACTCACAACCGACACTGCTGCAACCCTAGCCCTTGCTCTACATTTGTTGAAAGATTGTAATATCGCTACATATTTTTTCTAAGTGTTCACAAATGATGTGATTTGAAAGTGTCATGGAAAAGTGGTTTCAGTAATCAGTACTGCGTTGGTTTTTGTTTTTCAACGATCGCAGAGTACCTGACAGAGTTGTGAATGATAAAACGCTTCCGAGTTATAGAAAAAAATTAAAAGTTAGAAGAGTGACTTTGAGAATTGTTTGTCTCTTATGACCACTAACTGCAGTAGTGAAAGTTAATTTCTTCGACATTGATAGCGTTTAAATAATGAATTAAGAAACACTATGAGTCTTATGAGTGAAAAACGTATGAATTCTCTCCCCATAATGAATATAGAGTATGATTATATAGAGAAATTGATGCAGATACGTGTTATATCTAGATTTGCCCATATGAAATCAAGAAAGGTCAATTTGTAGCAGTTTGAAAAATAATTAAAAAAACTTGCATGAATATGAAATATATGAATAATGATGAGATGTGACATACGAGCTTAGCTCAGGTCACATGTTCATCATACCCGTTGCGAAATGAGAAAAGTGTAATATTAGTAATATTTTGATGAATTAACAATTCATGTTAATGACATGGATGATTTTAAAAACACCATTGATGAAACATATAATTCGCTATTCCCAAGAATCAAGAGATATCAGTTTCGGATTATAATAATAATAATAATAATAATAATAATAATAATAATAATAATAATAATAATAATAATAATAATAATAATAATAATAATAATAATAATAATAATAATAATAATAATAATAAATAAATAAATTTCTCAAAATAGTTTATTCCAAAACAAGTATTCCAAGACGAATGTGAAATTCGAACACATTTGTTTTGGAATTGCCTTCTGCCAAGAGTATTATTTTCTCTATTTCAGTGAAATACTCCCGAAATTCAAATAAAAATGCAGATTATACATCTTTGGGACTTTTGTATTTTAGTGTAACTTGACACATTACGAAATTTGAATTGATTTGATTTGAGAATTGATAGGATCAGAGGTCAGTATTGATGACAATCACAAAACAAAAAATATAACTGACAACAATGAGAATAGTATAGTCTAAAACAATTTGCAGAATGCGAAATTCCAGTGTTGGAATTATCTTCTGCATCGAGTATTAAACAATATTTTCTCTATTTCAGTCAATTCTCGTGAAATACTCTTGAAATTCGAATAAAAATTCATCGTAGTGTCTTTTTTAATTGTATCTTGGCAGTTGGTGTGACGAAATTCAACAGATTACAGAATTTGAATTAACTTGATTTGAAAATTGATTGGATCGGTGGTCAGTTGTGGCAACCACAAAACGAAAAAAATAACTAAAAACACTGATGTAGTGAATTCATTACAGCACTACTTCTGGAAGTATAATGAACCCATTACGATACTGAAATAGAAAAGAACTATTAGGAATTACTTGTACAATCCCTTTTTCTGCAGGTAGGTACTAATGACATTTTTCTATAATTTTATACTCTTAATGTTCAAGAAGACGTCCATTAATAGTAACGTGATCAGAAATGAGGGAGGTTGGGTTAAAAAAATTCCACAAAATCTCAATGGAGTGAAAAAGGATATGTTGAGAATCTTACGTCGATAAATTCTTTTCAAAAAAGCTGTACCACTGTCTACTAAAAACTTTCAATATTTCACTAAGTTTGGAGACAATATTTCCCTAATTTCATCTAGAATATTAGTTTTTGATAGAAGAAAGCACCAATATATTGAAGAAAATTATGATTTTATTAAGATAAATACAGTTTTTTCAAAATTTGAGTTACGGTCTCCACACATGTATAATCTGGCACTGATGGCCACTCAAGTTTTTCATTTTCTCGCCAAAATGTTCTCAAGTGGTGACCATCTACTTAATTTCATATCGAAAAGAAGACAACCATCTCCTAAGAATTTATTGAAATTCGAGTTGAAATCTGAAAATAAGGCAAAAGTGAATAGTAGTTTTTCTAAACTTTCATTTGATAAAAAGTATGTTTCTATTTTGTGAACTACCTATCCAATTATCAATTTTCTTCATTGGAATATTCATTCAACATTTCATTGAAATTTGCAAATTTTCATTATTGGTTTCCAACTCCACTCGATAATTATCAGAATATATATTCAAATGAAAATCAAGGGTAACTCCTAACAAAGAATTACCGAAAAGTACCTACTCTTGTTTATTATTCGAATTCAAACACAAAACCTTAGTTTGGATACGAACGAACACTACGCATAGGGGTAATTTCTCTTAATTTCCTTATATTGAGAAAGGAAAACTTTCTATGTTGTGATAATCAATATGATGGACAGTCAGGCAATATTTTCGGCGTCTATGAGTTTTCCGCAGAAATATCAAGACGACAAAAAAGAAGCTTGAACTGATCCTTGTGGAAGATCTTTAAACAAGTTCTAGCAATTTTACTCTTGTTCTTTTTCTCAGGGTGGCAAAATGAGAATGTTCGAAAAATGATGAGGCACAAGCGATATCAGTATTTCGTTGTGCTGAAAAATAATAGGAGCACCAACATATCAGGGGAGGTCATGGTCCCCCCCTGCCCCCCACCCCCCTCCAATGCGGGCGCCAATGCTTGGAACAACACATACCTCTCTCTATCTTGGATTAGACTTTTCGGACGATAATCTCTGTAATCTGTAAATCATACGAGCGCTAGCCACGTACATAATGAACGTTGCGTTGTGACGTCACACAGATCCATCGCCAGTCTGACAAACTAAGCCAAAAAAATTTTTCACAGAGTTTCCTATTTTCTACGGAAAATCAAAATATTAAAGAATTCAAAGGTGTGAATATTATTCATTGTTGGTAGAATTCGAATATTCGGTATAGCAAGCGCAAATCGTCATTTGATTTCTCCACTAGCAAACTCTCCATTTTTTTGAAGTTGTACCCTACATCTACATCCCTTGTCCTTCAGTTCAACCAATAACCTGCACCATGAACGTTGAGATTTTAATTAATTTAGTGTTCCTGAATCAAAGTCGCCGTCTTTCGACTTCATTCATGAGGTTCGATTCGGATCGAAGCCATAAATCCCATCGGCCATCTTGGATTATAAAGTTTGGAAAAGTATCCATAATCACTTCGCCTAAGATATTGCCGTCTTTTTTAAGTGTGATTTGAGGGTGTTTTGGGATTAACAAAGTCATTTACCTATATTCAGTTACGTTTCGCAGAAACAGACAACAATTTTCTTTTCATCACAACAATCATTACTCTTATAACATGTATGTCATCAGAATAAAAGTACCAACAGCTCTTGTCATTTTTTAGAAAGAACTTCGGCGTCTCTCAGAACTGTGAATGATCCGTAATGAAAAAGCACAAACATTTCTGTTGAATGTTGAACACATCAAAATCCACCCTTGTCTAACATAAACGGCCGCATTGAAAAGTATTGTCACCCGCACAAAAGTCCTACCTACATTTTTCGTAGCATTTCACAACATTTCAATCCATTATTCATCGTAGAGAAGGGAAGAAATTCCGACTATTTATCATCTTTAACTTCGCCGGCCTACACAGTTGTTGTCCCGTCCACTTTTGACAGTAGCCCTAATTCAAAACAAATTTCGCATCTCCTTTGCGGTCAAAATTCCCTGGAGTAGGCTGAAGGATGAGCGAGGGCAGAAGAAGAACCATTGCTTATTTCTGAGTCCGGGGAATTCAGGGCAAAAATTCGTTACATTCTGTTGGTACGATAGGACAGGGTTGGTCCTTATTTCTTAGCCCTGAGAATATTGGGAATGAAATGTTTTGAGTAACATCTGTGAATTAATCGTTCTGGCAAAACGAATGTGTGAAACCTTTACCACAAACTCATAAGAATTGAAATGACTAGAATACCATTAATCATTGTAGAAAAAACTATTGACAACAGGATATATTCAAATATCCGAATAAATTACCAAGAATCTGTCATAATTTGTGATTAGTGCTACCTACAATAATTTCTTGAACCATTGACAAAAAAGAATCTAATTTATTTACTCCTTCAATATAAACGGTAGAGCTAATTAACATTTGGCATACATTTACCAAGTACCATCAAAAGTACCTGAATGAAAATTATAAATTAAAACGAAATATAACATCGACCTCGATCATAATGGAATTAGTCTCTTTTATTGCTCATTCAATGCTATTATTAAGATCGTAATTATATTATATGGGTCGGGATGAAATCTTTGCTGAACAAATCTCATCATTATTGGCATTCAACTTAATCTGAGAAAGTAAGTATTCACAATCAATGAAGTTATTCAGCAACTTGAATATAATAAACTTTATATCAAAATTTGTTCTTCCCATTGTTAATGTTTTCAATGATAACTTATTTAATATTTATAGATTCAATATTATTCTTGTGGATTTCTTAATAAGATAACCAAACGTCAACAGAATATTCTCCGGAGATTTGTGAAATAAAGAGTTTTCAATACAGATATATTGTGAAAATCTCTAAATTTTCTATTGATAAATCCCAACATCTTTAAAAATTTCTGGGTGATAATGAACATATGTTGAATCAAATCTAATTAATGATCGAGATGTATTCCCAAATCTTAAACAAGTAAACTTGAATTCAATTCAACGTCAGATATAGAATAATCATACTGAATCAGAAACTTGATTCTGAAAAATCTCATCGCAATGTTATTCCCTCCTCAGACTATGATCTTGAATTATGTTTAATTTTTTCGGCTTGCTCGCCTTTTATACATCGGAGAAAAATGATCCGAATAACTCAACTCTTTCTTGTCGACCGTCTGAGATCTCATTTCCGTAAAACAGTGGTGGGAAAACCTTCATTCATCTTAGAATCATTGACAAACTTCCCAAAAAATTTCGGATCACTTCCAATAGAATTTTCGACTAAATGTATTATATTCCTTATAGCATTTCTCAGATTCAATCTTACATTGATCCCTCAATTTAGTGAACTGACGATAATATTTCCAGCTAGTTGACATGTTATATAATCGATGAGAATCAGTTTTAGAATTAATGGGATCTTTCAAACGTGGTGAGAACCAACTTGGAAAATTATATTTTTTAAAAATTCTTTCGAGAATGAACAATCGAATTGCTGTATTTAAAGCACAAAATCTGTGCATACACCATACATCATTGATGTGTAGTTGATAGTTTTCCCTATAATTTTGAGTGAAGTTAACGAAGAGTGAAGTTAACGAAGAATGAAGTATAAAATGTTCGGATATCTACGATGATCATTAGTGACTAGATATTTTTTCATCCAGAAAATTACATTTCTCTGATGCTGGAAAATTAGATTTATTTCATTCGATATGAAAACAAAACTTAATAGTTCTTGGAATAAATTGGTATAATTTCGAAGTGGACAGAAAGATAATGTGTAACCCTTGTTTCCTTAGATCATCATATTCCTGTCCCTTTGTTGATCCAGAAGTTTACCGATAAATAACGAAACTACGTGAAGTGAACACATAATATTTAATGTGTTTCGTAAATTCCCTAATTAAAAGACACAAAACAGACATTATGATATCGCGCGCTTGTGGGATTTGCTGTTGGAGTTCTAGAACTTTCATAATGAGCATACCACTACTAAGAATAGCCAGGATAGATAAGTTAAGCGGATCCTGCAGTGTTGAAAAAGTACCGACAATTAAAATTGATACGTAAATATCCATCTAAATATTCTGAATTCATTTTGAGAAATCGACTGAATGAGACCTTTTCAATGTTATCGACAGAATTAAAAAACATGCTTTTAAGTAATAATTTCAATTTTCGAAAAAGAAAAAAAATAACACAAAAAAAATTTAGTTGGGTGAGATTCTATGAGTTTCTGGTTCGAAATTCTACCCGTTCTATACTAGAAGAAGTGTTAGAAAGGGATGTTGATGCATGTGGCAATACTCAAATTTCCCATGAACTCGGCATTTCGGACCACACTGTCATATTTTGAGGAAAAATGGGTGTAATTCCTATAAATTGTGAACAACACGTAGAGGATTGTATCAAGCGACTGGATTTTTATGAGATTTATATATACATGTTAAAAATTATAAATAGGACATGTCTACATTTATTTTTTTCAAGTTCCTCAACCACCTGATTTCAACAGTCTGGGTTTTGTTAAATCAAAAAATCATATGCAGCACTATATGGTAGACCTGAAAAAAGGATGACTATAGAAAAGCGAAATATTTGAACTCAAACTTTGAACCAAGTATGGAATGAGTTTTTCAATAGCCCCATGGCTCCCTCCCTGGGTGGTCTACTGAAATTTTGAATAGAAAAGATACGTTGCATGCAACCTATATGAGGTATCATGATACCTCATATGATTTGACTCATTAATGGATGTTCATAATATTACATGAGAATATTTTCTGATTCATGATAAGACAATAATTTGAAATCGAGATTATTTTTTTTTTTGAAAATATGAGTGTTCAGGAATTTTCTTCCATAAGTGAAATAGCTGTCTTGTTGGCCATTGCTCTCGAATTTTCAATAGAGAAAAATGCAATTCAATTGTACAAAAGCTGCATTTCACTGAAAGTTGAAGTGATGAGCAGATGAGCTTTGAAATTATGTATTAGAAGGTCAATCTCCCTTCTAAAAATGCGAGAGTGGTAGCCACCCCGCTTGGAAGGTGGATATTTCTGAGAGCCCATGGTTTATAAATGATGAAATAAACACATTGTTAAAAAAATATTCATGTCATATAACGAATCACAAAGTATTCTCAGTAATATTAAAAATATTCATCCATGCTCGGATAAACAGATTTTTCCCAAAACGACTCGCAATTCTGAATCTGAAATGAAGAAATACAAAAGCAGAAAAGAAACCGATTATTGAGAATAAATCAAATGCATTTTAGAAATGCATTTGCTACTTTAAAAAACATCAACATTCAGATTTCTTCACCAAATAATCTTCGGAGGTTTATAAATATTTATGACAGAAATGTCACAAAATTTGAAAGAAATGAAAAAAAACTCCATCAATTTCCCATTTCCGAATCTGTTGAAAATTACTAACTGATTATTTTTTAACAAAACAAGCTAAACTTGTAAAAAATCAATTAATTCATAACTTTTAACTGTCCTCTTTCACGAGAATTTTTTTCTGTTGCCGTGTAGGTTCCTTGCAGAAGAATCACTTCGATACCATGTTCATCAGTTAATTTGGAGACGTAATCACACCTGTCTTTCGAAATTCCTTCGATATTCAAATTTAATCCACAAATTCTTGCTCTCTGGTCGTGAGGGTTTTTTCAAACCGGATTCGACCTTTCATATGAGGTATCGGTATCACACAACTTATCTCCCCTATTGAAAATTTGAGGCTATTTCACCTATTGACTTGTATTGGCGTTTTAAACCAATGAAGCCAACTCGCCCGTTAAAGGCACTGTTTCGTTTTCAAATAGCCAACTGTATAAGTTGTGGTTGTGTGTGTGATGTGACATGTTGAAGCATGAGATAATCTCTTACTATCAGGACAAGTCTACATACGTACAGTTCTGGCCAGTTCTTCATAAATTATTTATCGCATCGGCCAGACCCTCACCTATAACTATTCCATAATTCGATATGTAAAGGATAACCGGGTTATGAACTGAATTACACTGATGTTTGATACTCCAATGCTCTGAAAGGTCAACCCGAAAGCCCATAACGGATATTGGCTAGGGTTCTCGATTAAATTGGATCTGTTTGACCAGTTAGAATCACTCAAACTATAAGGAATATTCCGTTTTGCTACTTAATTGAGGACCGGGTTTACTACATGGGAGCGATTGATGTTACCTAACAACATTAGGCCCCTTAGCCACTGAATCATGTTTTCTTATGAATACTTCAGCGAGGAACCAAAACTTATGTCTACAGGGTGATTCACGAGTACAGTCCGTTGGAATATTTCAGAGAAAAACCTTTATGAACTATGAACCGTTAAAATTTTATATACAAACAGACGGAGAAACTGCAAGACCCAGAAGGAGCTGTTTAAATAAAAAAAATTAAACGTAGATATTATAACATGGAGTAGGTAGGTAAATAATTGAAATCATGTTAAAATTTTTTGCAATACAAATATCGAAGTCGTTTTTCGCAAATCGACGTCTACGACTCATGGCCATTAGGGACCGATTTGCTACAACTCGATCTTTGGCTGATGAGTGGTTACGAAAACAAGGCTATGCTTCTGTCTTGGACGGTTGAGTATCGCTGCCAACGACAACAGTGCTGCAGAGAACAACGTTTTTTTATGGGATTCGATTCTCCTTGCTTGCTCATGATGACTGAAGAAGGTTTAGACGAAGTTGGGGAGGAGGACGTGAACCTCAAATTAATGTGGAGTGTTATGTACACTGTCTCGCAAATTGGGTTAGACTGCACTGTTTTTCAGCTATTATGTAAGATAGAGATAAACGGTTTTCTCTCCCTCTGTCACTTTTTTGTAAAACTCTTAAATCAACAAACAGACATATTCCAACTTCTCTTGTTTCTGAAACACAGGGTGAAAACTTTTCTGAGATGTAGATGTTATTATTTCTCAGGTACTGTATAGGGAATCCGGGGCAAAATGGGGTACTGGGGCAAAACAGGGTACCGTCATTTTACGTGAATTTTATTCGAATAAACCCCTCAAATCTCAGACGCATTATCTCCACTACCAGTACCTTTCCCCGCAATAGAAGCAGTACGAATCTGTTGGACGTAAGTTTGATTTTTTCCGCCATCGTGTTATAAACGCCTTATGTTGTAAAAGTGGATATATATATTTTCTCAAGGTATGTACAAACATTTTTCGAAAAGTTATTGATGTTTTGTTTATGCCAGATACTTTATTCAAAAATCCTTTTACACTAATTGATTTTTCTTGTTTTATTCAAGCAGGTTCTTTGGGGCAAAATGGAGTTCTGATGATGGTCCAAAACGGGGTCCTGTTTCAACCCATTTTTGGGGACCATGTTTTGCCCCATTAGGATTCATCATGCTTTTGTATTGGTACGAAAATAGGTAAGAAAGATAACAGAAATGTGTTTACCGAAGCTCAAGAGTTATAGAATGTGAAATATATAATGGAGATCATATAAATAAGAGTTTATGTGTTAATCATCTACACGTTCCTAATACACGAAGTCAGGCACAATACTTCATTTTGCCCCGTATAAGGGACAAAACGGGGTAAGGACTATTTTCTGAAGAATGCAACTACTTAAAAATTTTTAGTTCGCTATTTAGTTGTCTAAAGTCAAGAGAAAACTCATTTAGCTAGACAACTTCGAAATGGCTATGTTGAGTTACTATGTTCTATACAAAAATCAGGATCTTGAAGTAAGGTACTCCATATTGCTCCAAATTCCCATAAGGCAGAAACAAATTTAAATTGCCTTTAATACATATTTTCACGTAGATTTTTGAAATTTATTGAAAGTAAGGTTCTGACATATTATTGTATTCAGGAGAATAAATGCAAAAATTTTACGTTAAAATATACAGGGAGTTCCATATGGAAAATCCCAGGTTTGTGCCCAATCTCAAAAACAGTGCTCTGAAAAAATTTTTTAACGACGTCTATTAAAAGCCAAAAAATGATTTCTTCTGTTGAAAAATTTCTGTTGATGAAATTTTGCCTCCTCTCTCCCGATGATTTTCTTGGATGAATCCTTCGCAAAAGGCAATTCTGATTGCAAAATCTTGTGATTGTAATTTGTGTGGCCTAACGTAAGAAAGAGGTAGTTTGTGGCAACAGAGAGCTCTATAAATGGAAGCATCAGCCAGTCTTGAATCAATCGAAACAGATCTGATCATGAGTGAATAAGCGTAGAAATATCCTGGAGTATTAATTATCTCCAGTTTCACAACGTTTTCATTATCAAAAAATTTCTATTCAATTATTTAAATTTTCTTTCAACATATAGCACAAATTAATGGAAGATATCATCGTATTACGATTTTATAAGGTAAAATAATTCTTAGATTTTAACGATATTATCAATAACTCTACTCAAAAATTGTAAAAATACACTTGAAAGATGACGGGGCTATCCAATATGTAGAGCATCTTTTGTGATCGAAAATTAAAACATATGTCTCTTCAAGTATTATTTCCTCTATAGTTTGAATTTCTCTGCTGGTCTGTTCATACCATGGGATGGGCACCAAGTGCTGTTCTGATTAGAGTAGGTACTTTGAAGTTCTTTATTCTTATAGCTTTCTACGTTATGCCAGATCGGTTTGGCATACGTTTTGTTGGGTAGAGTACTGTTTTCATTCTCTTATTTTTATTGACAGTTTGTTTCCTTAGTTGAGGAGACTGTATGAACATTCATATAGTAATTTTTTTCTCTTCCTCGAGATTCGGCGATTCGACGATAGATAAAGACCATTTTCCGTTAATCTAAAACATGATTCTCACAAAAAGCCGAATAATTTTTGAGCTTCACATGTGGGAAATATCGTGAACAGAAGAAGAAACCATTTTAAAAGAATCAATCAAAAAGTTGTTCGTATGGGGTGAACGTGTTAGAAAAGGGAGCATTCCCTAGGCGAACGAACTAATAATAATTCATTTCGTGTTTCATATTTTTCAGTTTGCCATCTTGTTCCCCAGTGCAAAGAGAAGTTAAACTTTCTTATTTCCGGGCTCGAAGAATGACAGGTCATGTCCAGCCCCATGATTTATGGTAAATATTTCGGACAACTTCTGCGGAAAGATGGCATACACGCACACACTGGATTATTCGACAGGGTTGTACTAGTGAAGTTTCTAAATTTAACGAACAAAACGAAAATCAACATAAGTCTATTTTCAGGTTATTATAATTATTATACAGGGTTATTCTCGAATATGGATGGCTCTATAGAATATTTTCAAGAAAGACAGATTCAGCATTAAAATTCTAAAAGTGAGCTTCAAGTAAGAAGACGAATTCTCGTATATTTTTTGATGATTCTAGGACTTCCGGTATTTTCGGAAGTGACATCAACTCTCGTTTTTCAAATGGAAAGAGACATTTTTTATAGCATTAATACATTCTCCATTGAATTCTGAGTCTTTGTGATTCCAAAAGTTTGAATTTTCCGAGGAATTTTCCCGAAAAAATTCTCTTCAAATGAGGAAATACGAGAAAAAATCTCAAAATTGAACTCTGTTTGAATACAAACATCTCCGAGGTTCTTTCATTTAGAATTCCCATTTTCGAGAATCCCCGAGAAGCTGATGCTTCTTTTCCGACAGCGTGATTTGCAGAATATGATACAGGCGGTCACAAATTCTTTGTCGAAGTTAGAAGTAACGGAACATCGAAAAATCGTTTTTTTCAAATTGGCAACCTATTTTTTCGAAGCATTTTCGAAATCTCCGTCAAAAAATAATAGGAGCATACGTCTAAGACTTTCATCTCAAAATAAATATTTTTCGAGATATTCAGGAAAAACGATATTGTCTTCAATTTTCAATCTCATTCCGAATGTGTTTTTTCTACTGGAAAATAATGAGCAGCCAAGTGAAATTTTCGGAAATCTCTATTATCGAGACAATATTTATTATAGTTCAGAAGAGATAAGTTCTTGAATTATCACCTGCAATGCGAGAGCAACAATTGGTATTCAATG
This sequence comes from Hippodamia convergens, assembly GCA_038502775.1. Classification (NCBI taxonomy): domain Eukaryota; kingdom Metazoa; phylum Arthropoda; class Insecta; order Coleoptera; family Coccinellidae; genus Hippodamia; species Hippodamia convergens. The sequence goes on from CM076607.1 coordinate 103,418,941, forward strand.
TGAGTATTAGTGAAGTCAACGTTAAAAATTCTCAGGAATGCAGAAAAAAATAATTTGTGATTATTTTTAATGCTTTTGAAAGAATAATTAACAGAACATGTATAAACTTAATTACTGAAAATTCAAATTTCCCTAGCATCACAAAAAAGAAATTCATGAGAATTCAGAATTTGCGGCATTAAAAAATGAAGAAAAACTGAACTCGTCTGAACTATAAGAAAATATTTTTTCGATAACAGAGAATTTCAAAAATTCCACTCGACTTCTGATTATTTTCCATTAAAAAGCACATTCGGAATCAGATTGAAAATTGAAGACGAAATGGTTTTTCCTGAATATCTCGAAAAGTATTAATTTTTGGATAAAACTCTTGGACGTATGCTACTATTATTTTAGATTTCGTAAATGTTTCGAAAAAATTGGGTTCCAATTTGAAAAGATCATTTCTTTTTCGACAACTCAATACGTGTTTAGTTATTCGTGATGAACAAGACATTTTCATTAGAAAATTACACTTTTTAGGACGGTTACTTACGAATAATTTGTAACAGTTTTGATACTATCACCTTTTATGAATGCCCGAGCTCACTCGGTTTCTAATGGGTCGTGAGCCTGATCACACAATTCTCAAAATGGAAGTACACAATTCAAAGTCAAACAAACAACTCGTTTATTAACAAGTATTCCCTTTACAAATTTATATACAAAATTGTGAATCTGGTACCAAGATTCGTTTTCAGGAAGAAAATTTACAAAAATATTAAAAAGGTGAGTTTGATCACAAAACTCGTTATAAAAACTTTGTACAAAATTAATAGAAAATTTACAATTTCTGCCAATTACTTCCCTGGATATGTTGGTGGTTGGCAGGTCAGGTGATATGCCAATCAGGATTTCGGTTTACAGGTTGGTCGTATATCAATCAGTGCTGGATGGTGATGATTCCCAGAAATTCTGCTAGTCACACGAGGTCTCGTGGCTCCGTGAACTCTAAACGTCCTCGTGAATGGAGAGAAATCTAATGGATTCTTTCAGGAAAAGAAACTCCAAAAAAAACTGAAAATTTAGAGACCATGCATAAGAAACATGCCAAGATGCAATAATTGACACTTCCGTCTCTGAAGCAACAAAAATTTAAACATTTACAAATTGAAATGAAGGAACACTCGTGTATTCATTTCGCTTTTTCAAGATGTCTAACTTATAAAAAAAAAGGAGGAAAAACCTCAAGGAATTCTGATTCGGGTTGCTTCAGAACAGAAGGAAATGAATCGTGCAATAATAAGTGTAAATAAAGTCGTGCAACGAGCAGAGAATATTGAATAAAGCATAAAAGAAATATTCCATGCACAAAATAAAATGGCGGAGGCATCCTGTAAAAAAATCTGAAAATATATTTTTCTACAAAGCAGACGATACAATTGGCGGAAGCATTCGTAATAAAAATTCTTAAAATACAACAGCACAAAAATGAAGCCAAACAAGCGAGAAGAAAGAAATATACTTACCCCTCATTTAAGGGTTTTTTCTCTATAAGAAAAGATAATCGAAAGATGAGAATTTAAGTCTATTTATAACACTTTTATTCGGATGGAATCAAGAACGAAATGGAAGGAGACAAAATCATTCTTCGCCTGAGCCGCATATGATCCCATATGTCTTCCATCGTGCGAAGATATTCACGATGTTTTACATTTCGCTGGCCTCTACATAAAACAATTAACAGTTTATTTAAAAGTCGCCGGGTGGAACGCTACACCATCCCTTCTCCCCCTCGAAAAAAAAAGGTTCTTGCACATAGAAAGCTTTTTTTCTCGGTAACGAGAAGTAAATCTTAGGAAATTTGGGCGCCAGTGATTTCGCGAATCACAAGGGATATTCAGGAAAGAGGAATTAAATTGAACATGTTACTGCATCTAAAAGACACACAATTCAATTATTCCAAAACAACTAAACAGCTACACTATAATTGATGCAACGCACATCATAGAGAAACCGTATAACTGCACGTTGTTCCGAAAACAGGTAGAAGCATACATTTAGGGATAATAGAGATTTGAATGGGAGCAGAAGAAAAATTGCAATGGAAATACTGAAGAGAAAGAAGATAGGCATTTCCATCACAGGAAGAGAAAGGCTCGTCGATCAAATAAGAGATAAGGGATAAATAAGAAAAAGAAAGATAATCACCTAAAAGCTTCAAATACATGATTATGTTCAAATTCCAATTAGTGAAATTTTGAAGGAAAGTAGAAGAAATAAGAAAGGATAGTGCAATGAACACTGGCGATACAGACTATGAAAACAGACACATAAAACAATAAATAGGGATAAATCTTAGGTATTACTCAGATTCAATATCCGAAATATCATTCAGATCATCCTGGGTTAAATCAGGCTTTATGTCCTTTATATGGAAATTTCCCAAGTCCTTACCAGACAAATCAACTAGATTGTAAACAAGTGAAGATATCACCTTGTTCACTATGCAAGGAACATATTTCGGGGCAAGCTTTGCGGTAAAGTTCTTGGAAGCATCAGATAGGACAAAGTTTCGCTTCCAAACCCTATCACCAACTCTCAGACGAAGATCACGTCTTCTGAGATTGTATCTGCGAGCGTTGATCTCGTAGGAATGCTTCAAACGTTTTCGAACGTCTTCGTAAAGCTCAGGCAGTTGTTATACCAATTCTGAATCCAGAACCTTATCCCCTATTGTGACGGCATTATCGGCATTTTCTGAAATGAGACCATAAAAAGATCCATCAGTAGCAACATTTCTAAGGAAAACTAAAAAAGAGGGACTATATTTTAAAGTTTCACTCCTGGCAAGTCTGATAGCCTGTGCGATTTCTAGGATGTTCCTATCCCAAAGCTTGTGATCACCATCAAGGTATGATCTAATGGCGGTGACTATGGTTTTGTTCACACGCTCAGTTGGATTTATTTGGGGATGAAATCGTGCATTATAGAAAATTTTTTGGACCTTATACTTTTTCATCAAGCTTTTGAATTCTGCAGAAACAAATTGTGATCCATTATCCACAGCGAAAATTTGAGGAACACCAAAAATTAAGAAAATTTGATTTTCAATAAATTTCACAATAGCTCTAGAAGTAGCTTTAGCAAGTGGTTGAACAAAAACAAATTTGGTGAACCAGTCAGTAACAACAAGAAGATACTGGTTACCAGCTTTAGAACGCGTATAAGGACCCAACAAATCGGCACTCAGAAATTGAAATGGGAAGTTAATATTTCGATACTTGCCCATTAAGCCAGCCTGAGGAAGGTTTCCTGGTTTACAAGAAGCACATACCTTACAGCTCTTGACATACTTAACAACAGAATTTTTCATCCTAGGCCAGAAATATAGAGAGGATAACCGGTGCAAAGTCTTGTAGACACCAAAGTGTCCTGCTGTTGGCTCATCATGAAATTCCTTCAGCAATTCCAGCCTGTGAGGAGTTGGCACCACGATTTTCCATTCAGGAGAATCGTTCACAAGTCGATACCTAGGCAAAATATGTTTATATAAGACACCATCGCTAATTTTAAAATCAGGAAACAAATCTGGATTATTGTTAACTTTAGTCAGCAAATTACTATACCATTTATCAACCTTCATCTGGGACAGATTCATGATTGAAACCTGTACAGCGTCAGTGGACAAACGAGAAAGTGAATCAGCTACAGTATTGAGGGAACCGCTTCTATGAATAATTTTGAAACGATATGAAGATAGTCTCATAATCCACCTTGAGATACGTTGATTTGGATTCTTCATTGAATTAAGCCATACCAACGAAGAGTGATCAGTGATTACGGTGAATTCCGTACCTTCAATATACGGTCTAAACTTCTCAATCGAAAGAACTATGGCTAGAAGTTCCTTCTCAGTGGTTGAATAGTTGCGTTGACTTTTATTCAAAACCTTACTGAAATAAGCAACTGGATGTTCCAATCCGTCCTCCTCCTGAAACAAAACTGCTCCAACACCGTTATCGCTAGCATCACAAGCAAGACAAAATGGCTTCGAAAAATCTGGGCTTGCCAGTATGGGAGCTGAAGTCAACAAAGACTTTATTTCATGGAAGGCCTCATCTGCCTCGTCTGTCCACACAATGGGTTGTCCTTTCTTCCTACCCTTTAACAAATCAGTAATTGGACTACTTACTGAAGCAAAATCTCTTAAAAACCGGCGGTAATAACCAATTAACCCGATCAAACGCCTGATTTGGGTAGTATTTTTCGGGGTGGGATAATCCAAGATGTCTTGAACCTTAGAAGGATCGGTTCTTAAACCGTTCGCATCCACCACAAATCCTAAAAAATTTAAGGAAGGCCTACAGAACTTACATTTATCTAGGTTAACCGTTAGATTTGCCTCTTTCAGACAGTGAAATAGTTTCCTAAGGACAGCAAGGTGCATTTCAAAAGTAGGGGTGCAAACGATTATGTCATCGACATAATAAAACACATAAGGCTCTAAAGATGGACCAATGGCCATATCCATAAGTCTCACCATTGCTTGGCAAGCACAATTGAGACCAAACGGTAGAACGTTAAAACAGAATAGGCCTCTGCCTGGAACAGCGAAAGTTGTTTTAATTTTGGATTCTTCATCCAAAGGAATCTGAAAGAATGCCTGTTTCAAATCTATTGAACTAAGATAGGATGCATCACGTACTTTGCTTAAAATAGAATCGATGGGGGGCATGGGATAACTATCAGGTAGAGTGATGGAATTCAACTTCCTGGCATCGAACACGACTCTATGTGTTCCATCCTTTTTGGGAACTAACCAAAGTGGAGACAACCATGGGCTACAACCGGAGATAGGTTTGATAATGTTGAGTTCCAACATCTTGTCAATTTCTCCGTTTAGAATTTTCTGCATTGCAGGAGAAAGAGGGTATTGCCTTTGTCTAATTGGTTTCGCATCTCCTGTGTCAATGTGATGCTCATATAAATACGTCGTACCCAACTTGTCAGAAGGTGCAATTTGCTTATAGAGGTCGACAACATAATCCAATTCTAACTTCTGACAAGAAGTTAAAGAATCGGGTCCAAGCAGGGCTCGAACTACAGCAACAGAATTATCTGAAGATAGGTAAGAGGAATTATAGGTAAAATCTTTAAAATCGAGAGTTAAGTTAAATGCATGAATGAAATCCATACCTAAAATCAAATCGTGAGTAATTGAAGGAACAACCAGTACCCTGAGAACTTTACTGAGATTGTTAAGACTTATGGGGAGGTTGACATAGCCTAGAGTATTTTGGGGTTTACCATCGGCAGTGGTAAGATTAGCCGATACGTCATAGTGGAGGGATAGATTAAATTTCCGTAGGAGATGAATTGAGGAGGAACCTAAAATAGTAACATTGCTGCCACTATCTACTAAGGAAGAAATAGGCTCACCTCCAACAAGTACTGTTAGATATGGACGATTGTCCTTTTGACGAAGCTCTAGTAAGGGATTTACTTCATTGGAGACAGAAAAAACCTTACTGAACTTTTCTCGAGGAATATGAGATGTTAAAAATGGGGAATTATCGGATGGGATAGAATTTCCCAAACAAATTGGAAGCGAAGAAGTTAATTCTTCTTCTGGTTCGATTTCTTTTGGTTTTGAGCAGGTTTTCGACCTGAAGGACCTCCAATACCTGCGGGATTGTGGCCCCCCTTTACGTTTTTTGAACAAAAGGAACAAGTAGATTTAATCTCACCTTTCCGACCACAACCAAAACAAAAACGTGTTCTTGGCTTGCAACATTTATTATAATGATGGTTTGCCTCACCACAATTCCAACATCTGACGTCAAGGCGAGTTTCAGACACCTGTAATTCTCCCAACTGATTGGAAACGCTCAAACAGAGAGCATCCTCTATCCTTCTGCATAGAGCTGTCAACTGACATACCGTTCCAATATCCTGCAAAACAAGGGCCTTTACATAATCAGGAAGTAAGTTATTTCGTATTATGTTAACCATTTCCGACTCTGCGGGACATTTAGTCAGTCTATAGAACTGGGCTTCCATAAAACTGATATAAAGAGCAACAGACTCTCGAAGATTTTGTTTACGAGATTTTATTTCTTGCAACAAGACTGAATCATAATTACTGTGTAAAAAAGTAGACTTCAAAGCATTCACCAATTCATCCCAGTTCGTGAACCGATTTTTGATGTGGTTGTTATGCCACCAAGTCCATGCTTCATTTTCAAACAAGTCCCCAGCAGACTCGAATAAGTCTGAATCCGTACAACCCCTAGAAACTTTTAGGGACTCAACCAGTTCCAAGAATGGAATTAAAGATTCCTTACCGGAAAATTTTTTTAAACCCCACTTGTAAACAGGCACACATTTAGAAATCTTCCCCACACTTACAGGAGACGGGACACTGTGCAAACCCGTGGATTTTACAGGAGTAGAGGTAGTAGGAGTGACATCAACAGGACCGGAGACAGGACCTGACACCTTTTCCGCTATATCAGATTCTAACATTAGAACCTCTCTATAAAGGCTTTGTCTAGTAGCAGATTGATCGTCTGTATCAACCGATAAACGCTGAATTCTACCACTCACATGGGTTAATCGTGCTAGTATACGATTGTGATCAACCTGAGTCGATTTTGAGTCGAATTGAGCACAAACGTCTTTCAAATCTGATAAAGTTTCGCGAATCCCTGTGACATTCTCTTCAAAAGAAAAAGGGTCAGATAAGGAAGTAAAACTACGATCAGAGGACTCTTGGGACAATAAACCCCTAAAAATTTTACGTTTGTCTTCTACTGATGACGGAACCTCGATTCCTCGGATCGCAATTTCATACGCAAGTTCGTTTTGTTTCAGATAATTTGGATTCATCGACATCTTGTCACAATGAAATATTTCAGATAATTTTAAGAGAAAGATAGAGAAAAAAATTCAACCCGAATGAAAATTACCAAGAGATTGATCCCTAGATTGTTCAAACTACCCGAAACGAGTTCTCTGGTCAACTCCGAACTTTCAAGTCACCTCCACTAGGAGAAATGCGAGATCAGTTTTTCGATGGTCAAAAAGGGAAAACTGCCCCACGTTGGGCGCCAAAAATTATATGTAACAGTTTTGATACTATCACCTTTTATGAATGCCCGAGCTCACTCGGTTTCTAATGGGTCGTGAGCCTGATCACACAATTCTCAAAATGGAAGTACACAATTCAAAGTCAAACAAACAACTCGTTTATTAACAAGTATTCCCTTTACAAATTTATATACAAAATTGTGAATCTGGTACCAAGATTCGTTTTCAGGAAGAAAATTTACAAAAATATTAAAAAGGTGAGTTTGATCACAAAACTCGTTATAAAAACTTTGTACAAAATTAATAGAAAATTTACAATTTCTGCCAATTACTTCCCTGGATATGTTGGTGGTTGGCAGGTCAGGTGATATGCCAATCAGGATTTCGGTTTACAGGTTGGTCGTATATCAATCAGTGCTGGATGGTGATGATTCCCAGAAATTCTGCTAGTCACACGAGGTCTCGTGGCTCCGTGAACTCTAAACGTCCTCGTGAATGGAGAGAAATCTAATGGATTCTTTCAGGAAAAGAAACTCCAAAAAAAACTGAAAATTTAGAGACCATGCATAAGAAACATGCCAAGATGCAATAATGGACACTTCCGTCTCTGAAGCAACAAAAATTTAAACATTTACAAATTGAAATGAAGGAACACTCGTGTATTCATTTCGCTTTTTCAAGATGTCTAACTTATAAAAAAAAAGGAGGAAAAACCTCAAGGAATTCTGATTCGGGTTGCTTCAGAACAGAAGGAAATGAATCGTGCAATAATAAGTGTAAATAAAGTCGTGCAACGAGCAGAGAATATTGAATAAAGCATAAAAGAAATATTCCATGCACAAAATAAAATGGCGGAGGCATCCTGTAAAAAAATCTGAAAATATATTTTTCTACAAAGCAGACGATACAATTGGCGGAAGCATTCGTAATAAAAATTCTTAAAATACAACAGCACAAAAATGAAGCCAAACAAGCGAGAAGAAAGAAATATACTTACCCCTCATTTAAGGGTTTTTTCTCTATAAGAAAAGATAATCGAAAGATGAGAATTTAAGTCTATTTATAACACTTTTATTCGGATGGAATCAAGAACGAAATGGAAGGAGACAAAATCATTCTTCGCCTGAGCCGCATATGATCCCATATGTCTTCCATCGTGCGAAGATATTCACGATGTTTTACATTTCGCTGGCCTCTACATAAAACAATTAACAGTTTATTTAAAAGTCGCCGGGTGGAACGCTACAAATTCAAAAACCATGCATCAAACAAAATAAAATCTGAGGAAGATATTTGTAGCATATGAAAAAACAAAGAGATTTATTTTTTTTATGAGTATTCGAGGTGCAATACAAGGCAACATATCGTAAGTAAAACGAGTTTGAAATTACGGAAAAACGATTGATTTTGCGGGGATGAAAGTCTAACCATTTTTGTAGTGCTTGAAAGGAGCTTTGAAATGAGCAGTGTTAGCAGTCGGTTGCATATAAACTCAGTGAATTCAAAAAAGATTGACTACTCATATTTTTTCCGAAATAATATGGCTAAAACTAACCTCACATCCATCAGAATTGAAATGGAACGTTTTTTCTACTGATACCTTTTATTCTATTGTAACCCATATGCTCAAAAAATTTGGCAGGTTTAAAATACATAGTTTGAAAAATATTAGATCATAGCATAAAGCGCATTCTTAAATTTTCTTGAAAATCTGCCTTTTTCTCCTTGTAAGTCGAGATACGAAAAAAGTGATACAGAACAAAAATGTTGGGTTATTTTCAACAAAAATTTCGCATTTTTTCTCATTTCTCCATCATGAGAATTGACAAAGATATAACTACTTTAAGTTTGTTTGATAGTGTGAGTATCGTCTTTCTTGCGCCCTTTAACCCTTTACCTTATGAAAACCAAAGCTTTTGAATTCATGTTATCAATATTGTTTGTAGTCCTTCAAATTTACTTTAAAATGATTTTTGAATGGATACAGTATCTTCAAAATGAAGGGAGTCGTTGTAAAAAAACAGAACATTGTTTTTTCTATTTTAGAGCAAATACGAATTCCGGCGCAGATGTGAACGCATTCATTACCACATTGCGACATTTTACGAACTTAGAACGCATTTCATTTCAGATTGGTGTTTTGATGTTTCATTCGCGGTATGTTACACTTATTTACTTCCCTTAAAAGTAGGTAACGCTTGCATCGAATCAAGTCGCCTCATAATAGAGAGTTATCGAAACTTAAATGCAGGCCTAACTTTATTGAAGGTTCCTGTTATGAAAGATGCCTTAACGATGTCCGCATATTTGAGTTATCGAAATTTATTATGACATTTCCTTTACTTTGACAGTTGTGAGAAGTCGTTTGGATTTTTAGGTTATATTTTTCAGTTTTGAGATCTGAAAACTGGGTAGTAAATTTAATTTAATTGAAACAAAATTTACACAATGAACGATACTAAATGACCTTCACTTTAATTCTTCACTGCTAACTACCTTCTTTTGGAATGTCAAGTTTCAAAGAACACAGAAGAATGCGAGAACTGTTAAAATAAGGGATCTTTTATTTAAATATAACTGTCCCTCATTTAAGTAAAGTAAAGGAGGCCCGTATTTTATGAAAATCCGCCTTTAAATCTTTCGTGAATGCGCATGTGTAGTTGTCAAAATTAGGGAAACTTAATTTAAGTTAGACCTCTATTATGACTAAAGTGACGTCTAGCCGCTAGACGTCAAAATTCTGAATTGTTGTTTTTGAATGTTCGATTTGAAGAGATAATTATTTCGACCAGACGCAGCAAGAGAGCAAGCACAGACATTCTGCAGTAAAAGCAGCAAGCTAGGGGAAATTCTAGAAGCTGGGATATAATTTCATCTGAAGTAGCTAAAGATACCAACCAGAAGAAAATGAAATATATCATAGATTCACAATACTTCCTCGGGACAATGCGGTACGATTCAGTTATTAGAGCCACAACGAAAAGTTCTGCTGTAAAATTGCTTTGGGGGAGCACATTAAGGGCCGGTATATTCACGTTTCCTGTAGAGTATAAGTTAACTACTTGCTCGTCTAATTTACAGATAACCTGTATGAGATTTTGGGTATATTCATGCTCATTTATCCTTTCGGTAGCTACTGAAGAGATACAAGAGATATAATGCTTTTAAACGGTTAATAATATTCGATGACAATGAAAATTTGTGTTGGCCACCAGGTAAACTGTTAGAAAACGCCGCAAGGCCCAAACGTTCGTATTTCATATCCATGGTTAACTGTTATCTCTTTTCTTTTCTGTCTGACCTAACATACAACTTGAGCTACTACCGACTGCCGCAAGAAACCTCCGACTTCAAAGTTTACAAACAAAATTATAAGGTAGAATCCCTCTGGTAGACGTTTACTGACAGGCTGGAGTGGCCTGTTAATTTACCTGCTCGGTAACCAATATTTACAGACGACTTCGATCTACTAGGAGGTGAATATACGTTGAACAAGGACTTTTTTTCTGGTAACACTACCAGACAGTTTACCGGTAGGTGAATAAATCGGGCCTAAGAGATCTTATTACCAAATTCAAATTAAGCTAGGTAATAAAGAGATGGAATAATACAAATGGACATTAGCAGCATACAAGAATTAAAAACTCACCTGCGCCCCAAGAATTGCTGAAAATGATTTTTTGGCAACTGCTTAAAATGTTTTTTTGCAACTGCAAAAAACTCATTTTTTTTCATAACGCTACATGTGAAAAATGTGTAGGTGTTAACTGAAAAAAACAGTGGGCCAATCTTTGGCAAAGATGATGAAGAAACGGTGGACAGTGGCGACAGTGACTCAGAATTAAATTAAATTATTGAAAAAAAGTATCAATTCCACGTGAATAAAGTGATAAATAAATCAAATATTTAAAAAAAATTTTTATCTTGTTAATTTATATAGGTGTTGCTTTTAGGTGTTTAATAATAAAAACAATGGAAAATAATGTTGACCTAAAATACTGCTATAAAATTGATTCCAATCAATTGAAAATATCAATGAAGCACCGTATAAGAAGTCCTTTATTCAACATCATAAAACGCTATGAAAGTCCAAAAATTACTTTTATTAACATTACAACAAGTCTTATTCAATTTTGGCAATAAGGGGTAGTTGTTCTTAATAATTATTTATGATACAAGTGCAGAAGGAATTGAGATTATGACACGCGTTCAGAATTCAAAAACGAATCACGATGTTGCGATTTTTCGAATAAACGAATGTTAGAAATAGTCTTCTGTACGAGTATCATTCATTATTATCATTTTATATGATTCTTTGAATATTCATCGAATGAAATATTTCTATAAATGTCGTTCGGTGATTTTTGCATTGAAAAATTGATTGGCAGAACTGTTTTCTCTCTCATTATTTTGATAGATGATGAATAAATCCGTGGTAAGAGGCCAACATGTAGTCAATAAATAATATTACTATGAAAACTATGCTCGAATGAACTATTCTCGAATGATTTTCTTCTAATGAGTTTAGTGAAATCATACACGTAAAAGCTTTGAAATACTTTTATTTTTTACCGTAAAGAGCATTGGGTTACCGTGAACTTCTCAATTCCGTAAAAATTTTGAAAAATTCACATCGAGTACCCGAAGAATCTCCGCTCCTAGTATGAAGAGAAAATAATTACCACTCGACAATAAATGCATTCCACTCCAAATGCTCTCTAAAACAATAAAATCCAATGATACCTTTATTACAGATTCAGTTTTCCAAGAGCGGCCCATTTGTGAATCCGTTCACCGCATTCTCAAATTCAAAGATGAATTTCGATCAAGGAACCCACGAACTTTTCGATGGTTCCGAAAATTTCTGTACTGGCTTCAAGAAGGAAATCCCTTGTTAATCTTCCTCATAAATTCCCAGAAATCTCCACAGAATAGCAAGCAAGACGTATTCTCAACACATGTACCACCCCAATTTCTCCAAGACACACACTCATCCGATAGATTGAAATCGGAAGCTTTTCCTCCAGGAGCATCTAATTCCTGATCGGAATTCAGGACAGGAGTGCTGGTCGCCTCCCAAGTGGCCCCATAGCCACGATGAAAAAAGGTGAAAGAAGGAGTATGGCCACTATTTCAATCAGTGTCACACTACAAGATGCTCTCTGTAATATTCCCAGGAATTCTAGCAGGAATAAGAGAGTGCTTTCATATTGGAATATTGATGTGAATTTGGGTCTGAAGATGGATTGGAATTTGCAGATACCATCTCGACGGGAAAGAATTTTCGTTGAGAATATTTCAATTGATAGTGTGAACTTCCTCATACGAAATTGAGTGAAAATTGATGTCTTCAATCAAGTATACTATCAGTGGATTATCTATTGAAATATTTTGTGGAGGTTTTTGCATTTTTCTGAAAGTTTTTCTAGGATTGTTTCTCCAAGTCTCTGAAACAAAAATCAATCAGAAAAAGTTTTTAAACAACAGAAGAAAGGCCCCTGAGTAAAACTTTTGAACAAATTTGTCAGGAGCCAAATCCTTACTATGAATAAATAAACAACACTTCGAACTTTTAAGCTTTGTAACGTTTCGGAGTCTATGTGAGACTCCTTCATCAGAAATTCTCAACTCTTCGGAATAGAAACTATTGATCACAGTTCCACTGTAACACTAGTTGATCAAAACACTTACAAATACTATTTTTTTTGTCAAATCGCTGGTTGAAATAAACATTAAAAAATACACATAGGAAGTAATTGCGAGGATATTATGGATTGTCTGCGTGAACTTATTCGGGTTCTCCTATCTTTATTGAAATAGCTTAGATAATTATTTTGAATATTATCACGAAAATTGACAACTTTCTCTGTCATTATATGAAGCACCTCTCGAAGACTTTCATAAAGATGTTGTACTATAACCGAAACATTTGAGAAATCGAATTCGTGGTTCACAACTTTTGCGATAGCGGAATTAGAAAACTTGATAATAGTTATTTATGCTACTAGTGGCTTATGTTGAAAATGAGTCACACTAGAAGATTTATACCAAGTCCAGTGATACAAATTCTCAAGAAATCCAGGAAATACAACACGCGAGTGGCGTTCAATGTTTCATCCAACAAGTGTGAAAAATTGTTTAATAAGCTTTGTGTTCAAACCGACCATACTTGAGTGAGTGAGTAGCAGCATGACTTGATAGTAAATTTTTTGCATTTTGGTTAAAGTAGGTTGTTTGTTTGGTTGCCACGGACATGATACATTGTTAGCAAATATTTGAATAAATTCCGAAAATTCGTCAGTTTTCCTTTCTGGAAAGGCAAGCTTCTCTTAGTGAAAAAATTCAGAAAATAGAGTAAACCGATGAAAATTACGTTTCTGAGTATATTGAAAATATTTGAAAAGTAAATCACGAGGATGTTAATGAAATTGGTGTTGAAAATGGGGATAGCGGTGCTTGCAGGTGCCATGACTTGGTCTCTTTGAAACTAGAAAACATTCAAGACATTTGAAAATATGGAAAACTAACGAGTTATGCTCGATCGATTTCGAGAAAACCTTCGATAATGTTCGCCATGACAAAATGCTCAAAATCTTGGAGAATTCAGATATAGACAATAAAGATCTACGTATAATTTTTAACTTATACTGATGGGGATAAACGGCTCAAATACGAGTGCAAGATAATTTCTTCTCTGAAGAAGTAGAAATTAAAAAGTGCTTACGACAGCAGTGGCACACCCAGAAGTCGAAATAATAAACAACATAATATGAAATGTTGACTATACCTTCGTTCTAGTCAATTCTTGCGGAAATCTTCAAGATTTGAAGAACCGTGTTACACAAGCCTGTGAACAATTTGGACTGAAGCTCAACGAGAAGAAAAAAAATACATGATAATTAGATAAGAAAGATCGCGCGCAGAATGATGGTGTAGTAGTCGTTAATGTAGTTGGATAGAGTGGATAGACTAACGTCTCTTGGTAGCTGCATTAATGAGAAGTGGGATCCGGCTGTGGAAGTCAGAGTTAGAATCGATCGAGCAAGAGCAGCATTCATAAAAATGAAAAAGCTACACTTCATCCATCGAGAGGCGATAGCGCTTCAAAACAACAAGGCGGTGCCAAATTCATCAGAACCGGGTTTAATGTTCAATGTTTCAGATTTCAGATTTTCCGAAGGAATATGTTTCCATGTTAACCATAAGCTAGATAGATAAATCAGATTTCAGTTCAGTCGATAAATATCTTTCGTGGTGATTGCCCATATCGGCGCGTTCAATCGAACATATTGCGTGTTATAGTTTTACAAACAATGTCGAGTTCTACAGATTCTGCCGAGAAATTTACTACAAAAAAGCGGTCAAAATAACGTGCATTTAGTATTACGGAAAAAAGCATTATAAAGAATATTTATACATCGACAATGGAATCATACATCCCCTGGTCCTAAGGGCTGGGGGTGAAAATTTCAAATTTAAGAATTTTTCCGTTGTTTGTTTATTGAAGTTAGCTTATATAGCAAATTTCAACTTGATAGAACATCGGGAAGTATCCTTAAGGTTTGTATGATCATCAGTGAGTGACTGACGAATCGGGGGTTTTTAGATGTCTATAAAATCTGAAGTGGAGCTATGCACTTAAATCTTTGTACTTTTAATGAGTTCACTACTTACATTGTATCCTGAGAATTTTGTTCATCTACTATATACCAAACTCAAGTTATGAGTGTTCAAATATACGACGAAACACTTCGATAAAAGATAGGTAGTGCCCCGGCGCCGCGCTTCGCTTGCTCGTGTTGGCGGGGCACTACCGTGCCACCAGATTATAGCCGATTTTGTAAGTACTTACATTGAATCAAAAACGACCAATAATTTTAAATTATATATCAGCACCTCAGAGGTAAAGTGTGTTGAGTCACATTTTTTCAAACACGAACTATCTACGATATCGGATTCATATTAGTGAATTCTAGCTAGTGAAACACATTATTGACTCCCTAAGTATATCAAGTCACCAAATAATGGCAGTAAACATTCTTTGAAACGATAATCGAACTGAAAAACCTCTCTTTTGTCCAAATTTGATATTGTGACTTAACACACTTTACCTCTGGGGTGCTAATATTCATAAATAAATCACTTAATTGTCGTACCTAATACAGATCTGGAGAAGGCGGAGAAAGCACTAAACGGGAGCCAATGAAAATAATAATAACCTTGCAGGCGTACATTTAGTTGTTTACTGCCACTATCAGTTCTGGCTGGATATACTTTAAGCTCAAACGTATAGAAGCATTTGAAATGTGGTTGTATAGACGACTCTTTAAGATCAATTGTGTTGACAGAGTAACCAATGAAGAGGTTCCGAATCGTATAAAAAGAACGAAACAAATAACCACTATCGTAAAACGTCGCCAACTAGAATACTTTGGCCACATAATGAGACATCCGGAAATGTAGAGTATCTCAGTACTTCTCATCTGATTATTTAAGGAAAGATTCTGGGCATGTGCGGACCTGGCCGAAGAAGAACTTCCTGGCTAAAATACCTAAGGCAATGGTTCGAAATTCAACAACCTCACTATTTCGAGCAGCTGTGAATAAGACTTGATAGCCACGATGGAAGCCAACATGGTCAATAACAGTCAAGGAACTAGAAGAAGAAGAACGAGTTTTTCAAAAAGCAAATCACAGGAATACAAACCATAATTGTCCAAGATATTTGAACGAAATGAAGTAGAGAAGTTTTTGAGTGAAGATCCCCGATGACGGGTACTTTTTGGTGAAACTATTTTTATTAAAGGAATTAGCGGTGCTTGTAAATGTAAACTAGAAAATCGAGAAGTTTTACCATAATTAAAGAAGGTTTTCCAGTCATTCCGATCAATTTGTGTGAAGAATACAAATGTCTTTGAATTTTTTTTTTTTTTTGTTTTGCAGAATATTATTATTATTTGTCATTTTCTCAAATAAATCGTTTTTCGAAGAAATCAGATGTGGTCAATTAACTATCATACGAAATAAATATTTATTTCCCTAATTCTGAGGAAAATCCGTTTATTGTGCTACATCGTGTAGAACACAATCGTTCAAGAATATCTCAGTTTTCACATGGTTGTCATAGTAATATTCAATCATTGTATCTTGGTCCCGTCACGGATTAAAGATAATTCAGAGAAAATAATGTATAATCCCAGTACAGAAGGCTCTTTTCTACCAGAGCCATCAGCCAGGGGCCCCGTGTCACATGCAAGTAGAAAATTTTGGTTAAAAAGGGGCCCCAAAAATTGCAATGCCTAAGGGCCCTCCACATGGTTAATCCGGCTCTGATTCTTACATTCGTTCATTCAAAAATTCGTCATTTCACGAAGTGATTCAAAATTCAAAAACTAGCCACGGATAGTTTTTGATTTTTGAACTCTTTGAAGAATATCATTGCATTATGAATAACTATTATAATAAAAGTGCAGAATGAACTTCGAAGAGTGAACGAGTGTTAGAATTAGTCTTCTGCCCGAGTATTGTACATTAGTTTCTATAATTCACTAAATGTTACTGAAATTGATGGAATATTTTCATGAATATCGTCTCGTGATTTTGGCATTGATAAATGTAGTTGATATATG
>CM076607.1:103435740-103556050 GCA_038502775.1 Hippodamia convergens
AAGCAGATTCTTTAACAGAAAGACTGAAGGATATTTTACCCAAAGAAAATATAAAGATAGCTATAAAAAATGTTAAACCGCTTAAGAAGTTGTATAGTAAATTAAAAGATAAAACACCAATATTGAGGAACAGTGATGTTGTCTACAAAATTCCATGCTCTCATTGTGAATTGAAATATATAGGACAGACATCAACAACACTACAACAACGAATCAACCTGCACAAGAGTAATATTAGATTGAAAAAAGATCATTGTGCTTTAGCGAAACACTCTATAGAAACTGGACATATACCATCATTTGAGGAAGTTGAAGTGTTGGACTGTGAAACAAACATCAGGAAAAGAACATTATTAGAAATGATCAGAATTGCACAAAATGATGATAGTATTAATTCAAAAAAAGACGTTGATTCCTTGAGTTGTGTCTATGCCCTACTGATTGATATTGACAAAAATTTAAAACATAATACCCGTGTTAACCCTTGAAATGAGAATACCATCACTTAAAAAAAGTTTAGATAGAATTTCATTTTCGTTATTCATAAATTTTTTTCAAACTCAAACTACTGAAAATGCAAAGGATACATATTTCTATATTCTACTGAATGTCAAAATATTTGTCATCTATAACTAATTACTTTCATCATTTTCCTTAAATTTAAAGAACTAATGGTCTCTGATGGATCTGATGATTAGAACTTCAAATATCGATCTTGAATTTTATCTCACTTTCGTAAGTTTTATATATATGTATATGTATATATAATAATTGTAACTTTCCTTGATTCATACTGATTGTAGTGTCTCCTGATGAAGGCTTAAATAAAGCTGAAAGCTTGAGTTTAAAGAAAAAAGAGATTTCTCATTCGACTGCAGTCCCAAATAATACATTTTTACTATAAATAGAAACAGTCAATTATCCTTTTATTATATATATATATATATATATATATATATATATATATATATATATATATTGAAACGCTGTTGACGCCTGGATTAAAAAATGTCTTGTAGATTTTCATCCGACCAAAAATAGCTAAAATTAAAGTTGATTAGTTATAACGTGGATGATTATCGAGGCAAATTTTTAATGACTGCAAAGAAAGGAAAAATTTAATTCCAGATTATTAGTATTATAGAAAATGAAGAATCGGGTATTATTGATTGTGACAAATTGGTATCTTTGATGTGAATAACAGAATATTCACATTATAAGAGGTCACTGATTATGTCAACCTCAGCAAGCTTCCGAAACAATATATCTTCACGTACTTAATGAGATAGTTAAATCGTTTAACAAGTTGAATTGAATGCTTTTGGGAAATACGTGTAAATTACATCTATTTGAGACAATTTACTGTAACTTCTTAAGAACTTAAGCAACCATTGTTTGGAACTAACAATTTTTTTTTATGATGGAAATGTTTGTTGTTCCTACATATATTCTTGAATTAGTTTGTTTAAAGCGAATCAGAAAAAAAAAATTGTTGCCTAACATTAAACGGACCAGAAAAACTTCTACCTATCGAAAAGTTACGGTTCAGGGCCTATCAGCGGCGGCTCGTCAGGGACAGCAGAGTCTTGGCTGCCGACTCAAGAATTTAAATTACCTATTGGTCCCAATTAGCGACCAGTAAAGTAAATTCTCAAATTTGTCAATCACCAGATTTGACTTCCAATGAACGAATTCCCTGTTTCTCATCTTTACATATCTCTCAACTTATTTGAAATTAAATCGAAATAAATCAAGTGGTTACCAATTTAGTCAATAAATTGCGTTTATTATAATTCTTCAAGTAGGTAGCTACATGGTATCAATGTAACTTCCTGAAAGTACATAATTTGTTTCAGTTGCAACACCTTAGGAATATAGGTACGGTTTGGCCATTGTATAAAGGATATCTTCTTTATACAATGGTTCAGCAGGTTTGGCTCATTCTGCCTGACCTGGTGTCCTAGTATTTAGATTAACAATGAAATTAATTATTTCTAGCTTGACTAATTTCTGTCGAATTTTTTTCACACAGTCATAAATATTTCGATAGACATCTCGCGATACTATTTACTTTGCTGATAATACTGCGTTGATGTTTTTTGGAAAAAATTGCGACGAGGCATGCCATGTCGCAGAATCCAATTTATATCAGATTCAGAAGTGGTTGGAAAATAACTTATTGAGCTGGAACCTAACAAAAACAAAATTTATCACTTTCTCTCCGAATGTGGTCAACCAACCTCACAACATCACACTTAAACTGCATGCGTAAAGCTGTAGTGATTCCGCACTTTGTAACTGCCTGTCTATAACAAAAGTTACTGTAACGAAGTATGAATTTTCTGTGAGAAAAAGTCGGACTTCATTTTAATTTTTTTTCATATCAGAATAATTATTTCCTTTTTCATATTTAAACAAGTAAATCATTTTCATTTCCGAATTTCTCCGTCCGCATATTTATTTAAATATTTCCGTTTTCCAGTAATTCATTTCACAAAATCAGAAATAAACCGTTAAGGTGAAAAAGTATCGGACGATATTATGGTAGCGTTTTTCATAGTGCAGACAGATATGAAAAACGCTGTTTATTTCTGATTATCGGGTTTTTTGTCTCAAATCTTCGATAAGTCGAAACCGGAGAGATTTTTACCGCCTGGAATATTCGAGAAGTTTGACGATTTTTCACAGATGTTTTCTGCCCCCTCCCCGAAGGTTATAAAAGGGAGATACTCGCCGATGAGGACTCACTTCCAGTTTATTCCTTGATTACTTCAGTTTTACCTTGCGACTTCTTCTAACTTCTAGTCGGCTTCCTGTTTATTCTTAAAGACTCCGAGTTTATTCTTCACTTTTCAGCTTATTCTTCGTTTGATTTTGAGTTGCATTTTGAGTTGAGTTACGATTTGATTTTCGAAACATTAGTGGGCGATATTAAGTTTCATTTTTTAGAAGTAACGTATTTTCAGTTCCCTTTTCTTTTTACTTACCGTTCCGCGAGAGTGAAAGTGAGCTCCCTGAGGTAAGAACCATTTCCCGTTTTATGAGAATCTAGTGTTTCGATGCAATTGGTTTTGCACGTTTGTACTGAACCCCTTTTTCTTGCCGTCCGATTGGAATCCTAAGCCACACACCTGACACGGAGTGGAGACTCACATCAGGTGGATGACTGGGGATTACCGAAACCGTCAGTAGGGGTCCGAAGCAGAGAAACACTGGGTTCGATCATTGTTCAATACCTCCTGATTGGGTTCTAATGCTGGTAGCCAACTCATTCGTAAACTAATTACCGTCCGCAGTCACCATAATAAGTCTACCTGATCATATTTACTTTTCATCCCATTTTATTATATATGTATTACTATTTTTCTTTAATATCATTTTGAAATACTCAGTCTGGCAGTTTGACCGCACCTATATATATTGTAAATAAATTTTTCTCATTGTGTTTCAATAAATGTTAAAACCTCAGTCTTATGAATCACTGGTTGTCGCTACTACCTTAGACACCACCGAACCCTTCTTCGACTAGTAGCTGCCTAGGTGGGTTTGCTGTTTCCCCTTTAGGAAAAAATAGCTGGCGCCCGAAGGACCTTTTGACCAAGTGAGTCTCCAGGTAAGAGAGGGCGAGCAACACCGTTATATTACATCTGTTATTAAACTATTGTTATGTTTCGATATTTATATCTAATTTGAGATTATTTCAAAAAGATACATAAAACGTTACCTGGTTGAAATTATATTATAACATAATTGCAAGAATATGTATCAAAATTAAGAAGTTTCAACATTTAAATTTATTATTTACATTCCAGAGATAATTTCAATTCAAAATTCTCATAGTTAAATTTCATATGTAATTATCAATTGTAGTCGTCGATTTCCAAATTCATTGAGTTAAATTGCTGGTTCCTTGATAAAGCTAAAATTGAAAGATTTTTATAAGAAAAATGTAAATAAATTCTATGATATTATATTATATATTAGTGTTAAGAAATCTAGAGAGTAAAGACTTTGGAGAAGTGAAACCGTGGAAACGGAAAAAAGAATTGAATGGGGAAGAATTGGAAAAATTGGAATTGAGAATGATTGAAAAACAAGAACTATATGACAACGATAAAGGAATTGATTAATGTTAAATGATTAACCGATATAATATAGTGTGATTATTATATGAATGGAAATGGTAAATGAAGAATGGTGAAAGCAGATACGGACTTACAAAAAGAAGAAATAAAGACATTGGCCCAGTAATCAGAAGAATATATATTGAAAATTAATTTCAAGCAGACTGTGAAATCCAAAAGTGAGCGAAGTGAGTTAACTTATAAACATTAAATAACCTAAAAGTTAACCTATTTTTGAACACTGCACAAAAATCATAACCATAGAATTAGTTAGTTAATATTGATTTTTATTAGAATAGTTCATTATCAGAATCGAATTTCATGTTCATTAGATATTAAGAGTTCATCATATTTAACCAATTTCAAATTATAATATTTTAAAATTTAAATCAAAATCATTCAATTTCAATTGACATCATTTTTTTGAACCCTCAATTGAGATAATATTTTAGCCCAGGTAATTTTTCAAAATTTTATAATTTTTGTTTATAAATTTAGTTCCTGAAATTCACATTATTCAGTTATTTCTGAATTTCTCGAAAATGGTACATTTTAGATATAGGGAACCTTGAATTGACTCTACTTATTTTTACCCCTCAAATACGTATGTGAGTTTTTGGCCCTTTTTGAATTCCAACTTCGACACTCTCAATTTACCTTCCAGTATATCAAAATGTTATTTTCTCTACAGAGTAACGTCGAATATATTTTCGGTAACCTATTCCAAAAACCAAACCTGAGGTTGTGCGTTGCGCTTTCATTGAATTTTCAGTGTTCTACAATGATACATAAAATGAATGTGGCACTCGAAGATCTATCCGAAAAACTCATAATATACATAATAATATTTCTTCCTGAACTTCTACTAGGTGTTCCTGGTGGGACACCCTGTATTCATACATTTCAGATAAACACATAGAAATTTTCCGTTACTTCTTGTAACTAGAAATACGAGTAAATCCTTCACGAATATTATGAATTCCTCTGACAAGAATAATTTCAAAACAGATTATATGAATTTTTCCAAATCCACGAGAAGCATCCATTCCCCACCACAAAGCACCTGCCGATAACCAAAACCCTTCCGAAAAAACCCACTCACGCTCCCAGCCCCCGGGGACGGCCCGTCCCATTCATTAATTTGCGAAAATCGGCTTCCTCGGCGCGGTCTAATGGACTCCGGGCATCCGGCGGGCAGTTACCGGACCCGAAGTAGGTGAATATCATTAGGAGCGACGCCGGAAACGACGCGGGACGCCAAGTCGGGGACGAAGGAGGAGCGGGAACGCGCGGCGTCGAATAATCAGCGTCGGCAAGTGCATGATCCTGTCGAGCCTTCCGAAATTCCCCGGACCACTCGCCATATCCATCACCGACGCTCGTTGCGGGCCATAACGCCGCCGAAAATTGGGTTCTCGGTTGCAGATTGCAAGTTCTCGATCGATTTTACGGAATCGTGAAAAATTTAAGGCTAGACAGTGCTTCTCTATGGGTTCTTGGTCACGTTCATAAAATGAAGAATCTGAAGGAAGGAGAATTATTTTTGTCCTCAAAGGGGGTTATCGAACTTGGAATTTTCAATCAGGATGATAATTCTCGGGTTGATAGTTCAAAAAACGTTTGTTTTACTCTTTATTGCTTCATCCCAAGCTTCCGGCTCCAATTTCAGACTTCTTCAGGGGAAACTGAAAAAACACTGTGTTATACATAAAAGTTTTACACATGGTACAATGGACTCACTCAATTCGAGGTTTATTCTATAAAGAAAAAGAAAATTCTTTGCCTTTACGAAGGCACATCGAGAACATTTTTGAAACATATATGAATTCAAAATAGTAATCATCGAAATGAATACCATTTTCAATTCCCAGGCTCAGAGATCTTTTATCATGAGGTTGGAGAAATGATATTAGATTTTGTCACTGAGATGAGAGATATACCGTGTTGAAGAATGAAGTATCATATTGCCTTTTTGAAAATTTGACATTTTTATCAATAGTTGAAAACAAGTTGTCAATCAAAAAGTCGAATAAAAGTTTCTAGTTTCTTCATACCAAAGGTTTATTTGTATTAATCTCATACATTTTGGTCCTTCGAGCATTCAAGAATCAATAATGGAATACAGTATCGTTACGCGGAGTAAAAGCAAATCTATGCAAAATCTTTTCCAAACTTCTCGTGAGGAGAGAAGAATAGAAGAAGTGGAATCCAGGGTCGTGCAGAATCCTTCAGAAAAGAGGTCTGGAGTTAATTCAAGAGCGATGGTTCCACAACTTCAGTCTACCAGAGTCGCTAGGAATATGGCGGAGCAGAAGTCCGACTTATCAAGCCGAGCGACGGTAAGGAAACGGCAAGAAGCAACTTCAACTGGTAAGTCCCAGTCTAAGCACTCAAAAAGTACCTTACATAGCAAGTTGGATCAAAAAGAGATAGATGAAGAACTATTAGAACTCGAATTAGAATTAGAAAAGGTCAATTTGAAAAAGAAACTTTTGGAAAATAGAAAAGCTTTACAAAAATTACACAACAAGGGAAGAAGTGATTATGAATCAAACAATTCAATTTCAGTTAATTTGAATATTGCGCAAAATTCCATCAGTGAAAAAGAAAAAGTGAAACAATGGTTAGAAGATACTAGTTCTATCATCTCTAAATCTTTCACTTCTAGACATTCTGTATTATTCAGCGAAACTCCAGGAAAAAGAAATTCTCAGGAAATCAAAGAGTCTGAAGAATGTAAAGAAATTGATGGTATCAAAATAATGTTAGCCAGACAATGTATTGATAAGGAGTTACCGCAATTTTCTGGAGATGTTAGAGAATGGATAAATTTTTATACACAATTTCATAACACAACTGAATTATTAGGATTCTCTGATGCTGAAAATATGTGTCGTTTGAGAAAATGTTTAGTAGGAGAAGCTAAACGTTCAGTGGAAGGATTATTAATATCAAGCACAGGTATAGAATCAATAATGCGTATTCTAAAGAATCGATTTGGCAGACCTGAAATTATTGTAAAGGTATTAATCCAAGAAATCAAGTTTTTGCCATTCATAAAGGCTCATGATTTCAACAATTTAGCATTATTCTCAGACAAAATTCAAAATTTGACGTCTACTTTGAAGGAACTTAATATGAATAATTATTTGTCATGTCCACAACTCTTGGAAGATCTTTTGTCAAAATTACCATATTCCATGCAAGTATCTTGGGGAAAAAGTTTAGTAAGTGAAAAATCAATGAACTGTCTGGAAGATTTTCAAAATTGGATTTTACACGAAGCAGAAGCTGTCAATTTTATTCGAACACTGAATCCATATAAAATTTCGAACTTTGCTGGAAACAGGAATAAAATTAACTCTACTCTCATGACTACATTGGACAAAAATAAAAAATTATGTAGATTGTGCAATAGTGAGCATAGTTTAGATAAATGTAAAAAATTTGAAGAATTATCTCCAGAAGAGCGTTGGAAATTTGTTAAATCCAAAGAATTATGTTTTGCTTGTATAAAATCAGCGCATAGAATAAATAAATGTACGAAAAAGAGACCCTGTGGTATAAATAATTGTCCAAAATTTCATCATGAGTTACTTCATAATCCTCAACTTATGGAACAGAATCAAGAACTTGTCAATAAAAATAATGTAGCACAAGATCAGGTAGTTGCTCATACTTCAAGACCTAATAATGAAATTTTATTGAAAGTAATGCCTGTAACAATAAAAAATGGGAATAAGTCTGCTAAGATATATGCACTTTTTGATGAAGCGTCTACTATAACTCTCATAGATGAATCTCTTGTAGACTGTTTAGATCTCAGAGGAGAAAATACTGTTTTAGGAATCAAATGGACAGATGTAAATTCTAAGAAAGAAATCTTAAGTAAAAAGCTCTCGTTTGATATTATAGGTGCAGATCAAAAGGTACATAAATTGAACGATGTATACACCCTTCCTGATATGGACCTTCCGGTTCAATCTGTCGATGCGAATAAATTTAAAGCAAAGTGGCAACATCTTAAAAACATTGATTTAGCATGTTATTCTAATGTGAAACCTCAACTCCTAATAGGTCAAGATAATTGGGATTTAATTGTAACAAGAGAAATTATAGAGGGTCCAAAAACTTCTCCAGCTTTATCAAGAACTAAACTCGGATGGATTTTACACGGAAATTTGAGAGAATTCAGAGGCAGAGTAGATAATACCATTTTACACATCAGACATCAAGCGTTGAAACTCAACAATGATTCATTGTTAATGGAAGTCACCCTGAAAAATCAAAGAGACATGTACAAGAACTTGTACACCCAACCCGTTAAAGCTTCCGGAGACGATATCCTGATGAATCTGCAAGATAGCATGGACGCCAGTCACCATTCCGACGAGAAGGTGGTGAGGGACCTGGAGAGCCAGGTGGAGAGCCTCAAGAAGCAGATGGAGCAGATCAAGATGGAGAGGGAAAGTTACAACGAGGAGAAGTTCAAGGTCATGAAGAACAACATGGAGGTGTTGAAGAAACAGGTTACGGCTCTGGAAAAACAGAAAAGGATCTTCAGCGATACTATCTTGAAACACGACCAGGCGGTTAATTATTTGAGTGACGATTGCATGGAAGCACACTCCAGGTTGTCTAAGGATGAGGTTATGCTAATTAATCTGGAAAAGGAAAACAGCCTCCTCAAAGACTCCGAAAGCAGGGCTCGCAAAGAATACGAGTCGATGAAACAACAGTTTAACTCCCATCACCTCATGCAATCCAACATCGAACTAATCAAGGCCACCTTGGAAAGAACAAATTCCCAAGGAAAGCTCAGGTTGGAAGCCCGATTGGACGAGACTCACAGAGAATGCGCAGCGCTCAGGAGGCGTCTGCAAGAAGAACAAGACAGGTTCAGGCACCTGGCCGATCACCTACAATCTCAAACCCAAAACGCCGTGAAGAGATGCAAAGAAGAAAAGGCCGAAGCCGATAAGCTCAGGAAAGAATTGGGCGATCTTAGAGAGAAATTGGTGAGCAATAACAACCAAGTCGAAGAGCTCATGAAGAAGATCAAATTGTCCATCTCGGCCATTCCCAATGGTCATGGTGAGGGTAGAAAGATCCGTCAACTAGAAGAACAGTTAGAGAACAAGGAGATTGAGACTCTGAAGGCCAAATTGAAGGCCGCGAAAGAGGCATCCGATCAATATTTCAACATAGCCGAAGACGCCGAGAAGCAGATGAAGATAGTGGTCGAGAAACAAGAAGTTTTCTATACTGTCATGGCAGAAGCCGAGCATATAGTAAATAGCCGTCCTCTAACCTATGTATCATCATCGCCGGAAGACGAAGAATGCCTCACCCCAAATCATTTCCTCATAGGTAGTTCAAGTATTCTAAAACCACCTGGATTATTTGATGACGTAAAATGGAATGTGAAAAAACAATGGAAAATTGCAGAAAAATTAAATGAAAATTTTTGGAACAGATGGATGAAAGAATATATACCAACTTTAACAAGACGAACGAAATGGTTCGAGCAAAATCGAAATTTAAAGGAAAATGACTTGATAGTTTTAATGGACAATAAATTACCCAGAAATAATTGGCCGAAAGGAATAGTTTATAAGACTTACCCGGGTAAAGATGGTAAGGTTAGAGTAGTAGATATCAAATTGAAAAATGGTATCTATAAAAGATCTATATCCAAGCTATGTAGGGTAGAATGCTTAGAGATGGGTGAAGACGATGGTTCTTCACGGGGGGAAGAAAATGTTGAAGAATGAAGTATCATATTGCCTTTTTGAAAATTTGACATTTTTATCAATAGTTGAAAACAAGTTGTCAATCAAAAAGTCGAATAAAAGTTTCTAGTTTCTTCATACCAAAGGGTTTATTTGTATTAATCTCATACATACCGGTTTCGGCCTTGTTGGGCCTCATCAGTATCCCGCCCATCTCAGGACAAAATCTTCATAAAAAACTTCAGAATTTATAGCAATTGGTTGTGAAGTAATGAGTAAAATATTACAAAGTACTAAGGTGGTGACATCCAATTGCGTCAAAATGAAGTTTCACATCTCCAATCAAATGCAAAAAAGAAATCTGTACAGGGTGATTCATTTATCTTGGTAACCCCAATTTTCTCGAAAACGCCCGAATATTTTTTCATTCTGTGAATGGCGTTTTGAACAAGTCAATGTCGACTTGAGATGCGCATAAAAATCTGCGGAATAAATAAAGACGCCAGGCGTCGCGGCGCTATCAAAAATTTTTATCATGTCATTCGAAAGATAATTTCATTTTGAACTTTTTTTTCGAATACAATTTTTGTCCATTTCTTACCGTCAGCGATCTGCAGCGTGTTTTATGTTGATTCTATTCCATTTATTTTTTGCTGTATTGTGGTAGTATGGCTTGATTTGAAGACATAGATATGATTTTATGCCTTGAATTCAAGACGGAAAGTTTTCTAAACAATCTGCCTCTTTAAATAAGATCAAATATGTGGATAGAGCAACATAGGGCTCCATGTCACAACGCTGCCATTGTGAAGAGATATTGAGATTAAGAATTCGAAAATGAATGGAACCTTATATTTTGTCCAAAGTGACTTATGATGAAATAGGGAGATGATTTAACTTGTGTATTGATCATAATGGCTAGATGACCTAAATTTGATTATGTTCCGTAAAATGACGGAGGCTGTGTAACTATTTTTCTATTATTTTATTCATTAAATATTATATCTTATAATAATAAACATTTTTTTTTAATAACAAACGAAAAATTTCGAATCATATGTTCTATATGCCGGCCATTATGATCCATACATAAGTTATTTCATCACTTTGGTCAAAATATAAGAGTCCACTTGGGCACATGCGTTTCTTATCTTCAATTTCAAATAGTCCAAGTTATTAGAATCAGTTTGGTATACCATATATTCAAGGGGACCCCTCAGAAAGTAATCCATGAGCGTTAGGTCTGGCGATATCTGATGGGTCCATTGGTTTCAATCCATTTTTTTCCGAATTCTTTATCTGAATATCTCTTGAGAATGGCAGCGTGGTGGCATGAAGCCCCATCTTGCTGTAGCCACATATTTCATCTTATTTGAAGGAGCACATTGACCAGAAAACTAGCCTTCTTGAATTCAAATCACAAAATCACATCTATGTCTCTAAATAAAGGCATACGACCACAATACAGAAAAAAATAAATGAAATAGAATCAATATAAAACACGCTGCAGGTCGCTAACGGTTAGAAATCGATAAAAATTGTATTCGAAAAAAAAATTCGGAATGAAATTATCTTTCGAATGACATGATAAAAAAGGTATGTCCCTGGAGAAAAAATTTTTGATAGCGCCGCTACGCCTGGCGTCTTTATTTATTCCGCAGATTTTTATGCGCATCTCAAGTCGACATTGACGTGTTCAAAACGCCATTCACAGAATGAAAAAATATTCGGACGTTTTCGAGAAAATTGGGGTACCAAGATAAATGAATTACCCTGTACTTCCTCTTTCACTGAATGAGATTTTAGCAGTGGCTCTACTCAGGGCCCGCTTGCTAGTTTCTCAAAGTGATGGAAACGCCCAATTCTTTTTGTGACAAAATCTAATATCATTTCTCCAACCTCATGATAAAAGATCTCTGAGCCTGGGAATTGAAAATGGTATTCATTTCGATGATTACTATTTTGAATTCATCTATGTTTCAAAAAAGTTTATTCTATAGTTGAAAAATATAAAATCATAAATCAAAACATTACAGGAACCAACAAACATTGTATGACACAGTGTTTTTTCAGTTTCCCTGAAGAAGGCTCAAATTGGAACCTAAAGCTTGGGATGAAGCAATAAAGAGTAAAACAAACGTTTTTTGAACTATCAACCCGAGAATTACCATCCTGATTATTTTTGTTGTCTGGAATTATTCTTGCAAATGAGCTATAGGCCCGGATCTACGATTTTTTCTGACCAGCGCAAAAACGTATGATGGCACCCCCTCTAAGGTTGGATATGAGAATTGAAAGCTTTGATAATCTATATCTACAATACCGGAATAAATTTGAGGTTTAAAATAAAATCGAAATTTCTTGGGCAATTTTCAACAGATCATAATTTCGAGAGGAATGCGTACAAGATAAAACAAAAAAGGAAATTGTAGCCCCAGGTTTCTTGTTCTTGAATTATGACTTCAAAATTTTTCAGCGCCACTAATTTTTATTTAATTAATATTAGAAAAACCAACAAAAAAAAATTTTAAAATTCTTTCGACGTTTCTTAGTCTCTGCCGTGAAAAACATTTTTTTTGCTTAACCGATATAATGTTGGGATAATTCTTTCATCAAGCTTTAATTGACTTTTTTCAGATCTTGATACACCTACTTATTATGGAGATGTCGACCATCAAATGAAAAAGGATCCTTTTGTCTTTGACTATGGATATCTCAGCAACCAATAATCACACAAGAAGTTCACGGTGAGTTTCGAGAATCTGAATGTTTTCCCTTCAGTGGCTATTTATTCATTGCTTTTTCAAAATTTCTTCTTGTCACATCAATTTGAAAATGCAACAAAAAGAGAGCTTCTGGTGTTCTTTTGGAAAATCATGCGCGGATCAAACATATGGAGAAAACCAAAAATTTGAAGTAACCTAAGCCTTTTACTTCAATTCATCCGTTTTTAAATAATTGGAGAATCACGTTTGTTGCCGTGAAGAGCTCATTACTATTAAAACAGAAAAAAATACATGTGCCACTCGAAGACTGCCGCGATGAAGCTATTGCATAGCATCTATTCAAAAATAAGAAGGTATTATTGTTGATTTAGAAATTTTTTTTATTTATCTTTCAATACATGTAGGTTGAATAACCTTCTTGAATAAGAATGTTTATCATTGAAACTATAGGTTTATGGTAACTGAAATAAGAAACATAAATTTGAGACTTCTAAATATCTGGAAAATACCGCGTCAATATTTTGTTGTGGATTCTTGTGGATCATTATTCATTTTTAAATTCAAATTTTTCGGAACAAAAGTTGTCAACCGCTCTGATTTTTTATCAGCCAAGTTAATGTTGAAATCGCCAGCCAAGATAAGTGGAAATTTATTACCATTTTTACCAAGTAAGGTAAATGTCCCAATTATCGACACTATACTGAGATCTTGCGAAGAAAGTATGATTTCCGAGTTGAAATATAAGTAGAATTTGTTGAATTTCCTGAATTTCCCATTCTATGTATGTTATATTTGAATAAACAAACATAAAAAACTAATTCATATACTGTAAAATAATTAAAATTGAATAAAATACAGACAAGTCAGATGTCCCAATGATCGACAACTGGAAAATGAGAAAACCCAATCATCGACATGTGGTGGTACCAATTATCGACAGAGTGGAAATTTAAAAATGGGTGTGAATTATATCTTTCTGAGCAACGTGACAGAAATAATATGAATGAAATAATCTTTTATTCATGATGAAAAATAAAGCAACAGTTCGAAATAACATCAAAAGTGACAAAATACAATATTATTCTGGAATAAATATTAAAAGTTAAAAAACTTTGATATGAATTCAATTTTTTTAAATTCTTGCATTTCAGGTATGTCATATATGCCACATTTATTCAATATGCATATTTCTTCTTTGTAATGCAAAATATCATCAACGTTGGGCCATCTACAGTTACCATGGCTTTTTGTCAATGCCCAGTATGATTGTCCAGACTTCTTCAATACTAACCCAGGAAAATATTCAGCATCATATTCTACGAAAACATAATCACCTTAAGCGTATTCACATTTTTCCGACGGATCCTGATTTCCCATCTTTATATTTTCCTTTGTTTTACTTTTTTCTTTTTGGGTGATTTCAATAATTTTCTCTCTCCTTCAATTATATGTTCCTTCTCTGCAGTGACTGAGTGTTCATCTGTGCAAGGCGAGAAAGTGCGTTTCTGAAAGGAGTGGGTATATTTTTTTCTGGAATTTCTTTAACAGGTGTTTTTTCTGTAATCTCTCCGAAAATGCTTGCCTGTTCTGTTACTGTAAGTGGAAAGCTCACTGAAAACGCAAAATAACCAATTATCGACATATGAATGTTCCTATTATCGACATCCGTTAAAATATTATTGAAATGAGGGTTGACTTGAATATAAATTGAATGTCGATTGATATTAGGTTAAATATTCAATCATTTCGAAGCGAATTATGTTAACAGAAGTGAAATAATGATGACTGTTTTTTTTTTTCAAAGTGTATGTCAAGTTAATCTATTCTGTCCTAGACATCGACT
The DNA here is from genome assembly GCA_038502775.1 of Hippodamia convergens. Classification (NCBI taxonomy): domain Eukaryota; kingdom Metazoa; phylum Arthropoda; class Insecta; order Coleoptera; family Coccinellidae; genus Hippodamia; species Hippodamia convergens. The sequence continues at coordinate 103,450,166 of CM076607.1, forward strand.
TGTATTGCACCAAATATCGACACCAAGTTGCACGTTTTATCGACACCATGATTCATTGTACTCCCATTTTATAATTTGACGGAAAACAATATGTCGATAATTGGTACAGGAAGAAGGATGAGTTTCATGAACAACCCAACAAAATTTTTTTTTAGGAAATCACTTTACTTTGTTAACTATCACTTAGTCAAAAAAATTCTTCGAGACCCATTTATCGACACTCATGTCGATATTTGGAACACAGTAGCTTTCAGATGTACCTATTATCGACACCCTGTTTTTTCATAAAAATATAGGATTAATAGTCAAAATTTGACAATACAGAAGCAGAATAATTCTATATTACTATGTTTGTAATCAATATTTTACAGTATAGTGAAATATTGTACGTGAAAATTGAAGCGAATGAAAGAGTATGCGCTTACCTTATGAGGAAGTAGAACGGTGTTCACTAGAAAACGACTCATACGCGACTGTTGAGCAGCAGTTTTTTTGGGCTGGAGGGGTTAGGGAAAACTATTTTTTGATTTCAATATGATCTTTAAAGTATGTATCAGAAGTATGTTGCATACAAATTGTAATGAGATCGTTTTTCTTCTTATTAAACAGATAATACTTCAGAAATGTCGATAATTGGGACACTGTCGATAATTGGGACATTAACCTTATTTTTGACCCTTCTTCAGTGTACTCCAGTAAAGTGCGATGAATAAAATGCTTTACCTCGTCCAATTTCGGATTCGGAGAAATGTAAATTGCTACCATGACTATGTGTAGGCTATTTCTAAGTTTGCATAAGCATCTACAAATATTTCCAACAAATGAGCGTCTAATTTAAACATCGCTAACGTCTTCAATATTTATTTCAATATTCGGAGTCATAATATTAGTAACATTATTACTATTTTGGTAAATAACTACCCCACCTTTTGGAACAGTATCTCGTTTGAATTGAACAATATGAAAAATGAAGATGAAGAAAAAAACTTCTTATATCCGAAGGATGTGAATCTATCAATCGTGTCAACATCCTCATGTTCCAGAAAACCGATTATTGAAGTATTCAGTTATATCCTTTTCGTCCTTTATCTTTCATAGCGAAAACATGATTTACAACCTCGAACACCCCGCTAAGCTCAAGCATTTACCGCTTCGCTTCACACAAAATCCAGAAAATCTCATGATTCCTACCCATTATGAACACTTCAGTTCTGACAACAAGGCTTCCGAAAATTTGCAATGCTATATGAATGACGTCTCGAAAACCAGTTATTTATTGGTGGTTTGTCGAGTTGACAACAACGTGACTTCAATAATCAGTTTTCATTTGGAAACAAACGTCGGTGATGGGATTAAGGGTTCCGGTGAAGATCATGGACAAATGATGAGTTCCTGGTAATCCTGTTAGGTAGAAGAGTGCTTTGAAAGTGATACTTGGGATGATGTATTTACGAACCTTCTGCCGTGGTTAATGGATCAATACAAACCATGTCGAGTGTTGAATGTTACTGGAATCAATTGACTTGTTAATTTTATGTAATATGATAATATAAGTGAAAGTTTGAACGCATACCTGGAAGATTGTGTTTTAGTTTGATGCTTTATTGAAATAATTATAAATTTTGTAATCAGCTCAACCCAAAACTTTATTTGTACCTTTAACATCTAGATATAAATACTTCTATAGTATGATCTTTGCTCAATAAAGTAGAAATTTATAATAAACGCAATATAAATTGACAAATTTCATTGTTAGACGATCGATTTCGTATGTGTCAATTATCTTCCGGATTCATTCCAGCTGCAATTTCACAATGATCAATACAAGACTTCTCTATATTATAACGTATTCTTCACGAATTCATTATAAAATATGGCTTCATACTTTTAACACAAAGAAGAAACATTCATTCAAAATAACAACAAAATATTCGAACTTAATAAATAACAGCTCTCAATAGGCCGAAAATAGTGTATTTTGTTATAGGGATTAAAGGTGCCAATTTTTTTTAGGAGCAATGCGCAACCGAGCGAATGCAAAATTGCGAGTAAAAATAGGCATTCAGAGATACATATATTTTAGCACTTAATCGTTTTCACAGAAATTCAGCAATGTTGAAAATTATCGATGAGAAATTTCGAAACAAAAATTCTGATTCTAAATGCTGAGTAGGTACAAAAATTCTCTGTTCAATCTCAACCCTCGAAAGCTATAAAACCTATCACATTACCATAACTCCACGGGTTAATATTCACATGGGCGTTTATCTGGAGTTATGTTCATATACACTTAGTTTTGTCGCCTTCAACAATAATTACAATTGATACTTTCCTTCGGGAAGCCATAAACAGAGTTTATTTGAATGAGACTGCGTTAGGGAAAGAAGTAGGAGCAGAGGGATGTGGAAAGTAGAATATATGTTTTACTGAATGGCTTTTAAAACTCGAAAAGGCTATTCCTTAATATCAATATTTCTAAAAAATAACATGACACTGTATCTGTCACCGAATTGATATTCATTGATGCCTGACTACTAGGGCGCATAATCACTCAATTTATTTTTAATGTGAGAGAAGATTTGGAGGAAATACCGAACAGAATTAGAGATGAAGTCCCCCACTTCCGGACTTAATTAATTAATTTTTCCATCCGTGATCTTTCAAGTAATGTTCACCTGCTCATGGCCACCATATAAGAAACTCGTGAGGTATAACTGAAACAGTCGTACCTAGATTATACCCTTCTGTATCAACTTGTATTCAACTTGAATTTTTTTTCTTCACACACTATGGTAACTTTACTCAAAAATTCATCACAATATTTCAAAGGTCTATAGCATAATAAGTATGAAAATATCCACAAGAAGACCCATGAAATAGGAACAAATCATTTTTACAAGACTAAGACAAAACCAAAGACATGAATAGATCAAAAGTAGTTTTTCAGCGGATTGCTTGGATTGCCAAAGTGTTGGAATGAGACAAATTTCTCGTAACTTGAAAACCAGGCCCCAAGAACATGAAAGAAATTGTGAAAAAAAAATAACCGCCAGTGGGTTAGCGCAAAATGTACAGGGTGGTCAGACTTTGATCATTTGGTTCTACATCTCGAAAAAGAGATAGAAAAAAGCTTCGAGAAATAAATTTCTAAAATGGTGGTAGTAGTCCATGGGTGGAGTTTTTTATTTAATGTATACAATGAAAAAGTCTTCCCCACTTCAAAATAATTGAATAATTTTTTCGGAATTTTCGATATGCAGGGTGTCCCAGATGTCGACGTTAAGTTGGAATGAGGTACCAGGCTGAGTCATAGTGGTTATCAGAAAAATATGTAAAAAAAATGTAGGTCATGTAATTTTCAAATTATATTGCATTTTCTATTGTTCGCGAAAATACAGAACCTGTGATGATTCTCGAACGTTTGTTGCTACAATTTTTCAATGTTTTCCAATATTATTTTTCCTATTTCATCCCGAAAAGTGATTCTGTAACCTGTAGTCTCCAATTCTAAGCCATTTCTTCCAGCTTGAAGAATAATGTCACTTTTTGCTGAACCAAATATTCAAATCAATATATTTCAACCAACTTCAACTTGTTGTACTGAAAAAAATTGTACCACAACAGTTTTGAAAGTTGCTTCGAATGTTAGCACATTCAATAAGGTTTCTAAAATGCATTACACTTATTTTATTATTCCCTAGATCAGTGAAGAAATTATTCTAGTCCATAAAATACTTGAATCAGCATTTAAAAAAGGTGGTGACATGAACCGTAATTCATTGGATTTTCAACAAAATCATTTGTCAAATATACTGAGGAACGTGCTACGTTTTGAATAAACTTTTTTTTACACAGCTTCCCATTAAAGGAAAAGTTTAAGGGTTTCAAATCAGGTGAACAGGCTGGCCACGAGATTGTACCAGATCGTCTGAGCACTCCTAATCATCTACTCGGATATTCTTCATTCAAATATTTCCCAACTGAAAGGGCATAGTGCGCTGGGCAGCCATCTTGATGGAACCATATTTCTTTGGAAATGGTAAGTGGCACATCTTTCAGTAAATTTAAGGAATGATTTTGTTAAAAATCTAAATAAATATCAGCATTTAAGACCTCTAGCAACTCAAAAGGTCCTATGACTCTTCCGTTCAAAATTCCAGTCCACATATTAACTTTAAAACAATGTCGAGATCTATTTCTCATTAAATTCGGATTTTTCACGTGCCACTCGAATAAGTTATGTGGGTTCATGTCACCAACTTTTTTGAATGTAGATTCATCCGGATTCTTCAAGTATTGGATGCACTAGAATCATTTGTAAAGTGATCTAGGAAATTGTTCTAAACTATGTTTCTTCAAGAAAGACCGGTTTTTTTGACTGTTCTAAGAAATAAAGTAGTAAGTGTCTCTCATTTCAGAAACCTCATTAAATGTGCCAACTTTTGAAGAAACTTTTTGAACTGATGTAGTACAACTTTTTTTCAGTACAATCACTTGAAATTGGTTGAAATATTAATTATGTATAATTGGTTCGGCAAATAGTGATATTATTTTTCAAGTTGGAACAATTGGCTTAAAATTGAAGATTACAGGTTGCAGAAGCACTATTTGGGATAACATAGAGAAAATAGAATTCGAAAAAAGTAGAAAATTGTAGCAACAGATGTACGAGAATCGTCACAGGTTGTGTATTTTCTCGAATGATAGAAAAAAATAATTTGAAAAATACACACACGACTTAGATATTTTTGAATATTTTTCTGATGAGCACTATGACTCAGCCTGTTACCCGATCTGGCTTGATGTCGACTGTATGAAATCGGAAGTATATCATGATATATATATATATATATATATATATATATATATATATATATATATATATATATATATACATCCTAGTGCTGATAGACGTCCCGTATAAATCCAGGCTTTTGGGGTCCATCAGAAATAACGGGGTTCTCGCAAATCTAATGATGTATATGATGAAACGAGTTGTTGTAGGTTCTAGTGTCGTACTCAGTTTTTCTTATTCACCAATTTTTTTTCCAGTCACTTCAGTGCTATCTCACGTCCGTTCATGTTCGTAGAAGTTGACGGCCGAACGTATATATTATGTATACCCCACGTTTTTTAGACGACCAACAGCGTTGCCATTTAACGTCTGCACCTATTCTCTCAAATGCATTCAGTGAGTTTATTCAATCATGAACACATGTTAATTCCTTTCATATTACGCGAACTCAACCTTCCGGAGCTGGCGCTCATAGCTGGTACATGAAGGCTGTCGCGCGGAGTAGGAGTCCCTATGTTTTTTCCAATATCTCTTCAATATTAGATGTCATTCAAATCAGTTTTTTTCAAAAGAGAAACAAGTAAATTATCGCTCAAATTAAAAAAATTATATCAAATGAAATATTTTCGAATTTGTATTATCATATATGAAATCGAAAATTTCAAATATAAAATAAACTATCACTCAAAAAGGTCTATTTTTTCATATTATATCGAAAAATTATTGATCGTTAGCAGTATGTGAGAGTAGCTATAGATGGTCGAACATCTTTCTCAACTTGGCTCATGAATAAATTAAGTGTACCACAGGAAAGCATTCTCGGAGTATTATTATTTTTGATAATGATTAATGATATATATGTGAGGTTGCAGATTCGATTGAAGATGCAGAGTCGACCAATTTTGTGAATGATTCGAATTTCTTAATAGCGAAATGTGATATTAATGATCTACAGCTGAAATGAGAGGAATCCAAGAATGGCTATCGCGGAAAAAATTCATTCTGAATGAAAATAACACTGATGTAGTTGTTTTTCGATCTTACGGATCAAAAGATCACCAGCCAATGATGATGAATTCTGGTGAGGATAAAGTAAGAACTTCGAAGTTTACCAGTTTTCTGGGGGTCGTTTAAGATGAGTTTCTGCAATGCTCAAATCATATAGAGGACCTTCTGAATAAATTGAACAAAGTATGTTATGCCATGAGAATAATGAATAAATACATTCAAGATGATACGAAGAGGATAATATATCTCTTATCAGATACGGAATAATTTTTTGGGGAGTGAGTCCAGCACTAAAGTCGATATTTATCAGTCAGAAATAATACTAGATTAATGCTAGGCATGAAATTTAGAGAATCGTGCAGGGGTTTCTGACGGTTTATGGATTTTACATTCATGAGTGTCTAATGTACTTACATAATACCAATACTACTTATAGAACTTGAACAGCTGATATTAACATTCCATATCATCGATTGTCTCTATCTGATAAAAAATCCATCTCTTATGTGTGTAAAGCTTTTCAATTAATTATCTCATAATCTCAAAATAATCAATAGTTACAGAAAGTTCAAAATTAGAACCAAGAAACTTCTAGTAGATCTAGAGCCATATTGTTTGGAAGATTATTTAAGTCTTGTTGAATTTATTATTTGTGCTATTTCATTTTTGTGTTTTCCTGTAAGAAAATATCATCTGAAATAAAGACATATATCTATTTATCTATCGATAAATATGTTTTTCAAAACTGAGGAGATGGGCATCATTTCTTGAGTAGAAGTGTTCACTAAAAATTCAGATAATCCGAGATATAAAGGGTTATAAATGGCTGCAACTGCTTCCCTCATAAAATCTTGATGAAAGAAGTGAAACCTACTCAAAAAGAGTATTATGAACTCAGTGTACAAATGAAAAGGAAAATCTTCGTTGTTTTGTTAACCATCTCCTTTGTCAGCAAAAAGGTTTATACGCCCATAATTCCTTCATGAAATGAAAAAATATGGCCAGAAAACCGAGCAGGTAACAGACTTTTTCAAGTTAGTCAGATATCCTCTATTTCACAGATGATTCCTAAGCGGGCATTGTTTCGATCACTTTTGACAGTTCTTGAAACAGTTGATATGATTTGATAGATCACATATAAAATTGCCATATACCAATTGTTAGCTGCTTGCTGAATACGTTAATTTTTTTTTCAATAGCAATCAGAAGATGTACCACAGACTCTAAAGAACGCTGGTAATCGTACTGTCAGCGGTACATCTTCAAGAAAAATTGAGTTATTTGCATTAGCAAGCAAGTAAAGTTTGGTAATTCAATCTGTTATTCGTCAAGTGATGTCAACTATTCCGAGGATTGATCGAACCATGGCTCGATTATGAATCACCAGTGATTAGATCAAAAAGTTCGACCCATAAAGGCGATGGTGGTCGGGAGTACAATTTATGGAGGTGGTGGTTCTCTAGACAACCCTTCCAGCAGTTAGACTCATCTTCTAGACCTTCAAGAATCAAGAACAATGTTTGACTCATTGAGGTGAAATTACACTGGGTAACAGAAGAACTTTTCGATTTATCTCAGAATTCGACTTATCGATGTTCGATTTATCGAGAGTTCACTGTATAATATTATCAATCTGTCCTTCTTTACCTGTACACTTGTTACTTTTTTTCTACGAACTTTTTAATAATAATTATTATTGAAAATTTTGAAGAAAAGAACAGGTGTGCTGATAGATGGATAGTTTTCAATCTTAGACTTTACAGTGTAATTTTGGAATTATGATAAATCAGGAAGCAGATATTTTCAATTGTTCGACTTGCAGAGCTTTCTGAAAAAATCGAACTATTACATATCAAGGGCGACTCGTCAGAGTGGGCAAGGGGGGCTTAGCCTCATCATACAGCTTAGAGCCAAATTTCTATGAAATACGAATATTTCGGACTCAAGTGAACCATCATAATTTTTAGAAATTAAATTCAAATTTTAAATTAAGAATGTTTGGTCAATGGAAAAATGTAATATTCAGTTCATTCATCCTCATCGAAAACGTGAAAATCTCGAACAACACCTGACTACCTTGGCGCTATACTATTTCACTGTACTTGCACGAGAGAAGATTCGAAAGGCTGGGTATTCTGTAGTTCAGAATATCCCAGATCCTAGTCTCTAGTAGAGAATATCTCAACCTTCAGAATGGCATTGGAGGCTTGACTCCCCTGCTATGGTCAATCGGGTCGACTTCTGACTTCGCTTCCAATATATTTTGATCTCAGGAGGGACGAAAGGATTGAATTCACAAGCGGCTTGTGTTTGTTTTGATTCAAATTTGAATTCAACGGCAGTGATCTTGTGAACTTTGTAATTTTGTTATGAGGCATATTCGGGAATGAAATGAATAAATCAGACGAAAAAAACGATGCGTAAATATTGTAGATTCGATATTAAGGAATGATTATGGCCAGTACAATTTCAACACGACCTAGGCCAAATTTGATTGCTTTGAAATCAATCGAAAATAGTCAAAATGGAGGTTTGAATTTTATTCAGTATGATACATTGTCCTACCTGACAAGGAATAATACTCAATCTCTTGCTGGACAATCAAATATATTCATAATTTTTATTTCATTGAAAATAATTATTAATATATGCCACTCCTTCTCATATCCAAAAAAAAAAATCAATTTATTTACCGAGAAAAGTTGAATCCAAAGCTCCTAAAAATGTTAGCCTTCTCGGTTCGAATGACAATGAGCTATCACTATAACAATAGTTTTATCATAATATCCATCTAGGTATATGTATATGGACGTCGAAAAATCTGCTCATGAAAATTTAAACCTGATGGACTGGCCATCAAAATAGCTAATTATATGTATACAGGAGAAGGTAGACGGACCTCTTAGATAAGTCAATTTTTTCCATTCGTTGTCTGTACACCATTTCCCCTTTTTTTGTTGAAATATTATTTGGGGTGTGGTAGAGGTCACTTTGACTATATTTTTTCAAGTTCATGAATTGTACTCAGGAAGAAATTAGCGAGTTCATATTTGAGTATTCCGTAGACTACCGTTTGGCTTTGTCAATATTCCGAGACTGAAGCCGAAAATTAAACCTTCGAAAATCCATAGCCTACTTGACGCCGAATTTTCTAGAACGCTCGTGTTATAACCAATGTTATTATTATTATTATTATTATGCCCTTGATACAACCTATGAATTTCTAAAAAAAAATTAAAACATTTTGCACGAATATACGAATAAATAGGTATTGCAATTTTCTAGAACCTAAGACGAAAATCGAACTACCTATTAACATGAAATTTCCGTATCTCGGCTGCAATGATACGTGTTGCTGTGAAGCATTCTCAAAAGATACTGTGAGGTTTTCTTTTAAAGATGTCATTGCGATTATTAAGTTCTTTGGAATTCATTCAATGTTTAATCCTTAGTACATCTATGATAAGTCTCAAAGTTGTTCTTCGATGTGATATTTTTTGGTATTCCCTGCGACTCACTGTTACTTTACTGGTTGACTGGGATATGGACATACAAAAATCGGCTCATCAAAATCAATCTCAATACCAAGGACGTCAAAAAGACGGATCCCTCGATTAGGTCGATTTCAATGATACCAGATCTTTCGAAGTATTTGTCTGTATCAGTATTCATAAAATTTTCAATAATAATCATGATTCACTCAGGTTTAATTATTATTCGACAGTTTGAGAAGAAAAGAAGAAGAAGGTATAGAGATAGCTGCATACTTCTAGTTATAATGAAATATGTACAAATTTCTAAAAGTTATAGGGTTTGGACATACATATAATATTATAGTCCAAAATAATAATTTCAATTTTGAATTTTTTTAATACGTTTCACAACCCGTTCGTATGGTGTGGATACATAAAATTTCATTAACTATCTACATTTATTCACATTCGTGAAATGTATTCATGAAGAAATTAGCAAGTTTATAATCGAGTACCTATTTCAAAGGCTCTAGTCTGTGTGAAGCAATTAATTGAGGAAATAAATAAAAAAAATAAAAATATTATTGATATATGAATACTGTTGGATATCTCATTCGAATGATGAGCAACCATAGAATATGGTTTTTTGCGTAATCGCTGCCTTAGCTAGTGTGTTCTTCGGTTCATCTCAAAAAGTAGTTGATACAGATTAGATCTCCCCTGCCTCTCAATCTATATTTCAGGAACCAGTCTTAGGGCCGATATTATAAACGTGTCGACCGAGAATTGGAATTCAATTTCAGCTTGAAAACCAGTTTTGTGAGCTCAAAATTGTCCTCAAGTAGAGGATAAATCTCAATTCTCGGTTGACATGTTTATAATAATGATAATAATAATAATAATAATAGTAATAATAATAATAATATTTATTCATTTCATCACAGTTATTGATTATGTGCAATAAAAGGGAAATACGTCATACAAAAAAAAAGGGAGAAACACAATTTTTAGTTATTTATAGAGCAGCAGTAGTCAAAAAATTCTTGAATATTATAGAGTTCGCATTGCAAAATCAGTTTTCGAGTTCTATTTTTGAAGATTTTCTCATTCTGGGCACTGTGATAAGATGATGGTGGACTGTTTTAAAGCTTAAGAGACATAAACTCTACTTGATGCTGCGATAAAGTGAGACGACATTTGGGCAATGAATATCTATCCATTCTTCTTGTTTTGTTGCGATTCTCAAAATCTATGAAAAGTTCTTTATGTTGACGAACAAACATTTAACATTTATAAATATACAATCCAGTCATCGTCATTAAACTATGCCCCTTAAAATACCACGGCAAGTCTCTGTTCTCTTAATTCCATAGATTGTTCGATTTGCTCATTTTTGATCTAGAAATATTCTGTGTGATGAAGAACTGCCACCCCGAAAAATTATACCATATGATAGTTTGCAGAATATATTACCTTGAGAACTGGCGCATTCAAGTGATACTTTAAAACGTTTAGTGAGTATATCACCGAGTGCAGACGTTTACTAAGGGTGCCGCAGTGGGTTTCCCACTTCATTTCGTCATCAATATAGATTCTCATTAATTTTGTAGACTATCTCATTGTTTCTCATATTAATTGCCCTGGGAGGTGTGAGATTTGATTTCCTTATTCGGTAAAACATTGCCTCTGTTTTGTCTATATTTAATTTGATTTTATTTGCTTCACACCATTGACTTACCTTCTTCAGTTGTAATTGAGCGGTGGATATCACGTTTTCTATAGTATTTCCAAAAGCAGTAAAGTTGGAATCATCTGCATATAATAAAACATAAGACTAACCCTGAGTATTGTCCTATTCTGCTTCGCAGAATAATTTGCGAAATGGTGGAAGATTATTCATGGCCAGTATTGAAAACGTGTCAACCAAGAATTGAAATTCATCCTCAGTTTGAAGGCTGAAAAGTTTGAGTATACAGAAACCGGTTCTCAAGCTGAGGTGAAATTTCAATTTTCGGTGGATGAGTTTATTATACTGGCCCTGAGTATTTTCCTACGCTGTTTCATAGAATGATATTCCATATTGAGGAAAAGTATCTCTGCATTATCTTTCCTTCATTGTTTATTTTTTTATTTACCATGGGTGACTCAGGGGGTTCCGGATTGATTTGACGAATTTTGTCTTAAAAATCAGGTTACTTACTTATTTTACATTTCCAGCAAATATTTTTATCATCAAAATGTTACCGAAAATGCTTCTATGAAAATATTTAATTCGTCGAAAATTATAATAACGAATCCATTCTGAATTTATCAGATATCGAATTTTGAAATTGTGGGTTTCACGAGATTTTGGTGGATGGATCAAAAACTTTCAAGTTGATTAAAGCCCACAGATTCGTTGAGGTCACTAATGAGTGAACTCAATGGAGTTGATTAGTTTTTGAAAACAATAAATACCAAATAGGTGATTCCTTGAAAAAACATTATCGATGTATACTTTCAATAAATGAGACATCCGATAAGAGGAAAACCTATAACTGATAAATTTCTTTCAACTTTCTTCAAACTGAAAATTGTATTCTTTCACAGAAATATACTTCGGTAAAATAAGTCCTTTTCACAGTACCTACGATTTTGTTTGTTCATGTTTCTTATACATTTTCCAATTTATTTATCGGAGATTGAGTGTTGATTGCTTTTAATTTTGTGAACATCATTTTTTCGTATCTTTCAAACAGTAGTAGATGAAAATTCCTTATATTGACAAGCAACTTGCCTCTGCAATAACTTCAATATTATATTTCTCAATTCTTCATAACTGCTTTTGCTCTAGACTCATTATTAAAAATTACCCATTACTCCAACGGAACATTGAAATCTTCCAATTAATCGCCCTTTGATCAGATGATGAATTTATTCAATAGGTACGTGATACATTTTCAATTATTTCTATACATTATACATCAACCAATCTGACAAATTAATATCAATACATATTTGTATTCGACATTAGCTTCAGCTTGAAAAGGGATCACATGACGACATTTCTGGAAATATCTGCACTCAAGCATAGGATTGAATAACAACAAATTCACTGTTGAAAAAATATGTTCAAACTGAAAATTTCATTATCCTCAATTAATCAACTCTGATAATCTGATCGATTATATTTTGATGAATAATGCCGTTCTCAATTATATATAAGTTCATGGGAGAAAAACAAGTGAATCTTAAGCAAATCATATCGAAACCTGAACAAATTAGATAACTTCACCTATTCGGTGACCTTCTCAATTCACGCTAAAATCCGCTTCCATGCAGTTGATTCCGTTTTCAAGGAATTGTTGGGAATATTTAAAAAAGAGAGAACGCAAGAATTTTATGTTTATATTTTTAGCATGAGCGTATTTAAAAAATGTATATTTTTCCTGAATATTCATTAAAGAATATGCTTCTGATATCGTCTCGGAATAAATTCATTCGTAATCGCTTCCGACTAGGTTTGACGTCTGATAATGGACATTGTTTATTTTCGGTCCACTTGATATTCATTTGTCAAATTATTGGCATATAAAGAATTGTCGATATTGAAATTCGTGATTTTTTGAGATTTTTATCGAATTCAAAAATTTATTCCGAAATATTAAACATAGTACCTATTAGCCTTTCCCTTTTGAGATTCTACTTCAAGTAGCCATTATTCAGCTGTTTTTTGGCACTTTTCTGGGAGCCCTATTGCTTAAACACAATGATTGCTTGATTCGAACTCTCTAGATAATTTTTTGTTAGGACAACTAAAAACGAAATTTTATAAGGTTGAAATTGAAATGAGAGAAAATCTAATCGGAAGTATTTTCGAGAAATTTCTAAGCAAAATCAAACTCTCAGAAGAATGTCAATTGAAAATTTAATCAAAATGACTCTCTCAAACTTCATCTAAAGTCTGACGATCTCCTCCGGAATCACACTGTGTATTTATTGGATTGTCATTGGCTCCTTTATCGTCTCTGAATTTCTTTTCTAAGAATTAATTGAATAAAATAATAATATGTACCTTCTTCTTCTTGAAAATGTAGGTATATGAGAATAATGGATTCTTTTATAATTCATGACAGATGATATATTAATCAGGGCTGAGATTTTAATTGTGAGACAAATACCAGTGTTTTCAAACATTGGTTCCATACCACACAGTTCTACGCCCCTTTCTCTCGCTTATGTATAATTGAAGTTTGAAGTTGAAAACATCGAAGTGAAAAATTTGAGATTAATAATCCTCGTGTTACAGTGGTAGTGTACAAAAGCGATCCGAAACGTTTCGACCGTATTACATAAAATATTTGGTAGATAGAAAAGTTCGTGAGCCATATTCCCTAGCAAAAATCATGAGTTATCAAAATCTTCTTGAAATTTTTCCCAGTTTTAATACTGCACGATAAAAAAGTATTTTTTATGGGAAATCAAGAATGAATATGTTGATTATGTCAAAAAATACGTGGAATTGAGATGATAATAGTAGTGTTCTTTGTTTTTATCGACGTCTGAAGCGCTTCATCCGTATTTCAGCTATGAATGTCTCCCCACATAGGATTCCCCATTTTCGATCATTATCCAAAATATTCCCTAAAAAAAATTTGTATGGCAAACCGGAAAGTTCAATGAAAAAAAGGTTTATAATATTCCATAACTCGAGGCTTTATGAAGATCGCCGCCAAGCAAGCCAGTAAATACATTCTAATATGCTTTCCTTCTTGACGTTCATCAGACGAAGATATCTGTATTCACAAATGGGGGAAGCGAAAACCGAGGTCATGCAAATGAAACAGAGTTTTTTCATATAAACAAGTATAAGAGACGTCTAGTAATCGCACCGTATAAAAATGATTATGAGACTATGTTGCCAAACCTCATGTCGTCTTATGCTCTTAATGTGAAATAGAAAGAACGTATATATCATATACGCAACTAGTGGTAGTCAGCGCCTCTATCGTGCCTTGGTTGAACTGAAATATACGGTTTTGTACAAGATGAGAGTATCTGACGTCATCGGCGAAATTTGGCATAACGACTCAGGACGTTCCATGACGTCGAAAAACACTGAAAATTTCTCAAGACAATCCGACGTCCGTATATCGGACGTCAGATTGCAAGCGGACGTCGAAATGATGGTAAATTGGCAATGTATGGCTCTCCAAAGGCGGTTTGCTGTATATATATATATATATATATATATATATATATATATATATATATATATATATATATATATATATATTTTAAATTGCCTAAAATAGTATACTGAAAAATATCATAGCATACTATGGTTTCCATAGGAATTTTTTTTGTCTAAAATTTAATGCAGCACTGAAATTTCGATAGCACCGATAAAAAATAATGAAAAACTGCAAAAAAATGATTTTATTTCGAAAACATAGTCACAAAACTGTGGAGGTTATAGCGAAATACAAAAATTGTCATCCTCTAACATGGAGACTAGGAAACTAGACACCGTAGCGACTTTTTATTTCTCGAAAAAAAAGAACAAGACATGTATATCAGTTTTTTTATATTTCTCTTAACCCAAAGAGACCTGAAATTTTTTTTCTTTCATGTCAATGAAAACTGTGTCAGAATATGGTTTAAATAAGACCTTTTCATATTTTTCATCTTAATTTGTACTTATTTTTCACGAAAAACTAAAATTTGTGGTGTTCTTTTGAAGGAACAGTAGGTTTTTGAGGAACTAAAATTAATTCTATGGAAAATTAACATTGAATTATAATGTGTGGTAATTATAGAAGCAATTTTCCGAATGTAATGCCTTTCCTTTTTATATCAAATACATATAAAATATTAGTTTTTATGGCACATTTCACAATTTTTAAATTCATTCTGGTAAACAATCAGATGGTCTACTCTGACCTATCTCGAAGATTGGTGAAAACTCATTGATTGCTTAGATGGTCCTGTTTTTGTTGTTTTTTTTATTAGTTACCAGCAATCTTGTTGTGATGATAGCTAGTCTAGTTTGTTACCATTTCTCCGTTTTGAACAACTATGTCAAAGCAGTGTCCAAGAAGTGGGAAATACAATTTTTGTCTTTGTCGAAATACGATTCTAACTCATGTTTTTACGGGATCAGTCAACGCCCCCCATATATTATAATTTTGCACGAGTTTTAGTTGTTCAATGATATTTTTTTTCTCTAGGTGAATATCTTATTACTTTGTTTGGTGCATGGAAATACGAATAAGAAATTAGTAGGCGCATAAGCAACATTATCGTTATTTCACTTACAGAAAACTACTGAATTGAAAATTTTTCTATCAGGTGGTTCTGGAATCACATCCAGATTATCTGCATGATGAAGTATCTAATGCAGAGTCAGATTCTTTTTCCCATAGTTAGAAGAATATATTCAGGTAATATAGTAGGTGATAATCCTACCGTTCCATTAAAAGAACGCCTTCCTTCATGTAGCAAAAATCAGGATTTGGAATCATGCAGGAGATGAATTCGCCTCTTATATTATTGATCCAAGCATAGATATAATTATTTTATTCGCAAACGCGATGAAATAAATATATATGAAAAAATACACAACTGGACAAAATGAGGTATTGCAACAATTGATATATTTATGAAGTTAACGTGGCTTCAAAGTTAATTTGAATACTGAAGCACTTTGTAGGTTATATTCAGTGTTGAAGACAGCATTAATTTATGTGTTTATATTGACACCTTCTTCGTTTCTTTTTTTTTGAGCATGAATAGAAAACTTCCAGATAGGTGTTCTTTATACGGAACGGTAGGTCCATTTGGGTTAATTCAGGAGATGAGGTACTACTAAATCATCGAAATCTGACCTGTACGTGACTCAGGACATGCGGCAGATTTTCCCAATGCTACAGTTCTTTGTAATCAAAGAAACTTGAATGAGAAGAAGATTTGAGGAGTCATAGAGGTTCACAAACATATAAATAGCTCAAACTTGATAGCTGATCAGCATGGTATTTGGTGTAGTAATAACTTTTATTGTTAAGAAGTCTAACATTTGAATAACTATAAAACTATAACAAAAAAAAATAATTACAAACGCAGACTGAATGTTGACACAAATCATTCATCCTATGTTTGACTCTCCATCAATTTATTATAATTCTACGTAAACTCGGGTCCGGGGGAGGGGAACTGGGGGCACTCTTCCCGGGTGGCCCCTAAAATTTTACTTTAATCCCTAGAATTTGACTAAATGCAGCTAAAATAATAACATAAATACTTCAGTAAATGGTGTTTTGATTGGGAACTACTACAGTAACCATCTCCCAAAATATCAGAACCTTTTGGATTTTGAAGATCTAAAAGTTCCCCACGAAGTCCTCCCCTCCTAAAAGTTAATAATAATAATAATAAATGCTTTATTTGGTTCTTTACATAAATATTTAGCATCGTCAAATAAAAAATTAAATACCAAATGCCAAATAAACATACATTTCTATTTCTCTTCGAAAGAATTCATGCTAACAAAGAATTCATCCATAGTGTATGGACTATGGACAGATCTCCGAATCCAACTTCTTTGTGGCACTCTTAATTTTACTACAGGCAGTTCTTTAACGTTATCTGGTAGTTAATTAAATAACTTGATGGCCATATTTATGTAACTCTTATGAGTAAGTGTTAACCTATGCTGGGGTACCAGAAGGTTGGAACCGTGTCTCGTCAAATAGCAGTGTCTACTATTAACAGCTGAATATCGGAAGAAATTTTTTTTAACTTGATTGACACAATGGAATATGAACAGACCTGGCAAAGACATTATATTTTCTTGAAAACTTAATATGGCTAATAATCTCGCCAATTGCTCAGTAGGAATAGATCTAATTCGGATGGATTTATTGAAAAAAGAACTGGTTTCAGGGAATTTTGTCACGAAATAACGATACCAACATCTAGTAATCAATATTGATCTATGTTCATCATATATTGACAAATGTCAATCCAAAAATAAAAAAAAATTGTCACGATTCTACAAAGTTGCATGAAAATCAGTTGTTGTCTGACAAAGGAGTCTGATTCAGACTCCGAAACGTTACGCTTAAGATTTCAAAGTGTTTTCATTTTCTTTCTGTTCATTGTTAGCCGACAATTTCTTCTCGTAAAGTTTTTGCCCTGACAAATTAGTGCTCAAAATTTTTACGCAGGGGCCTTTCTTATATTATTAAAAAAAAATTTCTAATTCTTTCTTGTTTCAGAGATTAGGAGAGGAAACCCATATTAAGTTCTCGAGAAAATGCAGAGACCTCCCAGAAAATATTCCAATAGATATCTGAAAGACATTATATTTAAGCCAGTGAATAAAGGTCTGCAGCTATCTAATGAATTCTTCCATGCTAAAACTCTTACTGACATTTTTTGCAATCTTAATATTTGCTTCCACTCAGTTGAATCCCCCAAAAACATAATACCATACGATATTCTGGACTGAAACAGTCCAAAATAC
The DNA here is from genome assembly GCA_038502775.1 of Hippodamia convergens. Classification (NCBI taxonomy): domain Eukaryota; kingdom Metazoa; phylum Arthropoda; class Insecta; order Coleoptera; family Coccinellidae; genus Hippodamia; species Hippodamia convergens. Next base: position 103,467,945 of record CM076607.1, read on the forward strand.
GCCATCCTCGCTACTTCAGGGGAACTCATTGCAGTCAACCTTCGTAAGAGAAAAATTATCTGGGACAACCTGCTACATAATTTCTTTATGTGATCCTTCCAAGTTAGCTTATTAGCAACATAGACTCTAATAAACCTGACTGTTTTATGATCATGTTGGTCCTTAATGACAATTCTGTTTTGTCCAAATTTTGGCATAGGTAAGTTATTTTGTGAAAATCAGTTGGATAGGTTTTGTAAGCATAATATTAGTTCTATCACCAAGTTCAGAAACATTCATGTCTCCAAACAATTGAACAGTGTCATCAGCTTACTGAATTGTTTTCACAATTGGAAAACATCTTGAGAGTTCATTCACATAAATTACGAAGAGGGGAGGACTGAGGTGAGAACCTTGAGGAACTTTAATATTAACACTTAAGGATGACGACAATTCAACAATTCACCCGAACAAGATATAAATTGTGAGCGACTCTAACACCGTAAGTAATATACTATGAGAAACACAGTCAAATGCTTTTGACAGGTCACAAAATATGGCAGAGACGGCTTCCCCCCTCTCCAGGCACCCAATAGAATAAGAAATTAGCTCATTTATTGCATCAAATTCTAACGAAAACCGAATTGATGTGGCGAGAGCATATTGTATTTTTCAAGAAATGGAACGATTCTTTTTAATAAGCATATCTGCATAGATTTTGAGAAAGTTTGAGCTATGGTGATAGGTCTAAAATTGCTAGGATTATTTTCATCGCTCTTTTTGAATATGAGACAAACTTTATTTATTTTTAATTTATTAGGAAACAGTGGCGGCTTTAGGGGGTGGCGAACGGGGCAATCGCCCAGGGCCTCGCTCTTGGTGGGGCCTCGCGCCCCAACTCGAAAACAGTTAGTTAACCAATACATTCATTCAGAACAAAATTGAAGAAACCTAAAGGGAAAAGTTAGCACCCTAATCATGGGCCATGATGAATAAAATGGGGATTGGACTAGTGGAGACCTCGTTTGCTGATTCATCCAAGATGAGAAAATGTCGTCATCGAAGCTTAGCAGAGACAGACCGGTTTCGTCCTCCTTAGGACTCATCAGTGCCTCTCAGCCAGCAACGATGAACGAGCATCCTAGAGGCCAGACCTATAAGTACTGGCCTCTAGGATGCTCGTTCATCGTTGCTGGCTGAGAGGCACTGATGAGTCCTAAGGAGGACGAAACCGGTCTGTCTCTGCTAAGCTTCGATGACGACATTTTCTCATCTTGGATGAATCAGCAAACGAGGTCTCCACTAGTCCAATCCCCATTGAAGAAACCATTTTGTAGTTTTTGAATATTGCGCTTTGTTGGAACTTCCGAATGGGTAATTGAGGCACCAGATGTCCGATCCACCAGATCAGTAGGTAGAAAAGAATGCACACAACACAATTAGGGTGAAAATTATCTAAGTATTTAGGTACAATGTTTACATATCCCAGATGTTGGAACCTCATAGAATATTTATAGCTCTGTTGACCGTTCTCTGGCGGTCTCTTTGAAATATTCGTTGAATTATCGTCTTATGAATGAATTCATTCCATTGTAGAGAATTACGGAAGGAGGAGAGCGAAATCTGTTTTTTTTCAAACCTAGTGATTAGAGATAAGAATATTGGGTTCAGTTTTGTTATATTCTATTTTTTGTGATGGAAAACTTCCATTGTTTTCGGTTCATTTACATTTAGAGATCATATTGACATTTCTCGAATAACTTAAAATTTTTCTTGTCATTGAATTGAGAAATTAATTCAATTCGTTAGTTTCTCAAGCCGTTCTTTTCAGTGTGGCTCTTGTGAGTATAAATTTGGATACCAACTGTCCAATGAATTTATCCAATACATAATACTTCATTCAGTATATCAGAAACTCAAAAGTATCCAAGTTGCACAACACTACCATGAACTGCTCTGAGCTTCAGGACTTGATACAACTGGGACTTCACATTCACGCCCTCAATAAAACTCATAATTAGTGGCTTCTCTATCGCTCAGACAATCCCATGAAAAGTCATATATGGTGAATTTTGCAGAGAAATTTTCGATAAAAATATCGTAAAAAACCACTGTTTCCAATAGAAATATGCATACAAGATGGCGCCATTTCTCAAGAAACTTTCTATTTTGTTCATCTGGATCATAAAAATAAACAGTTTCATTTTTATGGTCTTCTCTTCGAAACCGAGAATTTCTTTTAAAAATACCTAATAGTACTTTCATCATTTATTATCACCATCTGTGGGAATTCCACAAGCCGTCTCTTTTTCAACCCCCGCTGCAGATCCAAAGTCTAAGACTTGTGGTTCAATTGGTTTGGTTCATTAGAACGGAATGAACAAACGGGTCATTTTCATAGTGAAGAACCGAAAAAGTGTGAAAAAACTGTGTGTTACTTAAAAATTATTTCTAACACTCTGTACGGAATTCAACAAGATTTTCGAAATGAGTTCGCGTGATCGAGATGCCGGTAGAAATTTCGAGTCGGGTAGTTCAAGAAGCAAACAAGCTTGACAGGCGCTGGATGATTTATTCACAAAGTTTTTCTAGACTCAAAATCATAAAAACATATTTAAGGAATTCGATGACACAAGATCGGCTTTCAGCCCTTGCTATTCTATCAATAGAAAATGACGTAGCAAATTCGATCGATTATGATACTTCAATTAAAGATTTCAGTGCTAAGAAAGCCGCAAACATGAATTTTAAATTTATCATTTCTGAATTTGTTAGTTTTGTAAATCTTCCAAAGTTATATTATATTTATATGTTATATTATATTTTAATTAAAACTCAAATTTCATGTCCTTTTGAAATATGATAATAACCTATACAGAACAACCGAACTTACTTTCGCATCACATACTTTTCACGAAGGAAAAAGGGCCTCGCGAAGACTTCACGCCCGGGGCCTCGCAATGGCTAAGGCCGCCCCTGTTAGGAAAAATCCCAGAGGAAAAACACCTGTTTACGAGGATGGACAATGGAATTGCCAATTCCACCACTAATTGTTTTAGTATTTTGTTACTCATTCCGTACACATCACGAGCCGTACTATTACTGAGTCCCCCAAAAATGCTCTCAACCTCACATGCATCCACAGGACTCAAAATGATCGAAAAGTTATTATGAACAAACCTGAAAGTAACATATGAAGCCTCAAAAGAAGAATCACGCAGATTCGACGTTAAGTGCAGCGGTACATTCACGAAGAAATCATTAAATTCACTTGCAGTTAGACAGGAATTAAAAGGTTTCACATGATTTGACCCATCATTAATTATATTCCATATAACTCTCGGTCTATTCAAACTTTCACTGACTTTGCTCGATAGTATTCTTTTTTAGCTTTTGAGATTTTATTTTTATAATGAATTCTATACGATAGAATTAGACATATCGATAATCTTTGTATTTCTATTGAATGATGTTAAAAAATTCAAATTTTCTCTGCATAACCGCAAATCTTGATTGAACCAATGATTTCGCCTATTTCTCTGGTGAACTGTTTCCGTTTTCCTGGGAAAACATTCCTAAAAACTGACATGAATTTCTCAAAAAAAAAACATTGAATAAATCGTTTACATCCGAGATACCATCTAAAGCATGGTGCCAATCAATTTCTCGCAAAAGACTTTTACAATGATCGATTATAGTTTTATCATTCTTTATTTTTCTCCGTTACTTTCGAATATGGTAGAGACAGCCATATGATCAGACATATATGTGTCCTATAATGAATATTCACATTTAGAATTAGTAATGCAATTGTCCAAACAACTGCTCTTAGTTTTCTTGGACATTCTAGTAGGTTCGTTCACTAAAAATGCGAATCCGAAACTCTCCACCAAATGAGAAAACTGAATTGAAATTGGGTTGAAGTTGGACCTGTATATGTCGCTGAAATTAACGAGTGATTGGCTGACGTTTTTCTGTAATTCTATCATTGACGATTCCAAGATATTAAAAAGATTTTATCATACTTCCATTTCTACCATGTATTTTAAAAGTCAGTCAAGTCAAAGTCAATGAACCAACCTCACAATTGTAAAAGGTGTTTTTTATAAGAGGTTTTTTGTCATATTTAGTTTTGGTACCCTGAAGAAGGCAAGGGTATTTGCCGATAGCTTGATCATAACAATAAAGAAGTATTTTGTCAACAACCAATTTTTCCTTGTCCTCTTTCGGAAAACGATGGTCCGTCCCTGCCGACCGAGATTGCCGACCACCTTCCAGCAAAAACTACCCTGCCGTGTGTGCAAACATAATATAACAATTTGTCGCGTACCACACACACCTAGCTGCCTATTCGAAACGAGAGTACAAAGGCAGACGCGTAGACTTTTAGGGCGACTGTCGGCAATTTGGTCCATCTACGGAAGCCATCCGTTCTCATTTCGCGACATCGCGTGTTTGTCGGGAGGCGGCGAAGCAATTAGGCCCAGCAGCGTTATTGTTTGAGGTACCATCGATACGGCGTTGCCGATAGAAACTTAAACAGTTACCGGGAGAAGATGAAAAAGGCGGAAAATCGGGCGATACTTATCGCATCCTTTGCGAAGGCGGTGGAAAACAAAGCGAAGGTTGTTTTTGAATGATACTTTGATTCAGTATTTGCTTTGTTTTATTTTCTACTCATACAAGTAGGAGATTCAATAACCAGATGTAATCGCACACTGAAAAAATATTTCATCAAGAATGTCATTTTAGCCTATTTTCCTACCTTTAAGTATACTCAAATCTTAATATATAAAACTAAGTCGGCCATTTTGTTGGTAACACCATTTACAACTCAAGATTGAATGAACTGTTTGTTATGAAAGATTTTTTGTTGAATTCTTCTACGGCGGGGTTAACATAAAATACATTAGAACTCTGAAAAATTTGATTAAATGGAAAAAAATAGGAAATAGTTTTCCTTTTTGCGAATAACGCTAATAGGTGCCGGTACGGTACATTTTCTTATTATATTAACGCATCTTTGTCCATGTGTTATTATATCTATCGTTCTTCCAAACACTACGGAAAATCCACATTCTACAATAAATTATCGTCATTAGATGACAATCATTGATAAAATGTAAAAAATTACCGTATATTTTGAGTTGCCTGAACGTCCGAATTAAGACATTGACATATTCTATAGAACACACAAAAATACAATGGGTGTTTCCAAATGACTTCATTTGGAGCAGACATAATTTAAGGACGTGGATTCAATCCAACATTCCAGGAAAGGACATTATATTAACATTAATGATTTCAAATCACTTATTTTGTCTTCCCTTTCTCCTATTTAGATCTAAGGCCAGACTAACCATCGAATTGGATCATTACAACCACTTGAAGATACACATCATAAATTCCTCCAAATTTACTTCGTATAGGCAATATGGATGATCAACGTCAATTAATTAATGCAGATGTAAAAAGAATAATTCTTTAAGATCTGCAGCAATGACTTCATGAACATCATGCATTGGTCCGATTGTTTAAAACTGCTTTGGAACGTATGCCAAGTGACAATCACAAAGTTGTGATTAGAGCAGATAAACGACCTGTTGGAGCACATGACACCAATTCAACGCCCCTACAATAGACGAAGTGCCTATTGTGATTGTAGGTGAAAACTTGGAAACGCGTGAAATTGTTCTTACGCGTCGCAAAACTGCAGAATTGCAACGAATATATGAAACACACCGTTCATACGATGCTCTACAATACCCGCTAATGTTTTGGAGAGTTGATCATGGATACTACTTCAATATCAAGATGATGAATCCACTGAATGGTGAGTACCTTTATTAAAATTTAAAATGTCTACTTAATGTAAAATTGAATTATTTGATTTTAGGCCAAGAAACCACCAAGAAAGTGAGATCGATGAATTAATATTCATTTAGTTTAATGATTCGTTAAAATGCTGAAAACTTTTTGCTGAGATTTCGTCGATTGTTGCAGCAGTATTGTGTGGACATGTATTGTGAAACTAGCTGATCCGGCAGACTTCGTAATGCCTCAATCAATAAATAAAAGAGCAATTTTAATATTATAATAAACTATTACGGTATAATGTTGACCAAGAAGTGTTTAGAATCATGTCCTATCCCAGAAACTGAAGAGCGTAGGGGATCTGGTGGTGGGACAAATTGTGGCAATTGGCAATTAGATATGGTAGCTGACCCGGCGAACTTTGTTTCGCCCTAGAGATGAATAAAGTTGTACTAACCATTGGTTTTTTAAGAAGGAAATATATTAGGTGGAATACAAAAAATTACAAATGAAATTGCATTGAAATAGGTATGTATATTGTTATTCATACATCAAAAGAATTCTCTTTATTCAAGAGGTAAAGAGGGAACTTTTTTAATATTTTATCGATTGAGACAGTACGAAGTCTGCCGGGCCAGCTAGTTTTCTGATAAAATTAAATGTAAATAGCCAAAATAATTGTATGGTTATTCAAGCATTCAAATTAATCAAACTGATATATCACATAAATAAAACTGGGAATTTATGAACATCGTAACAATAGCAAAAACCTTTCAAATAAAAAAATCCAACTGCTTTAGACGAGCATAAAAAGGAGACTGGACATGAGTTTACATTGATGAAACGAATATTTTAGCATCCCAATTTTATTATAGGTATAAAAAGATTACTTCAACAGATTCTTGTAATGAAACGATCTGTCATAGATGGAACAAAGATTAATTCAAAATAGTAATAATCGAAATGAATACCATTTTCAATTCCCAGATCTTTTATTATGAGGTTTGAGAAATGATATCAGATTTTGTCACTGAGAAGAGAGATATACCGGTTTCGGCTTTGTTTGGACTCATCAGTATCCCATACATCTCAGGGACAAAATCTTCATAAAAAACTTCGATATTTGAAGCAATTAGTTGTGAGGTACTGCGTAAAATATTACAAAGTACTAAAGTGGTGACATCCAATTGCGTCAAAATGAAGTTTCACTTCTCCAATCAAATGCTTAAAAAAAAATCTGTACTTGCTCTTTCACTGAATGAGATTTTAGCAGTGGCTCTATTCAGGGCCCGCTTGCTAGTTTCTCAAAGTGAAATCGGCATATCTCTCATCTCAGTGACAAAATCTAATATCATTTCTCCAACCTCATGATAACAGATCTCTGAGCCTGGGAATTGAAAATGGTATTCATTTCGATGATTACGAAAATGTTTTGGGAGCTGATACGTCCAATAAATTTGTTTTTTATGTCTAACTCTGATAGAGGGCGAAGGTTTCGCGGTTCGTACCAAGTAGTATTGAACATAACTTTTTTAATATCAGATTTATTGAATAACATTTCAAGTGAACTCAAACGTCATTTAATTTCACACCCAAAAGGTATAGCTGATTACTGAGTCTATACTACACTACGCGCAACAGAAACAGAAAAATTTTCAAAATTTTTTCGTGATTTTCAACAAGCTGTATCTCAGTGAAAAATCGTCGTATGGAAAATGAATAACTTACTTTTGAAGCTTAAAGACTCTTGTTTATTGGTAAACAATTTTTCGGAATACCGGTAGCTCTGCAATCTTCAGATAAATCAAATTTTTATATTTGTTCTACGCTCATAGAAAAATTTTATTCGGTTAGACCGATGCAAAAGTCTCAGATAAGGCCATTTGTCTTTGAGAAATCTAATTTTGAATGCAAATCTTTTTTCCTACAAAAATCTGTCATGGTAAATAAAAAAAAATTTTTTTTGCTTGCAACGTTAATGTAAAAAAACCAAAAGAATGCCATTTTGCCATTTTCTGGTTAATGGACTGTATCTTCGTCAATATTGGGTAAAAAGCTTAGGTTATAAGGACATTTCACAACCTGATGTTCCCCAAAGTCCCCTCAAGAATCAGTAGATCGATCGGTGCAGCGGTTTTCTTGAACCGATTGTTTGAAATTTGAAAAAATTAATGGCCCAAGGTTTTCGTTCCCTAAACAAGTCCTATTTTAAATCAGTGTTTTACCGAATAAGTCTAGAAGTTATCAGGAAAACTGTTTTTCAATACGTTATGGCTCTGCAAAAAACGAAACGCTCAAAGTTTACTGTGGCCAACTTAGGACTATCAATTTTAAATTTATTCAAAGAATTATTTTCTGAGGAAAATAAAGGTTTGAATGTGGCCATAGCTTCATTGAAGGTGAAGCAAAAATTGTCTCTTGTTTTTCTTAAATTCAAATTTTTTTTTTCACATTACCGCAATTCTTGGAATTTTTTTTTCTAATAATTTATTTTTGAAAAAAAAACAATTTGAGTGAAGTATGAAGAAATAATGATTGATTGTTAAGGAACAAAAATCTTGTTTCCTAAATTTTCAATCAAGTTTCAATCAATCGGTCCAACAAAACCGCTGAACCGATCGATCCACCGATTTAGGAAGGACTTTGTGGAACATCAGGCTGTAAAATTTCCTTATAATCTGAACTTTTTCTCCAATATGGACGAAGATAAGTCCATCAATCAAAAAATGGCAAAATGGCATTTTTTTGCTATTTACATTTAATTAAACATAACAGATTTTTGTAGGAAATTTTCTGCAGAATAAAAAAACCGCTGTCGGCTTGTTAGGCGACCAGTTGTTCCGGAGATATCGGCAGTTGAGTGAAAAAGGATCTTTTTTGCATTTGAACAAAAAGGCTATGTGACCGTTGCTTCGCTCTAGCTCGAAAAAATTTTTTCATTCTCGTAGAGCAAAAATCATAATTTGAAAAGTTTTGAAAATTTTTTGTTGCTGATTTATCCGAGGATTGCATGGCTGCCGGTAATCCGAAAAATTTTTAACCAATAAATTGAGAAACTAGAGTCTGTTCTTTTATAGTCAATACAACCATTATTTACTGTCATACAGCTTGTTGAAAATCACCGAAAAATTTCGAAAATTATTCTGTTCCTTTGATTGTTGCGCGAAGTATACATACCGCTTTCGGAATATTTTGATTTGAAAATTATGAAGTGATAGTTGATGCTGGCATGAAGAAATCATAACTGTGTTAAATAAACATAAAATCAAAAGATCAAAATTTTAAAATAGAATGATGAAATAAAATATTATACACTTAGAATAGGTGCACAATATTATGTCCTCCGTTTTCACGAACACGAAAACGGTTGGTTGTCAGCTATGAGCTCGTTCTCGAGTTCATTAAAGTTACGTTGAATTCTGTCTTTCAAAAACTTGAGGCGAATTTACCTCTATAGCATAAACTTTTTCTTTATGTTACGACCAAACTGTATAATCCAATGGATTAAAATCACATGACCGAGGAGGACAATGAATCGGAGCTTCTGCATCTCTACTCATCCATCGATTCGGAAAATGGTTACTAATTTACTAACCAATGATGAAACCTATTAAAGTGCAGTGGAGCTCCATCGTGCTTACTAAATAAAATAAAACTAATAACTTTATCAATAACAGCATCGGTTATTATCACATAATTTTCAAATAAAAATATTGCGAAAACAGTACACAGTAGCCAGTTTTATCAGGAAATTTTTTTTTATGTGGAATCTCATATCGAATTTAGAGAAGTTTCGTAAGGCTGTTCCCTTGAGGAGATTCATTACATCAATCTGGTCAGTAAAAATCTTAGCATTGTACATGACCTTGTGAAAACAGTTATACTTATTTCGTTTCAATTCTCAAGTACGGTTCTGTATTTTGGGGTAGAATCAGCGATTATTTTTTCTGCAAAAATACGCTTTCAGGGCTATAATAGAATTAGGTCATAGATTATTGTCACTTTAAAAATATCTCAATGTTCACAATTTCGGGCCTTTATGTATTGGAAATTTCTGAGAAAACATCCACTTTATTTTGATAACACGTTGAATAAAAAAAAACACAAGACGCACAGTTCCATATCAATTTCAAAAGCAATCCTTGGTACTCAACTAAAGAAACATGTGTATTGAATGAGGTAGTTCATTGTAGTTAGGTAATCCCCAAAAATTTTATGAATTTTTTTGATATAAAATAATTTAAAATGAACATTAGTAAGGTCATGGTAAATATTGAATCATATTTGATGAAAAAATTCATGGAATATCTTTTTAGGAAAATTTTATTAATGAAACACATAAATAAAATTAAAGTTTTTGTTTATTAGATACGATAATATTGGAAATTATTTTCTACTTTCGTTACCCGTTTCTACTCAACGTGCTCAGGCTTCGAGAATATCGCAGATTTGAAGAAAATGTCGAACAATATCATGATCCCAATTTATAGATTAGAAAGTATAGATTTGAGTTTTCCAGAACGTGTAATAGAACTTGGGACACCTGGTGCATATTTCAGATACTGTTGACTAGTTCGCAAAAGCCACAACAATTTCGATAATGACCCTAATCAGCCCGATTTTCGAATTGTTTTTTGCTTGTGTTTCCAGGAAAATAAGTTGTAATAAAAAAACTTGACACTTTTCTTCGCCCATTCCCTCAATTTCCATATTTGAAGGGCCTCATCCCGATTTATTCGTAAATATTCATAATTTTTGCACGAGGACACAACCTCGCATTCTCGAATTATGAAGAATAAGGCCATAAAGGTCGTAAGGCGTTATTGCCCCACTATCATGCATGTTGATTATTATAACATGTATTGGCTTTTGGAAAATGTGATCAGTTTCTTCCTCTTTATAGCCACTTTGGAGTATAATGGCACTCCCCCAGACGGGTGTTTAGACTGCGTGAATCCTGCATTCGGTGTTCTTATCGGGATGGTCGTATTCATAGAGAGACCTGGAGAAGGAATGGTAGTAGCACAAATTGGAAAGAGAGGACACTGTGATCTTGATGCTGATGCAGGTTGTAGAGTGAAAATGCTTCATATTTGTCCATTATTAGAATTTGTCAGGGGGCCAATTTTTGAAACAAATGAAATAAGAAATAACACTGAGAACTATCAAACCTTGTAACGTTTCGGAGTCTATATCAGACTCCTTCAGCAGAAAAATTCTTGAATTTATGAACATCTTCAGAATCGTGAAAATTATTTGATTTATCAATTGACATTTGTCTATAAAAGATAACCATAGAGACATATTTCGGTTTAGAAATTTGATTGGTATAGCGAAGATTAGATTCCCGATTAGGTCTGGGTATGTTGTGACCTCTGATGGAAAAAAAATTTAATAAATCTTCGTAGAGACTGGGTGCAAAGTCTATTAAGACTGATGCAATAATTGGAGGAGAAAAGTGCTAAGCATAGATTGACTTCGATGTGAAAATTTTGGCTGCATCAACCGCTATGGTTATTATTCCCAGTGAATGATACTAAATACTATTCAATTCATGAAAATTCAGAATTAACTGTGGATTATATAATGAATTCGACATATTTTCAATAGGTTCCTGCATTGACAGATATCTACTGAAACCTAGGACTTGCTGGCGTTATGTCTATGATGTTTTTGTAATCAGGCAACATGGCAGAGAAGAGGTGCCAAAGCTTTTCGTTCATATCATTTGTAACGCTAGAATTGTTCGATTTCGGTTTTAATGATTTTCGGAACGTCCAGTAGCGGTGATCAATCGAAGAACTCGGCATCTTCTGCGCGCGAATCAGAAAACTAGTCCTGAAATATTTTCGTTGGACGATTCCATTTTTCTCGTGTACCTAGTCCTCGGTTGCTTTCTTGTTCACGGATTTTTAATTAAGATCTTTTCGTTTTCGCACTTCCTACATTTGAGAAATCGTATTCTCTCATTTTCGAGTGAGCTTAATTACCTGTGGCGATTAATAAATATCGGTGAGTACAAAGTTGATCAGACAACCATTGTTTTATTTTTGCTAATAGTTCGTTTGTTTCATGTAAGTGAAGTACTTGAGTAGCACGCTTGGGTTCTGCCACTTTGAGAATCATGTTACTTTTCATCTGATTTCCTCAATTATCTGATGAATCAACTTTTCTTCTAGATCAGTTTATCTAAATTATAATTTGTTGATTGAATTTGAACATTTCGCAATTCCTTGATCCCCTGATTTTCAATTTCTCAATTTATCTGAGCCAGTGTTCCGTTGAACAAGTGGACATTTTTTCTTTTCTTGAATTTTCTTTATGTGAACGAGGATTATCAGAGATCTCGGGAATTGTGGGATCCTGCCAATACAAAAAAAACTGATTCAAGTGTTTTTAATAGCCTTTCTGGAGGGAGCTGAACCTTCAACACCTTTTTGGAGGGAGCTCAACCTTCAACAACTTTTCGGAGGGAGTTAAACCTTCAACACCTTTTTGGAGGGAGCTAAACCTTCAACACTTTTTGGAGGGAATTAAACAAACTTTCAACACCTTTTCGAAGGGAGTTAAACCTTCAAATCCAGCAACACCATTCTCTTTCTGGAGAGTTAAGAACTTCAGTCTTGAAAGAAGTTGAGAAGTCGAACATTCGTCATTCTAGTTGGGAAAGATCTGGAAGTCTACTACATTTCAACTCTGGAAGAAGTCGAGGGATGATCACTTCCTTTATCTGCCATTATTCAAATGAGATAAGTGAACTAAGAACGAAGATCGCTTGTGAATGGAAAATCTAACGAATTGTTCATATTTGTAGATATTCTTGTCCTCATATTTGGATATTTCAACTTGTAATAATAGATAATGTAAATAGCTATTGTCATCAGAGAAGAATAAATCTCATTAGCCAGAGTAGCAGCATATTGTCTCATTTTGCCTCATATAAAATGTAAGGTGGTTTCATGTTCTGACTAGCTGGGGCATTTAGTGTTGAATTATAACCTTACACAATTAATGAAGAATGCAAAATAAAATTGAAAATGGAATTGGAACAGAATATCGATATTTATTCAATTATCAAATGAGTGTTGAAACAGAGATTATAAAAATGTTGCCTTAAATTGATTACCTTGCAATGTTTTGGAGTCTATATCAAACTCCTTCTAAGACTTTTCGAGAGAAAAAGTTTCGACTCATTTCAAAAGAAGCATGTTCAGAACAAAAATTACACTCATCGATTCCTGAATTTCTTTCTCAGTTATCAAATGAATGTTAACACAGATATTACAAGAACACTTCATGATAAGGCTCATTTAGTTTCATCCACAACTTAGATTAAAAATTTCGAAACAAAATTATAATGATAGTAATGAAAGAACAAGAAACCGTCAGGATCCAGGAACATTTTTTTTGGATATGATTCCTTATGTTCATGAAAAAAATGAGAAGAAATGGTTTTCAATTAAACATATGAGTTGTTTTCACATAAATGATTTAAGATCTATACTAACAAAACTTAACATTTGAATGAGGGTCATACTCGTAAGCCAAAAAACTGTTTTTTCAGTATTCCTTGTATTTGTGAAAAACTTATATAAAAGAAACATCAAGATCTTTAGGAACAAGACAACGTCAACATACAAAATAAAGATTTTGGTAGGTCGCAAATTGCAGATCATCTGTTGTCCAATAACGGAGATCACATGACGAAGTGAAAATAGTGATGACGCAATATAACTATAAAGGATAAATTGGGGAGTAAACATTAATTCTGTTTGAATGAAAGCGAAAGGTAAACTTGCCAGGTAATATTGGAAAGATCAACTGATAGATAAAACAATTTAAAATGATTCGAAAGATTTTCTCCTGTTTCATCGTTAGGCAATAATTTTTCGACAAGGTTTGTAACCTGACATCCTGATAGATCAGTGCACAAGTTTCACGCACGGTCTTTTCTACTATTGTTTGAAAATTTTTCTTGTTCCAGAGCTTGGAAGGAGAACCCTAAGAAATTAAAAAAAAAATTTTTTTATTTCAACATTGAAACTCCCCATAATTCTACTACACGAACCTTCAACTAAAGCGTAAAATGTCGGTTAGGTAGTTCAGCAATTCCAATTATGTCGGCATCCAACCCCGAATTGTCTTCGTGATACCATCCAACGGCAATAGGACGGCGGAAGAGGGCTGAGGTCCGATTGCACCCTGGAGTCGAATAGACACCGTCACTTTATTTTTCCCCTTTCGAATCTCATTTACTCCATCTTACATCGGCAGTTGAAGAAACACATCTAACCCCATTTCCGTACGTGTGATGAAAACTGCTACAAGATTGGATATAAAGTAGTCAGTAACGACACAGCAGCAGACATTCCCGGAATATTCCCTGAATATAGGTGAGGAGAAAAATATAATTTTTATTTACATAGGATATTTTGGGTGTCCCCCTGTACAATCAATGAATATTGAAGCTAGAATTTTGCTGGAATTTCCAAATTAACATACCCACCCTAATTAAATACATACGTATTTGGAAAATATCTAGAACAAACAATTCGATTCATGGATAAACGAAAAGAATTGGTTCTAAAATCAACATAAGAACCGTTTTCAAAACACAAAATGGTTTAAGATCCGTACTTACAAAAACTAAACCTTTGAAAGAGAAACAAAGGTCAAAAAATGGTGTTTACAATATTCCCTGTAGTTGTGGCAAAATGCATAATAATAAGGATTTATTTCCAACAGGTAGAACCCAATTACAGGAAATATACAAAAACAATGAACTATAACTAGAATAACACAATAATTTCAAGTACGTGTGATGAAAACTGTTACAAGATTGTTATAAAGTAGTCAGTAACGACACAGCACCAGACATTCCTGGAATATTCCCCGAATATAGGTAAGGAGAAAAATATAATTTTTATTTACATAGGATATTTTGGGAAGTATTATAAAATAGTCCCCTGGTACAATGAAGGAATATTGAAGGTAGAATTTTCCTAGAATTTCCAAATTAACATACCCACCCTAATTAAATACATACGTATTTGGAAAGTATCTAGAACAAACAATTCGATTCCTTATGTTCATGGACTTTCGGAAAAAACGAAAAGAATTGGTTCTGAATTCAACATAAGAACCGTTTTCAAAATCAAAATGGTTTAAGATCCGTACTTACAAAAACTTAACCTTTGAAAGAGAAACAAAGGTCAAAAAATGGTGTTTACAATATTCCCTGTAGTTGTGGCAAAATGCATAATAATAAGGATTTATTTCCAACAGGTAGAACCCAATTACAGGAAATATACAAAAACAATTAACTATAACTAGAATAACACAATAATTTCAAGTACTTAAATTATATGAATACAAACCCAATGAAATAAGACTTAAACACATTCGTGACATGTAAAATGGCAAGATTGGCAAACACAAAAAACAATTCATACAGGAGTAATATCAAGAACCTAAGAAATAACGTGAGCATAAGAATAACATAACAAAAATAGAGATATTGGTAGACGGCAGATTGCAAATCATGTGTGTTTCTGTGTTCCAATACCGGCGATCACATGATGAATTGAAATAACACGAAAATTCTAATGACGGAACCTGAAAGTGAAAAAAGTAAAATGAAGCAGTCGGCTTGCATTTTGTTGGACGAAACTAATAACCTAGCCAGTTGTTCGATGGGTGTGTATTGATTTGTTGAGGAGAGATCTAATTTCAGCAAATTTTGAGATGAAGTAGCAATGTCACCAGCATAGCAATCAATATTAAACATGGTCATCATAAATTGACAAATTTTCATTCAGAAATCAAAAATTCTTATGATTCCGAAAAGTTTCATCAAGTTGAGAATTTGTCTGACGAAGGGATCTGATATAGACTCCGAAATGTTATGAAGCTGGAAAGTTAGAAGTGTTGTTTCTTTTTGAGGATTTGGCCCCTGAAAGATTAGTACACATATTTCACGCAGGGGCCTTTTTTCTACACTCTTTAAAAAAAATTACTAATTGATTGAGACTGGGATAGAAAAGCCTAAAAAATAACTAATACCTACCTATGTATATCGCATCAGAAATCCCTTCGAGCATATAATAAAAATGCTTTCGGACGAATATCTAAAGAATATTCATGAATACAAAAGACATTTCAAAAATATAATACATCGAAGGATCTTGCAGGACACCTTCCTGATCCAGAAGAACATCTTCATCTAAATCTTCTATGGACACAGAAAAAAAGAGTCTTTTCCAATTTGTCCGAAGTTCTCAATCTCAAATATGAAAGACAAAAGCAGAAATAGTATATTATTCCATAAAGAGAAGTGTCACTTTTCATGGCGAGCTTCTAATTCATTTTCTAATATTTTGAAATTCATAAAAATCTGAATATCCACTGGATTGACTTATATTTAGGCATATATGATTCTATCCACTTACGATCGTTTAAATTGAATGACATTTGCCTAGTTAAGGTTGCCACGCAAAATTGATTCTGACAGATAATATAAAGTAAAATAATAAATTGATGGTTATCATTTGCAAGCTGGTGAGAAGTGGTTGAAATTGAAAATGTCTTCGGAAATTGAGGTTTCGGCCAATGAAGCAGTCTCTTCCTTGGACCATCGAAGTCTATTGAAAAATATCCTGCAGCATATGATCACTTCGTAAATTTGTGCAATTCAAAAAATGTGACAGTTTAACGAGATAATTTGCTTCTAGCATATTTTAACTAAACGGCTAGGTATAAAAAAAATGGAAATCCTCTACTCTGTGGGTCCGATATTCAATCATGACGTCGCAACTAGCGATCATTTTTGAAAAAACCTGTCGCCGGCCGGAGACATAAAACTTTTCGATAATCCTGTCAATCGAGAAATGACGGTACTTTTGTATGTTTGAAAATAAAAATAATTATGTGTAATGAAATGAATTGTTTTCGAATTAACTATCTTTTTTAGAGAGGCATTCGTTACATCCAGTATATCCTCGAAACCACCCTTAAATTTATAAATGAAACAACTATTCATA
Source organism: Hippodamia convergens (assembly GCA_038502775.1). NCBI lineage: Eukaryota > Metazoa > Arthropoda > Insecta > Coleoptera > Coccinellidae > Hippodamia > Hippodamia convergens. The sequence continues at coordinate 103,484,777 of CM076607.1, forward strand.
AGATGTTTTATTGTCTCCTTAACTTCCACACACATGAAAAGCATGCTGTTGCATAGTCTACGGCCTGTTCTTATATGATTTAGAACAGATCATATTTTACTGGGAAGGTCAAATCCAGGAACTCTTATGAAAGTATCAGTAATGAGATCTTTGTTGAAAAGATTGCATCCATTGCACTAAGATTGCCATTTTCTTTGTAGCTGCTATTCACATTGATTAAAAAATTTCACCAAAATGGTTGCGACATCAATGTGGGGACCTCATTATGTTAAATGTAAGAGGGTATGGGATATGAATTTGAAAAGGAATTGAATTTGTTCCAAAAATTCGAAGTTATTGTCCCTCTGTGAATATGGGGAGTTACAATATTTGAGAGGACTGGTAACCAAGGAGCAGGTGAAGTTCTAATCGTACCAGTGAAAATCCCCATAAAAAAATGTAGTTAGGCATCATTTTTTTTAGATGAACACTGTTGAACTTCACAGGGCACCAATATTCAGCAGCAGAAAGCACGGGCGGCCTTAGCCATTGCGAGGCCTCGGGCGGGAAATCTTCGCGAGGCCTTTTTTCCTTCGTGAAAAGTATGTGATGCGAAAGTAAGTCCGGTTGTTCTGCATAGGTTATTGTCATATTTTATAAAGATATGAAATTTTGGTTTTAATTAAAATATAATAATATGAAATAACATATAAATTTAATATAACTTTGGAAGATTTGAAAAATTAACAAATACAGAAATGATAAATTTAAAATTCATGTTTGCGGCTTTTCCCAGCACTGAAATCTTTAATTGAAGTACCATAATCGATCGAATGAGCTACGTCATTTTCTATTGATAGAATAGCAAGGGCTGAAAGCCGATCTTGTGTCATCGAATTCCTTAAATATGTTTTTATGATTTGAAGTCTAGAAAAACTTTGTTTGTGAATAAATCATCCAGCGCCTGTCAAGCTTTCTTTTGATTGCTCGTTTCGTTTTTGAACTACCCGACTTGAATTTTCTACCGGCATCTCGATCACGCGAACTCATTTCGAAAATCTTGTTGAATTTCGCACAGAGTGTCAGAGATAATTTTTAAGTAACACACAGTTTTTTCACACTTTTTCGGTTCTTCACTGTGAAAATTGCCCGTTTGTTCATTCCGTTCTAATAAACCAAACCAATTGAACCACAAGTCTTAGACTTTAGATCTACAGCGGGGTTTGAAAAAGAGACGGGTAGTGGAATTCCCACAGATGGTGATAATAGATGATGAAAGTACTATTAGGTCTTCTGAAAAGAAATTCTCGGTTTCGAAGAGAAGACCATAAAAATAAAACTGTTTATTTTTATGATCCAGATGAACAGAATAGAAAGTTTCTTGAGAAATGGCGCCATCTTGTATGCATATTTCTATTGGAAACAGTAGTTTTTTACGATATTTTTATCGAAAATTTCTCTGCAAAATCCACCATATGACTTTTCATGGGATTGTCCGAGCGATAGAGAGCCACTAATTAAGAGTTTGATTGAGGGCGAGAACGTGAAGTCCCAGTTGTATCAAGTCCTGAAGCTCAGAGCAGTTCGTGGTAGTGTTGTGCAACTTGGATACTTTTGAGTTTCCAATATACTGAATGAAGTATTATGTATTGGATAAATTCATTGGATAGTTGGTATCCAAATTCATACTTACAAGAGCCACACTGAAAAGAACGGCTTGAGAAACTAACGAATTGAATTAATTTCTCAATTCAATGACAAGAAAAATTTTAAGTTATTCGAAAAATGTGATAATGACCTCTACATGTAAATGAAGAACCGAAAACAATGGAAGTTTTCCATCAGAAAAATAGAATATAACACAACTGAACCCAATATTTTTATCCCTTATTACTATGTTTGAAAAAAAAAACAGATTTCGCTCTCCTCCTTCCGTAATTCTCTACAATGGAATGAATTCATTCATAAGACGATAATTCAACGAATATTTCAAAGGAACCGCAAAAGAACGGTCAACAGGGCTATAAATATTTTATGAGGTTCCAACATTGTACCTAAATACTTAGATAATTTTCACCCTAATTCTGTTGTGTGCATTGTTTTCTACCTACTGACCTGGTGGATCGGACATCTGGTGCCTCAATTACCCATTCTGACGTTCCAACAAAGCGCAATATTCAAAAACTACAAAATGGTTTCTTCAATTTTGTTCTGAATGAATGTATTGGTTAACTAACTTTTGTCGAATTTACCTTATTTTCAAACCTTTATAAATGATAAGGGATCTAAATCAATATTAAAATTTGCTCGGGTTGTTGCGCGCGAGGCCCCACCAAGAGCGAGGCCCCGGGCGATTGCCCCGTTCGCCACCCCCTAAAGCCGCCACTGGCAGAAAGAAACAACACTAACGGTGCCGTACGAAATGTTGCATCTGCGCCACATGAAGTACCAAGAATGTTATTTCGACTTTTGAGCTTCAAATGCGGATCATTCGCGAACTATGCCTTACTAAAATTTGTTCATTTTTCATGCGTGATATCTCTCAGAAATTACGTTTGAGCCAATTTGTCCCTATATAGTTGTGATCTTAGCGTGAATTCCACAACCATTGTAGCTATGCGTTACTTTCTTATTCATTAAATATGTATTCAATCAGCTCATCTTTTTCTCTGTACTCAACTCGTTTCCCGACTGATTTGACTTTGTTCTAGATGTCGTATTCTTCCAACATCCTGAGAATAACATATTCGTCTCATCGGCACTTATTCGTTTGGTGATATACGAGTATAATAATATATATATGAACTTAGACAGAAAAATCCAATTTCCGTTCAACAAAGATTAACAGACTTTCGTCAATACGCTAATAGCGCTGTTCCGGGTGGAAACGCAAACAGAAGCTGACGACGCGGCAATATTAGGAAAGCACATCAGATTTTTGCCACGTCGTTCGCACCTGTTTGCGATCTGTAGAATGGCTCCCTGGCCGATCGTATTAGAGCCGCCACGTGGCCGTAACGCTACCGCTATTTACCTTCGGCAGGCGACGTACGTAATGGCGGATATAACATTCACTCTCTGCAATATGCAATATTCGACGGAAAAGGTTACATTTGTAAAGTGAGGTCAATCGGGGTATTGCTAGGATTGCAGGAATAACTGGCCTTTCCTGAAGCGAGATGAGCAGCTTCATAGGATATCAGAGGCTGCTTTCATGAACTACAGATGTTACATTCGTAGGATGTGTGTGATTTTCGTGATTTCGTGAATTATTGTGCTAGGTTTGTGCTGCTTTGTGGTGGTGGAATTTTACTATTATCACATACACTTCTGAAGATAGTTCACAAAATGTGTTGAAAGCGCAACATATTTTTTTTCGAAAACCCAACAGTGCTGGGTCAACTTCACATACATATTCGCAAGAGATTAAGACGAATGGAATCCGCGGAGTTTGAATAAGACGTTGTTTTGTTTTTCGAAACAGTTTATCAAACGTGAAAGAAAAAAGGAGGCTACCACAAATTCTTTATTACGTAATCCAACACAACAATTTATGACAAGATGAAAGATGATTGCGGCACTGTGACAAATTAGCATATTTCAGTTGTTAAAAATATGGTAAGCGATTGATGAAATAAAGTACAACACATTTCATCATTTTTCTTCATTTTATTCAATATTTTTTGCAGATAATTCGACTCTTTTCTAAAACGTAGTAATATATCAGCTCAGGAGTAAAATCATTACAGCAATTTCTTTATTCTACTTCATTAGGTTTCACACACGAAAAATTAGTAATACATACATTAGGAATCGAGTTCTTTGCTTGTGGTCTGCTTCACACAATTATGTGCAAGAAATGAGTGCGAGCATTTTCAATGTCTAATTTCGTTATCATCCATTTTAAATAATAAATAAAACAGAATATCGAGAATTGAACAAAATACATTAAACCTATCAATATCAAATATCAAATAATTAATGAAGTATAACCTCAAACTTCAAATACACAAAAACTGACAAATCTCGAACAACAAAAATATAGCGTGAAAACCTTCGAAAATTTACAAGAAAAGTCGCTTACGGTCTTTAGTATCCTCCAATGAAATATCAACAAGAAACACCATCCATTAAAAAATTTTTCCATAAAGAACAAATCCAGCGCTATCAAAAATGAAGAATGACACCGAAAAAGGTATCACTATGTTACCAACTGTAGGGTCGAAAAATTAATTTGGAAAAACATGTCATACTAGCATCATTAATTTTCAGATAAAAAGTAATAAATATAACTGTACGAAAAAATTCAAATTCTCAAGTACCTATCAAATTTTAACTAAAAATAACATGTACCAAAATACACGTATATATAGTCTACTGGAGTCAACAGTTTAGACAAAATGTAAGTCACAAGCAGAATCAAAAAGACAACACAGAAAAAAGACAATCAAGTTACACCGTCAAGCAAGCACTCGTGAAAACAACTCGAATTTTTGATATAATTCCTGTAATTTAACAGTATTCGACATTCTGATGTGTAGTACCATTCACTAATATTTCTTTTATATAAGTGTTTTTCCATTGTGTTGGCTTGAAAGTTAAAAACATGTCCCTCCGTGTGTGCGTGTAAGGTGAGAGGCGTCTTATGTGTATTATTAAGATTATTGATGTCATACCTAATGCTGTCTCAGTCCGTCTTTCAGAAGCTCTTTTGTTTGTTCTATGTACCTATGAGTGGTCGCAACTAATACATGGAACTTTGTATACTATGTATACCAACTCTGATGTCTGATTTGGTTCGTTTCTGAGCCTGGGAGTGAAACCCCGATAACGTGCCAAAATGTATCTCATTCTATAAAGTAGTCTCGTTCCACTGAAATGAGTACAGAAAATTAAAAATCCACTTGATTTCTCGATATAATTTCATTTGAATGAACACATTCCATAATCTTCTATGTTGTACATCACACGTCCAGATTTTATTCAGATTTGAACACGCTAACATACCATAACATTCATTCTGGTAATTGCGATACAAAAAAAAATCACTCAACAACGAGAAATCAGATACCATCATAGTTTTTTGACCCTCCTCATGATAATCAGGGATTAGCGAAAAAAATTTAACTCTGGAAGATTCAATCTTAATTGAAAAACTAAACACTATGCAATGATAACTGTAACTGACAGATCAAACTGTCAGTTTTGAGGATTAACCGATTGACTGAAAATTATGAAATCTGAACCACAGATTATGTAGGTATGTTCTGAGGTGTGAACATAACCATTGTAATCGAGGACTCTGTCGAATTTGGTCATTTGATTTAAACGTACACTCCCCCCCAGCCGCCCTATTGGGGGAGGTGGCGCGGTCTGGGAGCCCGGTTGTTGAACCTTTCATTTAATTTTTTCTTTATTTTTTTAAGACAGTAAAAACTAATTTTCTGCTAATGTTATATATTTATATATAGATTTAACATTATTAGTGAAATTGTTGAGGTATCAGGCTTATAAGACAGCAAAAAATTATAAATATTTGATTTGATTACTCATATTGAGTCTAGCTAAGTCTAAAAATTAAATTCAAATAACAGTTAAAATGATACAATAGATGATCTTATAAATGTGATTCATAACGAAATCTTAGAAGTATATATCGATTCAAATTAATGATTTTCGTTTTTTGGATATCATAATGCACTACGGGACTGAAGCATTAAAGGATCAAAATGAAATCGAATTTTTTTTGTAGCGTCAGTAGTTTTCGAGAGATATTAGAAAAACCAACAACAACAAAATTTCAAGCTTTTTCAACTTTCTTTTTTTTTTTGTCCTCGAGCGTGAGAAATTTTTTTTTTATCCTCGAGCGTGAGAAAATTTTTTTTTGTCTAACCGCTATAATATTCATTCAACTTTAATTTCCATTTTTTAGATCTTCATACGTCCTTTTGTTTTTGATTATCGACGTCGCAGCAACCATAAATGATCACACAGAAAGTTGTCGGTTGGTTTCGTGAACCAGAATGAATTCCCTTCATAGGCTTTTTATTGCTTTTCCGAGAATAGTTTTTTTCTCCTACTCATATCAATTTGAAAATGCAACAAAAAGAAGGCTTCCTGTGTTCTTTTGGAAACCGAAGCGCTGGATCGAACATATTGAGAAAACCAATAATGTAAAGTGTTTTTTCTACAGTTCAATATGTTCACAAAAACCCTGCGAAGAGCCAAATCAATCTAGCCAGTCAATTTTTCGTTTCTCTCGATTAAATTTTCGAAAACTTAAAGGATAGCGATTTTTGCCATGAAAAGCTCATAATCTTCGAAAAATTTTCGAGCTTTTTCCACAATTTCATTGCAGAAAGTACTGTCATTTCAAAAAAAAAACGAAAAATTCGAAAATTTCAAGAAAATAGTTACCGCCGTCATTAGCGTTATACAAAGCGTATCTACCACGTATGGAGGTTGGGCGGTCAAATTGATAGGGATGGGCCCTGGAATAATCATGGGGGGCCTGGATGAGAAACGTTACGCCACTGAGCGAATGCCGCGAAGAGTTGTTGTCAGTTGTCGGACGGATACGGTAGAGTTGAGAAATAAAATCTCCAAGATAAGAAATTTCGTCGACATAGCGATATTGGATTTTTGGAAGTTATTGAAAATAACTTAATAGGAAGTAACGCTTTTGAAAAAGAATCTGTGAAATTCAAACCATCGTGTTTCAAATATTTATATTTGGATTTGCTGGAGTAAAATCTTTCACGATTTAAGTGTTCGTGAAGTAAGGACCACACTTTCGAAAATTGCATTCGTTAGTAACTCGTTAGTAACATATATTTGTAACCTAAAAATTTTCGTTTGTACCTCGAGGATTCTCATAGAAAAACACCGCATTCCGCTTGGTGCTAACTTCTCGGGCATCCACATTTTGGAAAATGTGGAAATGTTTTTTTCATCCATTTGTTACTCGTTAATAACTATTTGTAACCTGAAAATTTTCATTTGTTACCCTTAATAGCAAAATCACACCCCTAAAATGCGAAGTTAGCACCCACATTGTGACGGCGTTTTCCTCCTGGTTGCGACTTACACCTACCACTTCCTTTCCAAGCTTACTCGGGCGCCAATTGCGATGGGTTTTATAAGGTCGCAATTCCTTACGTCGCTCACAGTTGTCCACCTGGGTAGCTTTTCTACAGTTGGAGACAAGGTTCGATTCAATCTAGGGTGGTAGCGATTGATATGTTATTATTTCTTCCACTGGAGAGGAGCGACTTTGAACTAAATAAATAAAACTCACTTCGACGAGACACAATATATTACTAAATACAACTACTTTGAAACCACACGTAATGCTGTAATTTATCGACGGTGCTACAATGAAATGAATGAGGTGAAAAGCAGCAAAATTAACAATATACACCAACAAGTTACAAAGGAAATTCAACAGAAATGACGGACGGAATAAAACGAAGCGAGGTGAGCGGGCGGCGTATGTGGAGCGGTTAAAATGCGTGGTGTGAAAACAGTTTAATAAGAGAGCGACAGCCAGTAACCTTATTATCTTGATTACCAGTGAGAAGCATACAATGTAGCGGGTGAAAGGCGGTGCACACTGTCTACCTGTCAACAAGTTGTCCTGTCCTGCGCGCGCACGCGATCTACTGTCCCCTCCCCTTTGACTCGAAGAGTCCTGTCCAATATCCCCCAGACAGGCGCAAAGAAAACCAGGACTGCGCACGTCGGCGCGCCTGACAAAATGGAGTCCGAACAAACGTTGCGAAATTCGCTGGCCAGATGACAGCTACAGTGGGGAAATTTAGGACAATTCACCCCTTTCCTCAAGGTTGAAGAGTCTGCTAGTGTTCCCGCGAAGGAGAGCCACAAGCAAGGAACCCTAGACCGACTCTACCTGAGGGGTGAAAGAGTATCAACTCAATGATACCTCTACCACCGGGGCCTAAACGTAGACTGCGCGAATAAATACTGAGTAACAGTAACCTAGGTTTACATCGTATTGGCGCACCCGCCAAAACGAGTTGGGGAACAGAAGATGTTTATATCTGGCAAGAAGGTAACCGAACCCGGAAAAGAGGACAACTGCCCCTTTTCCTCAAGGTCGAAGAGTCTGTGCAGAGTTCCCGCGAAGGAGAGCCACAAGCAAGGAACCCTAGACCGACTCTACCTGAGGGGTGAAAGAGTACCAACTCAATGATACCTCTACCACCGGGGCACAAACGTAGGCCACGCGAAGAAATGCTAAAAACACAATAATGATGAGTATAAATTCCGGATGTCGCCCCCCCGTCGAATAGTACAGGAAAACTTGCCGGCCACGTAGACAGGTGAATAAAATGGGTCTTACCAATCCTGCGGATTTCTGGTTTCTACACAACACTTGAGTCCTATCTCGTTCGTTGGGAACGCCGAATATAAGGAGTTAGAACCAGCACAAAACTCTTCGGTACTACCGACTCGAAAACTTTCGGAACTGAAATCCCGTCGTCGGAAAACTAAAAAAACTCGAAAATCTGAAAACTTAAAACTCGCCTATCGGAAAATTCGAAACTCTAACCGAAGTGAGAACTGACTCGGTGAATTCAATACTCGAAGAATTAGCTATCGGAAAATTCGGAAAACAATCGGAGACCTCGAAGAAAACTAGCTATCGGAAAACTCAAAAAACTATCGGAGAACTCGAAGAACTAGCTATCGGAAAATTCGAAAAACTATCGGAGAACTCGAAGAACTAGCTATCGGAAAATTCGAAAAACTATCGGAGAACTCGAAGAACTGACTATTCGTCTCAAAACTGCCGAATTTATAAGGTCGGTTGGAGGGGGAATATTTCGAGTCCCGGATATCGTGAAAACAATTGCCGCTCTGCACAAAAAACACATATGGTACAGATAACGTCGCCGACTACGGCGAACGTAAGTTTTTTCTACATAGGTAGGAATCTGAAATTGGCTTCTTAGATTTTCACGATATGAAACTCGAAATAATTTAATGTTTGAATTCAAAATTGTTGAAAATTATACAGGTTGATTACGGTAACGAAGTTCACCTCGTCACAATACGATAAAACGAATACTTTCGTTTTTGAATTTAGAAATGGTTGGAAAATATACAGAATGTTCTTAGTGACGAAGTTCGCTTCGTTACATACCCCCTCCACTTTCCGAAAAAAAAACGAAAGTTTTTTTTTTAACCTCATCGTCGCCAGCCACCTCGCCATTTGGCGGACTATTGGCACAGAGCCAATAGCACTCCCGGACGAATCTCCAACGGCCAGGGTTGGAGGTTCGTCAAGGGTCGTAGAAGGTCGCACTGGACCCCCACTGATCTGGTATTTGCCCCGCTGGGCCCTCTCCCTGAGCTAGAGTCCCGTCCGGCGTTCGATGACCTCTCGCGTAGGTTCGTAGGGACCGTGGGCTCCTGGGCAGGCGGCTTCAGGCAGGAACCCTCCCTTGACATGTTCCTCCAGCCTGGACTTGTTTCACAGTCTCCTATCAGCAGGTCGTACCTGGCCGTCATGGAACCCACCACCTCGGCGTCGATTCGGTCCCAACCCTCTTTTGGACATCTCTGTTCTGAAACTCAAAAGGGATTAGTGTCTCTTAATCGGACTTCGTCTATTACGACCGACGATCTCACTCTTGGGGAATCCGAATCCGCCTTGCGGTCTCCTAAGGTAGGACAAACTTGGGGTGTAGCCAACGATGCTATCCTGGGTGACAGACTTACAACAGCATCCTCTCGAACTTCTACGTCCAGCCGTGTTTTGACTGCCTCTTGAGAATCCACGAAACTTGGTCCCTTCATCGTGGTTTCAAACCTGGACGGCATCTCGGCTACGGACGGTTCAATTTCGTATGCCTTTCACCCTATATCCGCTGGCTGCCAGCGGATGTCGACGGCTCACCGCTCAGCTCACCCTCGTGAAACGGTTTTAAATCCTTCACGTGGATATGTCGGAGGTATTTTTCCGACGCGTCCTTCAAGTCGTAGACTACGGGAATAACTGGCCTTTCCTGAAGCGAGATGAGCAGCTTCATAGGATATCAGAGGCTGCTTTCATGAACTACAGATGTTACATTCGTAGGATGTGTGTGATTTTCGTGATTTCGTGAATTATTGTGCTAGGTTTGTGCTGCTTTGTGGTGGTGGAATTTTACTATTATCACATACACTTCTGAAGATAGTTCACAAAATGTGTTGAAAGCGCAACATATTTTTTTTCGAAAACCCAACAGTGCTGGGTCAACTTCACATACATATTCGCAAGAGATTAAGACGAATGGAATCCGCGGAGTTTGAATAAGACGTTGTTTTGTTTTTCGAAACAGTTTATCAAACGTGAAAGAAAAAAGGAGGCTACCACAAATTCTTTATTACGTAATCCAACACAACAATTTATGACAAGATGAAAGATGATTGCGGCACTGTGACAAATTAGCATATTTCAGTTGTTAAAAATATGGTAAGCGATTGATGAAATAAAGTACAACACATTTCATCATTTTTCTTCATTTTATTCAATATTTTTTGCAGATAATTCGACTCTTTTCTAAAACGTAGTAATATATCAGCTCAGGAGTAAAATCATTACAGCAATTTCTTTATTCTACTTCATTAGGTTTCACACACGAAAAATTAGTAATACATACATTAGGAATCGAGTTCTTTGCTTGTGGTCTGCTTCACACAATTATGTGCAAGAAATGAGTGCGAGCATTTTCAATGTCTAATTTCGTTATCATCCATTTTAAATAATAAATAAAACAGAATATCGAGAATTGAACAAAATACATTAAACCTATCAATATCAAATATCAAATAATTAATGAAGTATAACCTCAAACTTCAAATACACAAAAACTGACAAATCTCGAACAACAAAAATATAGCGTGAAAACCTTCGAAAATTTACAAGAAAAGTCGCTTACGGTCTTTAGTATCCTCCAATGAAATATCAACAAGAAACACCATCCATTAAAAAATTTTTCCATAAAGAACAAATCCAGCGCTATCAAAAATGAAGAATGACACCGAAAAAGGTATCACTATGTTACCAACTGTAGGGTCGAAAAATTAATTTGGAAAAACATGTCATACTAGCATCATTAATTTTCAGATAAAAAGTAATAAATATAACTGTACGAAAAAATTCAAATTCTCAAGTACCTATCAAATTTTAACTAAAAATAACATGTACCAAAATACACGTATATATAGTCTACTGGAGTCAACAGTTTAGACAAAATGTAAGTCACAAGCAGAATCAAAAAGACAACACAGAAAAAAGACAATCAAGTTACACCGTCAAGCAAGCACTCGTGAAAACAACTCGAATTTTTGATATAATTCCTGTAATTTAACAGTATTCGACATTCTGATGTGTAGTACCATTCACTAATATTTCTTTTATATAAGTGTTTTTCCATTGTGTTGGCTTGAAAGTTAAAAACATGTCCCTCCGTGTGTGCGTGTAAGGTGAGAGGCGTCTTATGTGTATTATTAAGATTATTGATGTCATACCTAATGCTGTCTCAGTCCGTCTTTCAGAAGCTCTTTTGTTTGTTCTATGTACCTATGAGTGGTCGCAACTAATACATGGAACTTTGTATACTATGTATACCAACTCTGATGTCTGATTTGGTTCGTTTCTGAGCCTGGGAGTGAAACCCCGATAACGTGCCAAAATGTATCTCATTCTATAAAGTAGTCTCGTTCCACTGAAATGAGTACAGAAAATTAAAAATCCACTTGATTTCTCGATATAATTTCATTTGAATGAACACATTCCATAATCTTCTATGTTGTACATCACACGTCCAGATTTTATTCAGATTTGAACACGCTAACATACCATAACATTCATTCTGGTAATTGCGATACAAAAAAAAAATCACTCAACAACGAGAAATCAGATACCATCATAGTTTTTTGACCCTCCTCATGATAATCAGGGATTAGCGAAAAAATTTAACTCTGGAAGATTCAATCTTAATTGAAAAACTAAACACTATGCAATGATAACTGTAACTGACAGATCAAACTGTCAGTTTTGAGGATTAACCGATTGACTGAAAATTATGAAATCTGAACCACAGATTATGTAGGTATGTTCTGAGGTGTGAACATAACCATTGTAATCGAGGACTCTGTCGAATTTGGTCATTTGATTTAAACGTACACTCCCCCCCAGCCGCCCTATTGGGGGAGGTGGCGCGGTCTGGGAGCCCGGTTGTTGAACCTTTCATTTAATTTTTTCTTTATTTTTTTAAGACAGTAAAAACTAATTTTCTGCTAATGTTATATATTTATATATAGATTTAACATTATTAGTGAAATTGTTGAGGTATCAGGCTTATAAGACAGCAAAAAATTATAAATATTTGATTTGATTACTCATATTGAGTCTAGCTAAGTCTAAAAATTAAATTCAAATAACAGTTAAAATGATACAATAGATGATCTTATAAATGTGATTCATAACGAAATCTTAGAAGTATATATCGATTCAAATTAATGATTTTCGTTTTTTGGATATCATAATGCACTACGGGACTGAAGCATTAAAGGATCAAAATGAAATCGAATTTTTTTTGTAGCGTCAGTAGTTTTCGAGAGATATTAGAAAAACCAACAACAACAAAATTTCAAGCTTTTTCAACTTTCTTTTTTTTTTTTGTCCTCGAGCGTGAGAAATTTTTTTTTTATCCTCGAGCGTGAGAAAATTTTTTTTTGTCTAACCGCTATAATATTCATTCAACTTTAATTTCCATTTTTTAGATCTTCATACGTCCTTTTGTTTTTGATTATCGACGTCGCAGCAACCATAAATGATCACACAGAAAGTTGTCGGTTGGTTTCGTGAACCAGAATGAATTCCCTTCATAGGCTTTTTATTGCTTTTCCGAGAATAGTTTTTTTCTCCTACTCATATCAATTTGAAAATGCAACAAAAAGAAGGCTTCCTGTGTTCTTTTGGAAACCGAAGCGCTGGATCGAACATATTGAGAAAACCAATAATGTAAAGTGTTTTTTCTACAGTTCAATATGTTCACAAAAACCCTGCGAAGAGCCAAATCAATCTAGCCAGTCAATTTTTCGTTTCTCTCGATTAAATTTTCGAAAACTTAAAGGATAGCGATTTTTGCCATGAAAAGCTCATAATCTTCGAAAAATTTTCGAGCTTTTTCCACAATTTCATTGCAGAAAGTACTGTCATTTCAAAAAAAAAACGAAAAATTCGAAAATTTCAAGAAAATAGTTACCGCCGTCATTAGCGTTATACAAAGCGTATCTACCACGTATGGAGGTTGGGCGGTCGAATTGATAGGGATGGGCCTGGAATAATCATGGGGGGCCTGGATGAGAAACGTTACGCCACTGAGCGAATGCCGCGAAGAGTTGTTGTCAGTTGTCGGACGGATACGGTAGAGTTGAGAAATAAAATCTCCAAGATAAGAAATTTCGTCGACATAGCGATATTGGATTTTTGGAAGTTATTGAAAATAACTTAATAGGAAGTAACGCTTTTGAAAAAGAATCTGTGAAATTCAAACCATCGTGTTTCAAATATTTATATTTGGATTTGCTGGAGTAAAATCTTTCACGATTTAAGTGTTCGTGAAGTAAGGACCACACTTTCGAAAATTGCATTCGTTAGTAACTCGTTAGTAACATATATTTGTAACCTAAAAATTTTCGTTTGTACCTCGAGGATTCTCATAGAAAAACACCGCATTCCGCTTGGTGCTAACTTCTCGGGCATCCACATTTTGGAAAATGTGGAAATGTTTTTTTCATCCATTTGTTACTCGTTAATAACTATTTGTAACCTGAAAATTTTCATTTGTTACCCTTAATAGCAAAATCACACCCCTAAAATGCGAAGTTAGCACCCACATTGTGACGGCGTTTTCCTCCTGGTTGCGACTTACACCTACCACTTCCTTTCCAAGCTTACTCGGGCGCCAATTGCGATGGGTTTTATAAGGTCGCAATTCCTTACGTCGCTCACAGTTGTCCACCTGGGTAGCTTTTCTACAGTTGGAGACAAGGTTCGATTCAATCTAGGGTGGTAGCGATTGATATGTTATTATTTCTTCCACTGGAGAGGAGCGACTTTGAACTAAATAAATAAAACTCACTTCGACGAGACACAATATATTACTAAATACAACTACTTTGAAACCACACGTAATGCTGTAATTTATCGACGGTGCTACAATGAAATGAATGAGGTGAAAAGCAGCAAAATTAACAATATACACCAACAAGTTACAAAGGAAATTCAACAGAAATGACGGACGGAATAAAACGAAGCGAGGTGAGCGGGCGGCGTATGTGGAGCGGTTAAAATGCGTGGTGTGAAAACAGTTTAATAAGAGAGCGACAGCCAGTAACCTTATTATCTTGATTACCAGTGAGAAGCATACAATGTAGCGGGTGAAAGGCGGTGCACACTGTCTACCTGTCAACAAGTTGTCCTGTCCTGCGCGCGCACGCGATCTACTGTCCCCTCCCCTTTGACTCGAAGAGTCCTGTCCAATATCCCCCAGACAGGCGCAAAGAAAACCAGGACTGCGCACGTCGGCGCGCCTGACAAAATGGAGTCCGAACAAACGTTGCGAAATTCGCTGGCCAGATGACAGCTACAGTGGGGAAATTTAGGACAATTCACCCCTTTCCTCAAGGTTGAAGAGTCTGCTAGTGTTCCCGCGAAGGAGAGCCACAAGCAAGGAACCCTAGACCGACTCTACCTGAGGGGTGAAAGAGTATCAACTCAATGATACCTCTACCACCGGGGCCTAAACGTAGACTGCGCGAATAAATACTGAGTAACAGTAACCTAGGTTTACATCGTATTGGCGCACCCGCCAAAACGAGTTGGGGAACAGAAGATGTTTATATCTGGCAAGAAGGTAACCGAACCCGGAAAGAGGACAACTGCCCCTTTTCCTCAAGGTCGAAGAGTCTGTGCAGAGTTCCCGCGAAGGAGAGCCACAAGCAAGGAACCCTAGACCGACTCTACCTGAGGGGTGAAAGAGTACCAACTCAATGATACCTCTACCACCGGGGCACAAACGTAGGCCACGCGAAGAAATGCTAAAAACACAATAATGATGAGTATAAATTCCGGATGTCGCCCCCCCGTCGAATAGTACAGGAAAACTTGCCGGCCACGTAGACAGGTGAATAAAATGGGTCTTACCAATCCTGCGGATTTCTGGTTTCTACACAACACTTGAGTCCTATCTCGTTCGTTGGGAACGCCGAATATAAGGAGTTAGAACCAGCACAAAACTCTTCGGTACTACCGACTCGAAAACTTTCGGAACTGAAATCCCGTCGTCGGAAAACTAAAAAAACTCGAAAATCTGAAAACTTAAAACTCGCCTATCGGAAAATTCGAAACTCTAACCGAAGTGAGAACTGACTCGGTGAATTCAATACTCGAAGAATTAGCTATCGGAAAATTCGGAAAACAATCGGAGACCTCGAAGAAAACTAGCTATCGGAAAACTCAAAAAACTATCGGAGAACTCGAAGAACTAGCTATCGGAAAATTCGAAAAACTATCGGAGAACTCGAAGAACTAGCTATCGGAAAATTCGAAAAACTATCGGAGAACTCGAAGAACTGACTATTCGTCTCAAAACTGCCGAATTTATAAGGTCGGTTGGAGGGGGAATATTTCGAGTCCCGGATATCGTGAAAACAATTGCCGCTCTGCACAAAAAACACATATGGTACAGATAACGTCGCCGACTACGGCGAACGTAAGTTTTTTCTACATAGGTAGGAATCTGAAATTGGCTTCTTAGATTTTCACGATATGAAACTCGAAATAATTTAATGTTTGAATTCAAAATTGTTGAAAATTATACAGGTTGATTACGGTAACGAAGTTCACCTCGTCACAATACGATAAAACGAATACTTTCGTTTTTGAATTTAGAAATGGTTGGAAAATATACAGAATGTTCTTAGTGACGAAGTTCGCTTCGTTACATACCCCCTCCACTTTCCGAAAAAAAAACGAAAGTTTTTTTTTTAACCTCATCGTCGCCAGCCACCTCGCCATTTGGCGGACTATTGGCACAGAGCCAATAGCACTCCCGGACGAATCTCCAACGGCCAGGGTTGGAGGTTCGTCAAGGGTCGTAGAAGGTCGCACTGGACCCCCACTGATCTGGTATTTGCCCCGCTGGGCCCTCTCCCTGAGCTAGAGTCCCGTCCGGCGTTCGATGACCTCTCGCGTAGGTTCGTAGGGACCGTGGGCTCCTGGGCAGGCGGCTTCAGGCAGGAACCCTCCCTTGACATGTTCCTCCAGCCTGGACTTGTTTCACAGTCTCCTATCAGCAGGTCGTACCTGGCCGTCATGGAACCCACCACCTCGGCGTCGATTCGGTCCCAACCCTCTTTTGGACATCTCTGTTCTGAAACTCAAAAGGGATTAGTGTCTCTTAATCGGACTTCGTCTATTACGACCGACGATCTCACTCTTGGGGAATCCGAATCCGCCTTGCGGTCTCCTAAGGTAGGACAAACTTGGGGTGTAGCCAACGATGCTATCCTGGGTGACAGACTTACAACAGCATCCTCTCGAACTTCTACGTCCAGCCGTGTTTTGACTGCCTCTTGAGAATCCACGAAACTTGGTCCCTTCATCGTGGTTTCAAACCTGGACGGCATCTCGGCTACGGACGGTTCAATTTCGTATGCCTTTCACCCTATATCCGCTGGCTGCCAGCGGATGTCGACGGCTCACCGCTCAGCTCACCCTCGTGAAACGGTTTTAAATCCTTCACGTGGATATGTCGGAGGTATTTTTCCGACGCGTCCTTCAAGTCGTAGACTACGGGAGACACTACCTTTACAACCGTATACGGACCGGAATATTTGGGGGCCAACTTAGACGCGAAACCGCCAACCGCCGACGATAACGGATGTTCCCGGCGTAACATCTTGTCTCCGACCCGGCACGACCACTCCCTCCTCCGGAGGTCGTAATAACGGCTTTGCTGATTAAAAGCTCGGTCTAACCGTAGCCTGACGAACTCCCGCGTCTCTCGTAATCGTTTGAGACGAGTCGCATACTGGTCTACCCCTCGGACAGGTGGTTCTTCGGTCGAATCCTCTGCAACATCCCTCATTCCTTCGGTGCGACGGTTCGTTTCGGGAGAGCGGAACTCCCGGCCGAAGTTCAGGAACGCCGGTGTGAATCCGGTAGATTCATGTTTGGCAGAGTTCAACGCGGATGCCAGTTCTCCAAGATGCTCATCCCAGGAGCGATGATCTTGCTCACAGAACTGCGCAATCATGGTTTTGATCGTCCTGTTCGCCCTTTCCACGGGGTTGCACTGCGGAGAGTAGACTGGAGCGAATCGGTGGTGAATGCCCAAACTCTTCAAGTTGCCCTTGAATAAGCGGCCGTTGAACTGTGACCCGTTGTCACTTATTACGGTCTTCGGGCATCCAAACTTCAACACCACCAGGTCGTAAAAAGCCTGGAATACTCCCTTGCCTGTAGCTGCTCGAAGAGGTCTGCATTCGATCCACTTTGAGAAGCGATCTTGGAACATAACCAGGAAAGTATTTCCCTTCTTCGAACGGGGTAAAGGTCCTACCAGGTCCGTACTGACGGTCTCCCACGGCTCGCTGGTGCGATGCGGCTGCATCTTCCCTGCAGGTTTCTGCTGACAGACTTTATACCTCTGGCATTGCTGGCCCCTACGCACGTATTGGGCCGCTTCACGGAACATCCCTGGCCAGTAGTAGTTCTGGGCCACTCGAGCAATGGTCTTCGCGACTCCCAAATGGCCGGCTACTGGCACATCATGATTCTCCCGCAGAACAGACTGCCGATCTTCAGTCGGGATGCACAGTTTCCATGGTTTTCCCATTTCAGTTTCCGTGAAGTCATCCGAACTCCAGAAATGCCGGTACAACCTTCCTTCTTAGATCCTGTAGTCCGGAAAATCTGAGGGGTTCTTCGAAACCTCCTGGAACTTCTTGACATACCAGGGGCATCTGATCGGGTTCTCGGTCACACAAACTTGTTCTTCGAACGGTAGGGGATCTCTCGACAAGGCGTCCGCTACTCGGTTCAGAGCACCTTTCCTATACTTGATCTCGAAATTATATTGCTGCAGGAAGACACACCACCTTGCAATCCGACCCGATGGGGATTTTATGGATTGCAGCCACCGCAAACTCATGTGATCGGTGATAACGGTGAACCTATAACCTTCCAAGTATGGCCTCATCTTGTCTATGGCCCATACGATAGCCAAACATTCCTTCTCGGTCACCGAGTAATTCTTCTCGGCACCATTCAGAGTGCGACTGGCATAGGCGATCACACGCTCGCGTCCATCACAGACTTGGGTTAAGGCCGCTCCGAGGCCATTCTCGGATGCGTCTGTCTGCAGCGTGAACGGTTGAGAAAAGTCCGGACAGGCTAAAACCGGTGACTCGGTGAGCCTCCTCTTCAGCGCATCGAAAGCCTGCTGCTGCGCATCATCCCATTTCCACCTTTGTTTCTTCTTCAGCAACAACGTGAGTGGCGTAACTATCTTCGTGAAATCGTCCACGAATCTTCGGTACCAGCTCGCCACTCCCAGGAATCGGCGAAGTTCGCGAACATTCCTCGGTGGCTTCATGGAATTGATGGCAGCAATCTTGTCAGGGTCGGTGGCGATTCCTTCTGCGGTGATCACGTGGCCTAGGTACTTGAGAGAACTTCTCACGAACTCGCACTTCTCAGGGTTTATCTTGAGGTTTGCCTCCCGGAGGCGACGGAACACCATCTTCAAATTTTCCAGGTGCTCCTCGAAAGTCTCCCCTAAGACCACTATGTCATCCAAATACGCAAAGGCAATCGGGTCCAGCTCCGGACCGATAACACGGTCCAAAAGTCTCTGGAACGTTGCGCCGGCCGAATGAAGGCCGAACGGCATAACCCGGAACTGAAACAAACCCCTTCCAGGCACAGCGAAAGCGGTAATGGGCTTACTCTCCTTCGTGAGAGGAATCTGCCAGTATCCCTGTTTCAAGTCCAACGTAGAGATGTACTTCGCTCGCCTGAGTTTGTCCAGTATGCCGGCGATATACGGCAACGGGTACGCATCCTTTATCGAGACCTCATTCACCGCTCGAAAATCTATGCAGAACCTGGGACTTCCGTTAGCCTTCTTCACGATAACGACGCAGGAACTCCATGGAGATCTCGAGGGTTCTATGATACCCTCCTTCAACATACGGTCAACTTCCTGGTCGATTATTTCCTGCATCTTCGGCTTACACGGACGGTATCTTTGTTTGATCGGCTCAGTTCCTGGTTTGATCTTGATCTCGTGTCTTGCCATCTTCGTCAGTCCTTGGACTTGATCAAATCCTGCCAGCTCCTGATCCAGGAACTTCCGGAGAACTTGCTCCTCCCGCTGGCCCAAGGAACTGATCGACGAGTTATGCAGGATGACGGCCGGAGAAACGGCTCCTTCCAACAACTCGCCCTTCAGATAGCATTTCGCTGTCTTTAAATCGATCCTGAAGTCGTGGGAACTCAGTAGGTCCATTCCCAGAACGAGGTCTATCGGTAAATTGGGCACCAAATAAAGCCGGGCTTTGACCTCCTCCTCTCCGAACAGTAATCTCGGCTCGTACAATTCCTCAACGACGACCGAATTCCCGTCAGCCACAGTGGCCAACACGTCTGAAACTGCAGACGGCCAAACGAAAATCCTTCGGCAGGCCTCTGCCGCCCTGCTACTCAGGAAAGACCTGGATGCACCAGTATCCAACAGGGCTCTCACGGGTTGTTGCCCGATGTGAACGATGACAATTGGCCGATTGTCTTGCGGCTGCTTAGGTTGCTGGGTTGGGGATGCTGTCGAACGGAACTGTCTCCTCCCCGCGAGGCGGTTCCGTTCTAGTTTTCCGAACATCGGCAATCCTTGGACATGACACCTTCCCTTCCACATCGGGAACAGCAAACCTTTGGCATCACTCGGCACTCTCTCTTGAAGTGTCCCATTTCTCCACAACGCCAACACTGCATCCTATCAGTCTTTGCATCAGCGAAACGAACAGTCTTCTTCTCGCGACGTGTCGGTCCGTCCGACTGGGCCTGAGTCGGGTCGGACTTCCTGCCTGGCGGCTCTGCGTCGATCCTAGGCGACGCTCTCGGTGCCTCTGGCCTCACAGGCGACGGGGACTCGACAGTCAGCGTCTGTGACGGTCTTCGACAGGGGCCTTCATATACCAGGTGTGGATCATCAATCAGCCCTTTTCGAGTCGGGGGTGGAATGTACTGGTCGGTATTCTACTGGACCAGCTCAAACAGCTTTCCTTTGGCCAGCAGTTGTGCGTAAGTTTTCGTCTCTTGGAAGGCCAACGCCTTCTGCAACGCCGGTAACAGCCGCTTCCTGATTATGGCCACCTGTTCTCCCTCGGAGGGTCGTTTTACGGTAAGCTTCAGGAAGAGGTTCTGCATCCTGGTGACGAAAAGCAAGAGTTTCTCTCCTTCTCCTTGGGTACGTTTCCTGATCTCTTCCAGGAGGGTTTCCTCGTAATCGAGGGGGAGAAAAGCTTCACGAAGTTGTTCCTTGAAATCCTCCCAATCGTTGAAACACTCTCTCCTGGGGATGTACCAGTCCCTAGCGTCCTTCCGCAGCAGCTCGAAGATTGACTCCAATAAACCTTCCTTCGTGACTCTGCGAGTCACCGTTAACTGCTCGACCTCCTGCAAGAAAGCGCCCACGTCCGCCGACCCGTCGAAGTGCACGTTCCACTTATACACAGGTATGAACGGCTGACTGGGTTGCTGTTGGGATGTCCCATCCGGTCTCGTTCGGACATCCTCTCCGGTTCGACCTTGAGGCAACCTCTCCGACTCGGTGGTACGGTCTCGCTCTCTCGGCGCAACCGTATATGTTTCGACTTCCTCGGTTAACCTCCCTTCTTCTGGCTCCAAAAACGGGAACGAAATCCGTCGAGTTGACTCCGCTACCGCCCTCCGGTTTCCTGGCATGGGCGATCCAGACCTTCCGTGGTCACCTGTCCCCCAGAAACTTGTGAAGTTCAGCCGTCGACGAACAGCTTCACAAGCCCTGTCGTGCAAATTCCGGAAGAAACTCAACGAAAGACCTCCCTCCTGGTTCTCCGGTAGTCCTGTTCGGTTCAGCTGAGAGTGGCTCCGAACAGCTTCTGACTTCCTACCTGGGTCCGGCGTGACCTCAGCATCTTCCTCGGAGTCGCTTCCGCTTTCCGAGTTGACAGCTCCTGAGTTATCCAGTGGAGGATCCTCGAAAGAAATCAGCGGTTCAGCACCCAACGGCGTGCTCAAAGTGGCCCTGGCTTTGGCCAGCAGTACGGCGTCTCTCAGCATCTCGTCCGTCTGCCTCCACAACTCAGTAAGCTCTTTGGCCTTTTTCCTCTCCTCCGCTGTCGTCGGCCTCATCTGACTCAGACGGTTCTGGAAATGGATGAGCCGACTCCGGATGCGGGATTCCTCATTCCTAGCGTTATCTTCGTCGAACTCCTGAACCTGTTCCACCAGGCTCCTCAGGATTCGACCTGCATCATCCAATTCCTCTTCCATGTCTCTGTCTACGGGACAGAACTGCGCATTCTGCGTCAGCGCCCTCCTCAATTCCATTCGGTTTTCCTGGACAGTCCTTCCGACCCGCTGGCCACGAGCCCTCAGCTCCCATCTCAGCTCCTCAGCTCTCAACCTGTTCACCTCCATGTCAACCCTAAAAACCTTTCTGTTCGGCCTTATCGTGAAGAAATTACGTCCCTGCTCGGGCGCCAAATTGTGACGGCGTTTTCCTCCTGGTTGCGACTTACACCTACCACTTCCTTTCCAAGCTTACTCGGGCGCCAATTGCGATGGGTTTTATAAGGTCGCAATTCCTTACGTCGCTCACAGTTGTTCACCTGGGTAGCTTTTCTACAGTTGGAGACAAGGTTCGATTCAATCTGGGGTGGTAGCGATTGATATGTTGTTATTTCTTCCACTGGAGAGGAGCGACTTTGAACTAAATAAATAAAACTCACTTCGACGAGACACAATATATTACTAAATACAACTACTTTGAAACCACACGTAATGCTGTAATTTATCGACGGTGCTACAATGAAATGAATGAGGTGAAAAGCAGCAAAATTAACAATATACACCAACAAGTTACAAAGGAAATTCAACAGAAATGACGGACGGAATAAAACGAAGCGAGGTGAGCGGGCGGCGTATGTGGAGCGGTTAAAATGCGTGGTGTGAAAACAGTTTAATAAGAGAGCGACAGCCAGTAACCTTATTATCTTGATTACCAGTGAGAAGCATACAATGTAGCGGGTGAAAGGCGGTGCACACTGTCTACCTGTCAACAAGTTGTCCTGTCCTGCGCGCGCACGCGATCTACTGTCCCCTCCCCTTTGACTCGAAGAGTCCTGTCCAATATCCCCCAGACAGGCGCAAAGAAAACCAGGACTGCGCACGTCGGCGCGCCTGACAAAATGGAGTCCGAACAAACGTTGCGAAATTCGCTGGCCAGATGACAGCTACAGTGGTGAAATTTAGGACAATTCACCCCTTTCCTCAAGGTTGAAGAGTCTGCTAGTGTTCCCGCGAAGGAGAGCCACAAGCAAGGAACCCTAGACCGACTCTACCTGAGGGGTGAAAGAGTATCAACTCAATGATACCTCTACCACCGGGGCCTAAACGTAGACTGCGCGAATAAATACTGAGTAACAGTAACCTAGGTTTACATCGTATTGGCGCACCCGCCAAAACGAGTTGGGGAACAGAAGATGTTTATATCTGGCAAGAAGGTAACCGAACCCGGAAAAGAGGACAACTGCCCCTTTTCCTCAAGGTCGAAGAGTCTGTGCAGAGTTCCCGCGAAGGAGAGCCACAAGCAAGGAACCCTAGACCGACTCTACCTGAGGGGTGAAAGAGTACCAACTCAATGATACCTCTACCACCGGGGCACAAACGTAGGCCACGCGAAGAAATGCTAAAAACACAATAATGATGAGTATAAATTCCGGATGTCGCCCCCCCCGTCGAATAGTACAGGAAAACTTGCCGGCCACGTAGACAGGTGAATAAAATGGGTCTTACCAATCCTGCGGATTACTGGTTTCTACACAACACTTGAGTCCTATCTCGTTCGTTGGGAACGCCGAATATAAGGAGTTAGAACCAGCACAAAACTCTTCGGTACTACCGACTCGAAAACTTTCGGAACTGAAATCCCGTCGTCGGAAAACTAAAAAAACTTGAAAATCTGAAAACTTAAAACTCGCCTATCGGAAAATTCGAAACTCTAACCGAAGTGAGAACTGACTCGGTGAATTCAATACTCGAAGAATTAGCTATCGGAAAATTCGGAAAACAATCGGAGACCTCGAAGAAAACTAGCTATCGGAAAACTCAAAAAACTATCGGAGAACTCGAAGAACTAGCTATCGGAAAATTCGAAAAACTATCGGAGAACTCGAAGAACTAGCTATCGGAAAATTCGAAAAACTATCGGAGAACTCGAAGAACTGACTATTCGTCTCAAAACTGCCGAATTTATAAGGTCGGTTGGAGGGGGAATATTTCGAGTCCCGGATATCGTGAAAACAATTGCCGCTCTGCACAAAAAACACATATGGTACAGATAACGTCGCCGACTACGGCGAACGTAAGTTTTTTCTACATAGGTAGGAATCTGAAATTGGCTTCTTAGATTTTCACGATATGAAACTCGAAATAATTTAATGTTTGAATTCAAAATTGTTGAAAATTATACAGGTTGATTACGGTAACGAAGTTCACCTCGTCACAATACGATAAAACGAATACTTTCGTTTTTGAATTTAGAAATGGTTGGAAAATATACAGAATGTTCTTAGTGACGAAGTTCGCTTCGTTACAACATTTTCGAGAATGAAGAATTTTTTGTTTGCATTCGTTAGTATCGTTCTGTGACCTATAAAACAAAGATTGTATCCATTTTGATGGTAACTACATATTTTCAATTTTTGAAAATGAATAAGTAAATACAAACTTCGAAATGTTTCATAGGGTACTTTCCCTTAATTGAAAAACTGAGAAGGGTCGTCTTCCACTGCTCCTCGAAAAATTCAACCCAGATCCCCTGTGAAGCAAGGAATCTCCTATCGATCATTGTCGCGAAAAAACGCATCTCGTCGAAACCCAATCTTCATGGAAGTCAGATAGCGATCACCAGCAGCGTTAAAGGTCAGCGATAGCCATCTATCCCGTTGTCACTACGGTCATAAGTGATGCTATCTCGATGGGGAATCGGATTTTGCACGAACTAAATGCACAACTGTTCGGATGCTCCGTATGTAGATATAATGGAATTATACAATCTAACCCCTCATGCGAGCGCATGGGTAGCCTCCATTATTCCTCAGTTAATGGTAGGGGTTGGGGTAACTCTTGCCGATGCGGTACTCTTGTTAAGAAGCAGGTGATCTGGGGTATACACAGAGGGACATGCAAGGTGTTGGAAGATAAGGAAGTATTCTATCATCAAATATTGAAACTCTGTCACAGTTTTGTATAAGATTGACATTAGAGAAGGTTATCGGGATGTCGATTAGTCGATCCATCACAAGAATCTATGTTGTATGTTTCGATAAAATAATCGATGTGATTTTAATCGATATTAAGTAACTATGAGCAAAAAATTTTAATATCAATGATTTTCAACGATATTCCATCACATGAAAGTAGGGGAGATCTTTGTACATCAGATCGCTTTGTATATCAAGACATACACCATCAGTATCTCTCTAACCTTAAAAAAAGTCCATGATCAAACTTGCCTATTTTGATTTCTATCCCGATGAGTCAAATAGAATGCTTTTCTAGGTACGAAATATTTTTTATTAATTGTTGCGAAATAAGATTTTGTTCATTCATTTCATGATAATTAATTGCATTAAGTTCAGTTTATGAGTATACGTATTGATGAAAACTTTAAGTTTCACACTTAATTTAAGTCATCAACAGGAATTTGTATCTCGAGACACATAAATTATTCTATCTTGGGACAGTCGCATGGTACCTAAAGGCCAATCATTTACATGGTGAAGTCTACAATATTTTTCAGTAATTTTTCTGGTAGGTATTTACTTTCCAGATGCCGCAAAGTGAAAACAAAGTGACCCTGTCCAATCCTGTGAATGCTATTCAAACTGTTAATAATCAACGAATGTTGATTTCTTGCAAACTCATGTGTTATTTTCAGTATCGATATAATTATATATTTCTTGTTATAATTCTATATTTATACTTTCAAAATGACCTTTAGAATTAGTGTCTTGAAAAATTATTACTGTGCTAAAGTAAAAAGCCCCATTTGTACCTTGGGACAGAAGTATCTTTATACTTTTCTGAAATGAACTCAGAAATTTTATTGAGCGAGTGTTTTATTTCACTTATAAACGTGAGTTATTGAGTACCAACTTGAATCCTGGGTTTGAGATAATTCATCAATATCTGTTGAAATGTAGGTGTTTAAAAAAAGTCAAATACAAGGACATTCCTCACCAGAGGAAACTCAACATTATCTTTCCGATGTGTCGAGTTGAAAATTTTTCATTTATAATATATGAAAATTCATTTTTTATTGGCATAGAGACTTCACCTTGTATAGGTAATCCCAAAAGGAAATGAACATTTCATTAATATTCAATGGCATAGAAAATGGGGGATGTTTATATGGCTCTAATGAAAATTTTTTCACCTGTTGTATGAACCAACAGAATAGGTACTGTTATGGTTCCTTTTATTTATCTTTAAAATTTTTTTGAATTTAATTTGAGTTTTAAGGAACCAAAATTATAAAAAATATAGAATTTTGAATTTTGAAAATTTACCTGGCCTTGATTCTATCTCAATTGAGGGTTCAATAAAACTTGAAAGATTTTGATTTTAAAATATTATAATTGATAATTCTTTGAATTTAATGAAATCTTATTAACTACTAAATATTCAATTTAATTTCTATATTAATCTATCAATAAACAAGAAAAATAAACACTATCACTAATTCTATGGTTTTCAAATCAGTTCAATGTTCCTATAAGGTTATGTCGAAAATTGGTTAATGTTAATAAGTCACTCACTTTCAATCATCACAATCTGCTATAATATTTCTAATTAGTCTCTTGAAATTATTCTTCAATGAATATTTCTGAAATAACTGGTTCTATCGGCTTTCTTTCTTCGTAAGTTGAAATCTTCTTTTACCATTAATTATATTTCCATTTCCATTTGTATATTAATTGCACTCACTCAATACGTATAACACTTAAATTTTTATCAATTTAAGTCTGTTTCATTTAATTTTTCCTTCAATAATAATCCTCAATTCAATTTTTACAATCTTTCCTTCACCTTCCATCCTTTTTCGTCTCCTTGGTTTCACTCCTCAAAAGTCCTTAGTCTCTAGATTTCTTAACACTAATACATAATACAATAACATAGAATTTATTTACATTTTTCTTATCAAAATCTTTCACTTTTAGCCTCATCAAAAAATCAGCAATTTAACTCAATGAATTTGGAAATCGAATACTACAATCGAAGACTATAATTTTGAATTGAAATTATCTCTGGAATGTAAACAATAAATTTAAATGTTGAAACTTTTGAATTTTGATTCATGTACTTGCAATTATGTTATGATATAGTTTCAAGCAGGTAACGTACTATGTATCCTTTTTAAATAATCAAAATTTAGATATAAATATAGAACCATAACAAAAATTCCATAACAAATTCCCCAAAAATTTGTTTATATTTAAATGAATTTAGAATAAATTTATGGAAATATAAAACAAATTTTATAAATCCTCATTATCTGTTATTCTTTGTATTCAAAAATGCTTTCTATGTTATATATGCCTTTGATTGTTCCAGTATTAATATCTTTCAATAAATAACTATTCACAGGATGTTCCGTTTCAACTTCATATGGCCCATCAAATGGAAATAATAATTTGGCACACTTGTTTGCACTTCTATTGGATACTCTTTTTGTTTTTACGATGACTAAATCCCCTTTTTTTTGAATCTTGTTTTCTTTTTATTTCTTTTTTTCATTCTCTTCAAAAATTTCATTGCATTCCTTTCCATCTTTTCATTATTCACAATGGTTCTTTATATGTGATGCTAATTATTTAAATTCATTGAAGTAGTAAGTCATTTGCATATTTGGATTGAAATCTGAGCTGAATTTGTTTATAATTTTGCATGTAATATTCTATCCTTCTCAAATGATTTAAGGTTAAAACTAATCAAAATTGATAATAACATTTTCTAAATCTTCAGTAACATGTTTGAAATTTTTAATCGAACAATGAAATACTGTAATCTTTTCTCTTCTGTTGTTTCATTGTAGCCTGGAGGAGGTTCTTTATCGCTTTCATTCTTGAGTGATATATGGAAGTTATTTGGGCATCTTATATTAAATTTGTCATTGTAATACCTATTCACTAACATGTCCCATACTAGTGAACTTTCAAATAGTATTAAATTGTTTGCTTTAAGTTTCCTGATTAATTCTTCATTCTTCGTATTTGGTATTATCGTTTCTATATTGAAATTTGATGTACTTGTTGAATTTTTTTCACTTTTCTTTCGTTTAGTTGTATGTTGATCATGATCATTCATTTGTCTTTTTGAATATTTTTCCGTGAGCAACAAGAGATCTAATTCATTGAAATTCTGTTTCTTTTTGTGGTGTATTGATATAAAAATTTTCACTCTATCAGTATCTGAAATGATTAAAGATTTGATGTCATCAACAAATTCTGTTTGTGGTTCTTTGTGAATAATTTTCTCAATTTTACTATAATAATACCTTTAATTATCTTTTTTTTTAATTATTTCTGATGTAACAGCATTCTCTCTGTACATCACTTCCCCCATTTTTTCATTTTGTGTTTCTAGTTTTTCTTCTTGTATGTCTATCTTATTTTCAACTTTTTGGTTTATCTGTTTTGTTTCATTTTCATTTATTTTTGTAGGAAATTCTTCCCTCTGAATTGTCAACGTATTGTTGATATCCGTTCCAATATTATCATATTTTTCATCTAATTTTCTATTCATTTCTTTGATTTGTTTTTCTATATTTTGTGTGATCTTTAATAACATATTCATTATGGCATATTTATCTCCACCTTGCTCCCCTATATTTCCACTTATATTTTCTTCTTGCTCTCCTCTTTCTCTCATCGTTGTTTCACTTCTGGTATTCATTTTACTATGTTACTTGATTAAAATTTCATACAAATATAAATAACTGAAATTCAATAAATAGAAAAATTTCTTATAATTCAAACCACGCGTTGGGCGCCATTTTTGTTATGGTTCCTTTTATTTATCTTTAAAATTTTTTTGAATTTAATTTGAGTTTTAAGGAACCAAAATTATAAAAAATATAGAATTTTGAATTTTGAAAATTTACCTGGCCTTGATTCTATCTCAATTGAGGGTTCAATAAAACTTGAAAGATTTTGATTTTAAAATATTATAATTGATAATTCTTTGAATTTAATGAAATCTTATTAACTACTAAATATTCAATTTAATTTCTATATTAATCTATCAATAAACAAGAAAAATAAACACTATCACTAATTCTATGGTTTTCAAATCAGTTCAATGTTCCTATAAGGTTATGTCGAAAATTGGTTAATGTTAATAAGTCACTCACTTTCAATCATCACAATCTGCTATAATATTTCTAATTAGTCTCTTGAAATTATTCTTCAATGAATATTTCTGAAATAACTGGTTCTATCGGCTTTCTTTCTTCGTAAGTTGAAATCTTCTTTTACCATTAATTATATTTCCATTTCCATTTGTATATTAATTGCACTCACTCAATACGTATAACACTTAAATTTTTATCAATTTAAGTCTGTTTCATTTAATTTTTCCTTCAATAATAATCCTCAATTCAATTTTTACAATCTTTCCTTCACCTTCCATCCTTTTTCGTCTCCTTGGTTTCACTCCTCAAAAGTCCTTAGTCTCTAGATTTCTTAACACTAATACATAATACAATAACATAGAATTTATTTACATTTTTCTTATCAAAATCTTTCACTTTTAGCCTCATCAAAAAATCAGCAATTTAACTCAATGAATTTGGAAATCGAATACTACAATCGAAGACTATAATTTTGAATTGAAATTATCTCTGGAATGTAAACAATAAATTTAAATGTTGAAACTTTTGAATTTTGATTCATGTACTTGCAATTATGTTATGATATAGTTTCAAGCAGGTAACGTACTATGTATCCTTTTTAAATAATCAAAATTTAGATATAAATATAGAACCATAACAAAAATTCCATAACAGTACCTACTAATGTCTTCTCTTTTCAACTTCTACATGGGCATATTTTTAAATCTCAAAATCGCTATTTTCACTTCAACTTTCTCTCTGTTTTCGTGACAGTGATTTATCTCTAGTCTATTTTCTATAATTCGACTTATACGATTATTTCATTTTATCCTCATTCCGAGATTCCTTTTCTTGATGTTGTTTAGGTATCAATTTTTTAATTTCCCTTCGACTTTCACAATATAGTAGTAATATGACTTCAACATTCTGAAAAATAAAATTAAAGCATGAAACGATAGCAAACTAGCAGAATAGAAAATATAATAACAAGTGACCTGATATCGAAAATTTTAATTTTGCTCATTTCAATGTCATCTTTTTCTTCTCCTTGCCTTCTGCAGGCTGAACTTGATGATCGGCATACAAAATAAGGGAGAGCTGCCTGATAAATATCTTCCTGAGGATGACAGACACTCAAACTGGCGAAACGTCTAGAATGAATCTACCATGACGGCCGGAATGCTTGAAAAAAAAATGACATAGTATTTTTTACACAAGTTGATCGGATTAACTGGAAATCCTTCTCCATGTATAGGAAACTTTTTTGGTTTTATAGTTTCTGCCAAAACTACGTGCAAATAGTTCCCTTTATCTTGAATGTTTTCTATTTTCAAATTGACCAATTCATCCCATCTATGCATCTAAGCCACTTTCATGGGTACTTAAGGTAATCGTCGTAGGTAGCTCCGTTCAAAAACTACTTCAAGGTCTTTCTAATGTCTTGGACTTCTTTTTGTTTGTATATCATTTTTGCCATATATTGAAATGTTGATTCTTCATAAAGGTGAATAGTCGAGCAAAGCATCGAGTACCTATTTGGTTTATAGCGGCGATGGGGCTAATTTTTCTGCAAATATAAATAATAAGGCATTAGAATATTTTCATTGATGCCTTATATCTTCCGTGACTGGCGAGCCAGTCTGTGGATAGAT
The DNA here is from genome assembly GCA_038502775.1 of Hippodamia convergens. Classification (NCBI taxonomy): domain Eukaryota; kingdom Metazoa; phylum Arthropoda; class Insecta; order Coleoptera; family Coccinellidae; genus Hippodamia; species Hippodamia convergens. The sequence goes on from CM076607.1 coordinate 103,515,147, forward strand.
GGACATTAAAGATAACACAGTGGAGACCACGCATAAGTAAAAGAAGCGTTGGAAGACCGCAGAAGAGATGGCGTGATGATATTGGGAAGACCGCGGGAAATCAATGGATGAAGACGGCACGAGATAGAAAAACATGGAAAGCTTTAGAAGAGGCCTATATCCAACATTGGATGTCAGATGGCTGAGAAGAGGAGAAGAAGAAGAAGAAGAAGATCTTCCGTGAATTAATCGAAAACTCAAACATTTTGAACTAGTCATCATAAACACCTCAAGACTTCACTGATAAAATCTACATCGCTGCTTCACCCGCTTTCGTATGTATATCCTCAGCTCAGGAACATAACTTTCATCGCGGTTTCCTCGTTTTTGTTTTTTCATAAAAACTTTCCTCTTCTGAAGGAAAAACTGACAAGAGTAAAGATTCATTTGAACATTTGCTAACAATGCATCATGCTATTGACAACCAAACAACCTACTTTAAACAATATATAAAAAAACTACGCTCCAATTATCAAGATACACATTGAATAAATCATTCTCGCGTGTTGTTTCCTAAGTCACTCGAGAATTCATTCAAATCGGCCTAACGACCTCTAGTGACTTATATTCAACGTGACTCACTAGTACCATGAATAACTACTTTTACAAAAAACAAACATAATAGGTAATGGCATTACATTTCGTGCAATATTTTTGTTTCGTTGGTAGTCTACTAATGGTATTAAATTTTCAGCCGAAGTTCTAACCCATATTTTTGTTGGGGATGCTTAAATAATATTTTGACGTATTCGAGCTTATCGGTATATGAAGAAAACTTGTTTTTAACGTAGTCACAAACTACTGGAATAAAATTGAGCCAAAACCTACATCCCATTTTTGTAGAGATCTTTTAAAGTTTTGAGTGGAAATTTCTTGTTTTATTTTTTTTACGTACAGTATTATTCGAACTCAACTACCAGTTTCATTAGATTTCTCATAATTGAACGAGAAATAGAAGGAACAGTGTTTCAAATTTTCTCCTACCAATCCTGCTGCGAAATAATAACGATAAGGTTCAATTTCGTCCTTTCTAATTTGAAACATAAATGAATCAACAAAGCTCAGGTAATAACCCTGAAAACGGCCGATCTCCGATAACAGAACGCATCTCAAGACAAAAGTCCAAGTGCGAATTTTCTCTCAAAGGTACAATCTACCCTTTATCAAACTGGCCCTGACACCGTACGGCGATTAAAAAGCCGACAATTGCCCATCGGGGCTTCCCGACGCCGGCACCAAATAGCGTCCCGATGCCGTGCAACGACGCTCCGTAATCTGATTGTCCATTAAAAAGTACGAAACGATCGTTATGGACGATTGTTAGTGACGGCGAAGAGTCGTAGCGATTTCAACGCGACAGATTGAATAGAGAGGGCGCTGGGGTGAGGGCTGTTCGTTCGGGGAACAAAGAGAGTGATTGCGATTTGATTTCGTATCAACAATATCGCAACGATTGGTACGCATGAACAGCGTTCCCGGTTGCAGGAGTGAATTGTGGCCTTTTCAGGAGTGGGTATTCCGTTTTACATCCTACGATGATGACCGTTTATTAAAAGATAACTTGAAAGACAACTATTCCTCAACAATGGTTTCGAACTGTGGAATGTGTTAAATCTGCCGAATTCTTAGGGGACCTTGAGAGATCACGTCAAAATCGCAGTTACGTTGCCTCATTGGAAAATTTATCATATAAGTATCATATTTAGAGAAAGTATAAATTCCTACTGGTCCCTATAATATAATGTAAATAGAATTGTTTTTTTGTAATCGAGAAAATATCTGTATATATTTGGTATTGGTTCGTATAAAAAATGGGATTCTGAAAACATTACACCTAAAAAATTTAACCATTCTGGCAGGTGAAACAAAAATTCGTTGTATTAGACTGGAAAATATCTCAAATTTTCTTTGCGTCATAAGGGGATGACTGAAATGAATATTGACATTAAGAGAGTCTTCCAGGCCCGGAAGACTAGTGAAACTATTTATGAAATGAATATCTTTTTTACTTGAAGAACTAACTATTTCACTGAATAAGATAAATAATCAATATGGTTTAATATATATGTAATCATATGATTATCTGGGTAGAAATATAAATTTTCTTTCAAAAATTGTTTTTGATGGGTTGTATGATCAAATAATAAGTTGATAAATAATATTGTTCCGAAAAAATAATTTTCTGAAGAAGCCAATTCATGCTATGAAAAAATTAAAACAGATCCACAAATAAATTGTCAATAGGATGTTTGCACAACCTTTCATCAAAAGCGCAAAGTGGCGGAGGCGTGAGGGAAAAAAAGTCGAAAAAAGCTAAAGTACAATTTCATGGTGCGTTGACAAACAGCTGATTCAACGCGATATCCTCACTTTTTGATCTGTCAGATATCTCAAGTTCCCGGAATTGAAAATGTAAATATTCCTCTTTTCTCGTTTTACCTTAGTATTAACAACGCTTCTTGTATTAAAACTGCAGTTAGATTTTCTCAGTTCTCCTCATAGAATAATAGTACATTTCTTGCTATTTCATTCAATTTTACTGCATTTTCGTTCTACTCGAATAGGTATGTATTTTCAATCTCCTCTAGATTATTAATTATTCGATTTCCATGTTATTTACATGCTTTTCATGTTGTATAAAATAATGTATATACAAAAGTAATTATTCTCAATTTAAAGGTCACTTCGATAAACCTTAGTTTTATACAGGGTGCGGCACGGAGGATGGATGGTTTTAAAAAAATAATAAAAGCGTTAATTTTTACTCAAAAACACATTTATTGACGGAATCAGATTCTCAAGGAAATAGCATTTGAGACAGTCAAGTGTGGAAAATCACATCAGGCATGTGGTGGCCGAAATCGGTGATGCAGTGCTGGAGGCGCTCTTGGAAGTTCGCGTAGACACTCTCCAACATCGCTCTCTCAACTTGGGCAACTTCCACGCGAATAGCCCTTTCCAATTCGTCCAGAGTTCGGGGCTTGGTCTCGTATACTCTAGCCTTGAGGTGTCCCCATAACGAATTGAAAAGGGCTATTCGCGTGGAAGTTGCCCAAGTTGAGAGAGCGTTGTTGGAGAGTGTCTACGCGAACTTCCAAGAGGGCCTCCAGCACTGCATCACCGATTTCGGCCACCACATGCCTGATGTGATTTTCCACACTTGACTGTCTCAAATGCTATTTCCTTGAGAATCTGATTTCGTCAATAAATGTGTTTTTGAGTAAAAATTAACGCTTCTATTATTTTTTTAAAACCATCCATCCTCCGTGCCGCACCCTGTATTTCACATAAGGTGGGTTTCTAAAAATTCTGATTGTGCGAGCAGAAATTTGAAACAATCGAATTACTTGATTTGAAATTTCAATCTCGGTGGCTTCAATCAATTCGATAGTTCTTAATCGTACAATCGAAGTTTTGTGAAATCTGCCTATGGATTTTCAGACGGACATTTGTAGATTTCTCACATCGAAATGATGATGCTGCACTCATAAACAGAAACCTTTGAATTAAAAAAATATGGAGTTTGTTCAAAAAAATATTATCTTTCTATTAGCGAAACAAATATTCTCTTGAAATTTCTATGAAATTTATTCCATAGTTTGAGGGAAATTTGTTCATTTCAAATACATAAAATCTTGAATCAAGTGTACGATGTATATATCCGAAATACTACCGCATGACATTTGAATGAAATAAGTAAGTTTTTTTGGAAAACAAATATTTGTTTGAAAAAATAAAATACTTATTAGAGAGTCAAAATTTAATTTCCAGGATAAATATTCATTTCTTTCAGTAAAGAAATATATATTCAGGGGAAATAAATAATTTAGTTAGTTCAAATTTATTGTGCCTTGCGGAAACTCTTTTGCACACATCCAAGGTTATTCAACACTGATAAAATGAAATATGGTTTGTTTCCATCAACTATTGTTTGCTAAATTCGTCCAAAAACAGGTACTATGGGATCAGCAATATATATTGCTAATCCAATCTTGTAAAAAATGTTGGTACACCATTGCACTGAAAAAGCATCAACACTAAACATTGACATCAAATGTGACAAATTGTTTTTCACTCGCCAGGCTTCCACATACCTGCACTAACAATTTACACTCAACAGTAAAAAGAATTAATAACTTTTACAAAGCAATGGCTGTTCTCTCACTAGCTACTTCGCAAAATGTTGAAACGACGCGGAACGCGTAAATAGGCTGGCGAAATGTTAAATGATTGTGATGTTGTCTGAAATAGATACGGCAGAGCGCATGCGCATCCTCATTACACTACATTCGACGCAAACGTAGATGGTATTTTCAACAAACGTCTATTTATTTGAAATAAACAACACACTATTTGACGAGCACGCATGTCCTAATATCCTTGTGATACTTCTCAACAAATAAATATTTATTCGATCCCTTTCAAATAAATGATGAATTTATAACAAACAACACAGTTTATTGCATTCAAATAAAATTTAGTGGAAACAACAAACAATGGTTCGAAGCAAATAAAATATTTCCAAACAAATCGTTTATTAGAATTCTGCATGAATATTTTTTCAGTGTGCAAAATAATTGAACTTTCTCATGTGTTTCTCTCTGGTAATGAATACTGATTTATTCAATATACTCATCATGCTCCTTTCACTATTTTAATCAGTTAATTTCATTCCTCTACTGTTCACCTCTTGTGATTTATTGCTAATAACTGGTCTCGAGTTTAAGATGTAGGAATCCTCAAACCTCCAACCCTGGATCTAGTTGCTCTCCTGTAAAGAACACGATGTGAACTTCTCTGATATGGTTCAACGTTCCATTGTAATACGCATGAAACTGGTTGACAGTCTCTCGTCCTTGTTTCATCTTGAAATATATCCTCTGATAATGGTGGACTCAATCAATCGGTATGATCTACTCATCATAAACCTGAACACTCAAATTCATTCATCTGATTCTACTGACAAGTTAGATCTCAAGCCTTCTCCTCTTCTTGGGCCCTACAATTAGAAGTTTTCACCCGTTTTGCACTCTCCTTCAGAAAAACGTTTTTAAAATTAATTAAAATATTATTCCTCTACTCATATTTACCCATTGATCTCATTGATGAACAGACTAAGACAGTGTAGCTTTCAACGCTTGTACTTCTCTCTTGGCCTTCATCATTATTGCAACTTGGTCTTCTCATTAGAACTCATTTTTGAACCTACTATTTTTCTGGAGGAATAAAAAGCCTCACGCAATCAATTTCATGGATTGCTCTGCCACGGTAAACGTTGTGTTTGAAAGTGAGTTGAATTGTCTCAACGTCCAAGTCTGATTTCATTCGATCTCTCATTTGAACTGCTCCAGATTACCTCTCTTTTTAGTTGGATAATTTCACTCTGAGTTTATAGATGCTGTTGATACTTGTATTTTTTACTGTATTAGCTTCATGAGGGTTACTTTTTATTCATTTTATACTTGTCAATGATGTTCCTAAAAGAAATGTTTTTACAGAACCACCTCCAATTAAATTATCTGGAAACAGTAATTAGCCAAAATCACCCGATTTTGAACATGTTTCATTGACATTTGAAAAGAACCGAGTTTTTTTTAATCATTCACTTACACATTGAAAATCTGCTTGTGTCTCTTCATCAGCAAACAACGAAAACAGTTAATTTAACAGTAAGTCGTTGTCAGTAGTGACAACGAACAAAAGGGGTCCCAAAATACTACCTTGTGGAACCCCAAATAAATGTTTTAACCAGTGTCAATGTAATCTCTCTGATCCCAAACGTCCATAATATCGTTGGTAGGTCTCAAAGAAACACACTTTGAACAGTTTGGAACGTTGCGAAAAGTTATGTCGAGTATGGAAAGGAGAAGACAATGGGCGCATTCACCGAACCTAAAATTTGTGCAACTGTTGCGGAATCGTCCGGTGGCACATACGCTACAAACTCAACACGTTGTGGAGCAGTAGGCATTTTTGGGAGCGCTTTCAATGTATGCTAGGTAACAGTATAGTAAGAGAGATAGTGAACCCGGTTTGTCTGTACAGCTAGAAATTCTTATAGTGGTAGTTCATAGCATGCTGCACGTCATCAACCCCTATATCTTTGAAAGTGTAAAAAAATTCAATAAATAAACTTGTTCCTGTAAGCTTGCAACTTTCATACGATTTTGTTCATTTATGGTAAAGTTCAAAAAATTCACAGGCGATTTCGACGAACACAAGTACCTGCCAGGCGACTAGAAACAGGAGTAAAATATAAACAAAAATAAACATTTTTCGGTAAGGCTGAAATTTATATATGAGTTCGTTCGACGGAATAAAAAAATAAATTTTATTATTAATCTTCATCCTCTTCTGATATGTTATCATTTATTTCTTCATCATATATTACACTCGTTTCAAGCGGAGTACACTGTGTCCTAAATTCGTTGAGACTGCACTATATCTCAGCGATTATTGAAAATAGAGACATGCGGTTTTCACGACCTGTGTCACGGGTAACAACTGCCATTCAAGAACGTTACATGAGAGTTTCTTCGTTGAGACAACGGTTTGCAACCGCTCGTCTCCTTCCAAATCAGCTTGAGCAAACTCATGGGGTGCAAATCAGCACTCAGACAATAAGAAATCGCCTCAGAGAATATGATTTAAGGCCTAGTGTCGCGGCAAGAGGCCCAGCTCTTAAACCAGCCCATCGAAGGGCGCGTTTGGATTATGCGAGAGAGCATATCCATTGGGAAGAGGCCGATTGGGAAAGAGTTCTCTTCACAGATGAGTCTAGATTCTGCCTCTACCATTGTGATCGACGTCCACATGAAAGATATGCTCAGTGCAATTTCCTGAATACTACTGGTTTCGGGGGAGGATCGATTATGGTATGGGGTGGAATAACTTTGACTGCTCGCACATACCTAGTGGTCGTTGATAATGGAGCTATGAATGCTGATAAGTATATAAGGAACATTCTTGAAGAGCATGTAGTGCCATTTGCCCCATACATTGGTGAAAATTTCATTTTTATGGACGATAATTCCAGACCCCATCGTGCGCGCATCCTTGAGGACTACCTTGAATAGGATGAAGTCTCTCGAATGAAATGGCCAGCAAGAAGTCCAGATCTCAATCCGATTGAGCAGGTTTGGGACAACCTTAATAGAAGGCTGAAAAGTTCAGAAAATCATCCAGCTACTCTTAATGACTTAGGAATCCAACTCGGAGAAATCTGGGAAGGATTAGATCAGAACATTTTAAGATCACTCATTTTGAGTATGAACCGTCGTTGACGAGCTGTAATTAACGCAAGTGGTGGAAATACCAAGAATTAAATCACTTATCATCATTTCAGTATTTTGAAAATTGTTCATTTCTGTTCTTTCTCATAAGATTCGGTGAAATCCTGAATTTTTCTTTCATTTAATGTGTCTTGTTTCATTCAAAACCTTCCCGAGAGAACATAAAAAATAATGTAGAGTTAACTTTCATTGAAATTGAGATTTTCTGAATGTGCGTCAATTTTTTTGCGCAGTGTATTTCACAGTCTTTTTGAGTCGCCTTACAGGTACTTGTGCTCGTCGAAATCGCCCGACAATGAATGAACAAAATTATATGAAAATTTCAAACTTACAGGGACAAGTTTATTTTTTAAATGTTTTTCACACTTTCAAAGATATAGGGGTTGATGACGTGCAGGGATGAGGGGTGCCAGGAGTTGATTTCCGTCCTCAGCATGCTATGAACTACCACTATAAGAATTCCTATCCTTACAGACAAACCGTTACTCGGAGGGTTCACTAGCTCTTGGACTAGTATCGCAGCGGTAGCGAAATCTTCGTTCGGTGAATTCGCCCATTGGCTTCCACCGATCCCTTCTGTTCCTAACTCACCGCGAAACCATAGAGAGATGCATCACGGTAGAAGTAATAAACGCGATTATATCAAACGCATATAATGCTAAATAATTATCGTCGTTGCGTGTATATCCGCGTCCCCGCGGACGAATTAGCGCGACGTCCGTTCGAACTGCTGTCGGACGTGACGTACGTTCGCCAATCGGGTTCCGCAATTTACGGCCGTGCCTTGTAAAATAAATTATATTAGGCATAGATTGCGTTATGGCAATGTGCATCTATGGCTCAATTGATCATCGACTGTGTCTCCTCGGTAGCTGCGGCCGTCAATTCCTCTAATTGTCCCTTGTCGGTTTTGATCGTTTGTAATGGCCTCGGCCGGCGTGAGCGATCGGCCAGCTGGATATACCACTATGTTTGTTTTTATCGAAGGGGTTAGGAGGTGAATCTGAAAAAATGGAGGTGGCATAATCAGTTTCACTTTTATATATATATATATATATATATATATATATATATTCTTATGAAAAAGAGAGCTGAAATAATACAAAAAATGTTGAAACAAAAAGTACCTAAGCTGAGGTAAAAAAAGAACGGGGTATCATATCATTCTTCGTATGATACTATAGAATCATACGATACCATCATCACTAGTATCATACGATACTATACAGCCAGGGGAAAAACCTCAGCCGAAAAAAACCTGTCTCCCCGTAAAAAAAATAACATAAAATATTAAATAACAGAAAAATCTTGAAAGACATCAGTGGGATCATCTTCATGTTGTCCGTCGATGGGCTCGGATAAACAGATTCTTCCCAAAACGACTCGCAATTCTTAATCTGAAATGAAAAAAGACAAAAGCAGAAAAGAAACCGATTATTCAGAATAAATCTGTATTTTACAAATGCATTTGCTACATTGAAAAACATCAACATTCAGATTTCTTGGCCAAATAATGTTCGGAGGTTGGAGGTTTATAATATTTATGACAGAAATGTCACAAAATTTGGAAGAAATTAAAAAAAAACTCCATCAATTTCCCCTTTCCGAATCTGTTGGAAATTACGAACTGATAATTCTTAAACAAAACAAGCTAAACTTGTAAAAAATCAATTTTACACAACTTTCAACTGTCCTCCTCCACGAGTATTTTTTGCTGTCGCCGTGTGGGTTTCTTGCAGAAGAATCACCTTTAATAACCATTTTTAATATTAGCTGCATTTGGAAAGAAACTAATTGAACGAAATCGTGAACAGTTATCGTGTCAATGTTATCATGTCTTACGGTTAGTTTTATACAAATAGTTTGGAATTTGCCAATTGATTCAAATTAAACTTACAAAACCTAAATAGTGCGCATATTCTTGTTCACTCCTGTCAGCAAATCAGGAAAAAAGATTTTTCCAAAACCAGCATACCGGTGGCAGCGAAAATTTTGTTTGAATAAATTATAAAGTATAAACGTTCTAGATAAGAGAACTTGAGATTCCAGAAAATATTGAATAACGGACTTGTTCTAACAGGCTTAAAATTGTCTGTATTCGTCGGGTTTTTTGATACCTTCAACTAGTTGCTTCGTGTAAAATGTAAGATTTTTTTCGCGTCTAGGACCTAGACCAAGTTTCTTTGAGATGGCATGAAAGACTAGGAGTCAGGTCGCACACCCTGAAATAAATACGTAATACTCAACCTAAAATTTCTGAATTTACTTGTGAAACTTATGGCTATATTGATCATCGACTGTGTCTCCTCGGTAGCTGCAGCCGTCAATTCCTCTAATTGTCCCTTGTCGGTTTTGATCGTTTGTAATGGCCTCGGCCGGCGTGAGCGATCGGCCAGCTGGATATACAACTATGTTTGTTTTTATCGAAGGGGTTAGGAGATGATTCTGAAAAAATGGAGGTGGCATAATCAGTTTCACTCTTAATAACCATTTTTGATATTAGCTGCATTTGGGAAGAAACTAATTGAACGAAATCGTGAACAGTTATCGTGTTAATGTTATCAGGTCTTACGCGGTTAGTTTTATACAAAAAGTTTGGAATTTGCCAATTGATTGAAATTAAACCTAAAAAACCTAAATAGTGCGCATATTCTTGTTCACTCCTGTCAGCAAATCAGGAAAAAAGGTTTTCTCAAAACCAGCATACCGGTGGCAGCGAAAATTTTGTTTGAATAAATTATAAAGTATAAAAGCTCTTGATAAGATTACTTGAGAACCCCTGAGAAATTCACAAAGAATCTTGAATTTGAGATATCGACATAATGAAGATGAAATTCCAGAAAATATTGAATATCGGAATTGTTCTAACAGGCTTAAAATTGTCTGTATTCGTCGGGTTTTTTGATACCTTCAACTAGTTGCTTCGTGTAAAATGTAAGATTTTTTTCGCGTCTAGGACCTAGACCAAGTTTCTTTGAGATGGCATGAAAGACTAGGAGTCAGGTCGCACACCCTGAAATAAATACGTAATACTCAACCTAAAATTTCTGAATTTACTTGTGAAACTTATGGCTATATTGATCATCGACTGTGTCTCCTCGGTAGCTGCGGCCGTCAATTCCTCTAATTGTCCCTTGTCGGTTTTGATCGTTTGTAATGGCCTCGGCCAGCGTGAGCGATCGGCCAGCTGGATATACCACTATGTTTGTTTTTATCGAAAGGGTTAGGAGGTGAATCTGAAAAAATGGAGGTGGCATAATCAGTTTCACTTTTTTATATATATTCTTATGAAAAAGAAAGCTAAAATAATAAAAAAATGTTGAAACAAAAAGTACCTAAGCTGAAGTAAAAAAAGAACGAGGTATCATATCATTCTTCGTATGATACTATAGAATCATACGATACCATCATCACTGGTATCATACGATACTATACAGCCAGGGGAAAAAATCTCAGCCGAAAAACCTGTCTCCTCGTAAAAAAAATAACATAAAATATTAAACAACAGGAAAATCTTGAAAGACATCAGTGTGATCATCTTCATGTTATCCGTTGATGGGCTCGGATAAACAGATTCTTTCCAAAACGACCCGCAATTCTTAATCCGAAATGAAAAAAGGAGAGAAAGAAAAGAAACCGATTATTCAGAATAAATCAAATGTATTTTACAAATGCATTTGCTACTTTGAAAAACATCAACATTCAGATTTCTTGGCCAAATAATGTTCGGAGGTTTATAAATATTTATGACAGAAATGTCATAAAATTTGAAAGAAATGAAAAAAAACTCCATCAATTTCTTCTTTCCGAATCTGTTGGAAATTACGAAATGATAATTTTTTCACAAAACAAGCTAAACTTGTAAAAAATCAATTAATACATAACCTTCAACTCTCCTCCTTCACGAGTATTTTTTGCTGTTGCCGTGTGGGTTTCTTGCAGAAGAATCACTTTTAATAACCATTTTTTATATTAGCTGCATTTGGAAAGAAACTAATTGAACGAAATCGTGAACAGTTATCGAGTCAATGTAATCATGTCTCAAGGTTAGTTTTATACACATAGTTTGTAATTTGCCAATTGATTGAAATTAAACTTACGAAACCTAAATAGAGCGCATATTCTTGTTCACCACTGTCAGCAAATCACGAAAAAAGGTTTTCTCAAAACCAGCATACCGGCGGCAGCGAAAATTTTGTTTGAATAAATTATAAAGTATAAACGTTCAAGATAAGATTACTTGAGAACACCTGAGAAACTCACGAAGAATCTTGAATTTGAGATCTCGACATAATGAACATGAGATTCCAGAAAATATTGAATATCGGACTTGTTCTAACAGGCTTAAAATTGTCTGTATTCGTCGGGTTTTTTGATACCCTCAACGAGGTGCTTCTAGTAAAATGTAAGATTTCTTTTGTGTCTAGGACCTAGACCAAATTTCTTTGAGATGGCATGAAAGACTAGGAGTCAGGTCGCACACCCTGAAATAAATACGTAATACTCAACCTAAAATTTCTGAATTTACTTGTGAAACTAATGGCTATATTGATCATCGACTGTGTCTCTTCGGTAGCTGCTGCCGTCAATTCCTCTAATTGTCCCTTGTCGGTTTTGATCGTTTGTAATGGCCTCGGCCAGCGTGAGCGATCGGCCAGCTGGATATACCACTATATTTGTTTTTATTGAAGGGGTTAGGAGGTGAATCTGAAAAAATGGAGGTGGCATAATTAGTTTCACTGTTGATAACCATTTTTGATATTAGCTGCATTTGGAAAGAAACTAATTGAACGAAATCGTGAACAGCGGGTTCGCTAACAAGCAATTAACAGGCCCTCGTGCGCAAAACCATTGGCGATTGTCCAGCATCTAGGGGACGAAGGGTTCGACTGACACCTAGCTATAAATCAGAGGTTGCAGAGTCAAAATGCTTGTAATTAATTGTAATGTGAGTCAAAGGATGAATGGAGGACCATGGATGGGTGTTCAGTACAAGGTGCATCTGGCATTGTCACGCCTGGTCGACTTCCTAGAGGTCCATAAGGCCACCGCACAGGGTCGTATTCATTGAAGTTTTTGTACTTCAATTCACCGTTATTATCTTCTTGAGTTTTCATGAAAAATTGTTTCAAGCGTAGCCTAAGAGTAAGTATGTGAATGTTATAAAAACGAAGAAAAAGACTTGAAATGAATAATTATTGAATAAATGTATCATATCGATTGAAATTTATTTTCTGGGATTCTGCTTTTCTGGAACTTTCACTCCCATTATCTGAAGAATTGATCAAAAAATAAAAACGACAGAGTTCCAGAAAATGAGCTAATGCAGTTATACAGGGTGAGTCGGGAGGAACGGACCAAACTTCAGGTGTGTATTCTGCAGGTCGAAATAATTCCAAAAAACTCATATGTTGTTATCCGATTCTCATTTGTCTTCAAACTATAGGGTAATTAGAATATTTAAATAAGGTCAACCAATATTCAGTTCAAGAGTTTCTCGGACTATGGATTGGTCGCTGTGATCGTATTAGTTGGCCTCCAAGATCTCCAAACCTCACACCATTGAACTATTATTTGTGGGGCTGGTTCAAGAACGAGGTATACAAAGTTAAAGTTGACACTCGGGATGCTCTAAGTCGACGCATTAGAAATACGGCATTGCTTATTAAAGAAAAGCACGAATCAATCAGACAAGTATCGAGAGCCCTTCGCAGACGAATGTGTTTCGAGGTTAATAGCGGGGTTTTCGTGCATTTATTAAAATAATGCTATAAATGAAACCATTTTAATAGAAAATGTTGTTTTTTATAATGACGCTATAGTTTGAGAACAAATGAAAATCGGATAACAACATATGAGTTTTTTTATATTATTTCGAGCTATAGAATACACACCTGAAGTTTGGTCCGTTCCTCCCGACTCACCCTGTATAAGTGGGAATGTGAAATCAAAATTTTTCATATCGAAATATATCCGGAATCGTACGGATAATTAACGCTAAGTGATTTTTTCGATGATTTTGAGAATGGATTTTGAAATCGATTGTATGATTCGTCATAGGACCTTTAGAGAATTAAAGGAGGCTTTTCTGAAAAAAATCATGAAAATTGCGGCTGGTATGGTGATGAGAATCAGGGAAACTTCCGCGAAAGACTCCATATGTGAATCACTTGCCGGAGCCGTCATTTAGACACCAATATTTACAAATCATAGGTAAAAAATTACTAGTGAACACAAAAAGAATATATTATTCAAGGAGCATATAAAAGTGATTATATCCGAACTGAATACTATACATACTTTGTCAACGAATTTCTCCTGGAAATTCCAATCAGGGTGAAATAGGGAGAGATGACGCACATTTTGGAGAATGCACATGAAATCTGCTGTTTTGAACTGAACATGGTCATAAAATTTCCATTTGTTATTTTCGTAGCGCTCCAAGCATCATACGCATTCATTTTCATCAAAAGTTTCGTCGTCTGTGGAATCGTTTGTAGAAAACTCACTCGTCAAGGCCTCCTGTGTTAATTTCTCTCTTCTAGTCTTACGACCAGTGTTAAAGTAGGCATTTTGCATCTGGAAATAATAAAATAACTTTATTGCCTTTTCATCACGATTTTTCAAAAACGGTAAGAGCAGGCACCTATCTTAGGCAAATCACGAATTATTCGATTGCATCGTCTCTCCCGCCGCGTTAAGTCTCCCTTTTCTATCTTTATCTGCATTTTCAAAAATGACAGGGTCTTCAAAGATAGATGAATTTTTTCCAGATATTGAAACGACCGCGTTTTGCGAAAAATTGTCAAACTCAAATGTGAATTCCATTTTTCGAAAAAGTATATCTTCAACATTTCGAAACATGGCACATTGCCACCTCTCCAAATTAATGCTTTCTTCGTTTACGAATAAACTGTCCCCTGTATTTTTTTCTTCAGGGTATTTAATTTTCAACCCTTATAGACTTCACCTGACTTAATCACTATAATTCCATCACCTAAAACTGAAAAATAAAGTTTCACAAATTCGTGTCTCTCTTTTAACTTTTGATTTTTAGCAATAAGTCACCATTTGACATTTTGAAGCTGGAGACCTTCTTCATCGAAAAAGACCTATTTCACGACACACATAAAATTGAAATAATGTTTTTGAAAAACAAAACAACATTTTCAAGAAGGATTTTTGGGTTTGAAATTTTAAATATGTCAAGACCATTTCCTTGTATGATATATAGGTATATTCATTTATTGATGATTGTATTGAATATTTGTTATAATTATATAATTCATTAGAGATTGAGTTTATTGATGAATAAAAATTTTGTACTCTTGTAGGGGTAGGGACTAATAATAATAATAACTATTCTTTATTGACCATCGACCGCAGTCCTTCAGCCTATAGGGACTAATTTGATAAATATTTTCAACTTGAAACCTTCTGCAAGGTGATAGTTTATACTTCCAGTGAATAATAATGATTATTCAGAATGTTTCTGGAAGCTGATTCGAAATGTATGGATTATATAGTAGTCGTAGACAAATTTTTTTTCTCTAATTTCGTTTTCGTATACCAGCTTCTTCAAATGTGGAAGAACTTCTTTTTGAACTCAGTTTTATGAATATTGTTCGTTCGGAATTGTGAATCGTAATTAGTTATAATGAATAGAGTTTCCTATTTCAGATTCAGTAATCCAATGTTTGAATGCTTCCTGCTTTTTCTAGAGAATAAAGCTGAGTCCTGTCCTGTGACCGAGGTACTCGATGTTTAAAATTATTTATACTACCCCTTCCGTTTCATGTCATGTGGTTTTTGCTTCACCCTCGGAGCACAAAGGTCGAGCTTATGTTGTTTTGATGCATGAGCGACTACGAATGGCAAATCGGAATTTCATTCGATTGAATAATTTCCTCTTGTGGTTTGTTTGAAAAGTTCGATGCGATCAAGAAGCCAACAAGCTTGATGTGATTTATTGTTTTTTTCGGAAATTTATTATTCGCTGACCAGTTTCTCAATTTCTTTGATTCAATTCTAAAGAGAAAAAAGTTGCAACTACCTAGTAATAGAGGTTACTTCACCTTCTTTTGAAACGAATTTATATATTACAGATATATAATTTACGTAATCTCCAAAACTGTTACAAGAATTCTGCATTAATATTGTATATAAGGTGACACACGTGAGATTTTTTGGACCATAACTATGTTTTTGTCTAAGCTTTCGACTTGATTTTTTCTCTTCTTCAAAGGGTTACTATAGATCTAAAATTCATTCTTTTGTTCCGGAAACAATTCTTATGTCGAATCGGCCACATATTTTTTTTTCAGTTCTTTGTGAAGCTATGGCATCATGAATCATATTCAATAAATTCGATCTATTTTGACATTTTCTTGGTTGGTCTTGATCATTGTTAGAATTTTAGTAAGATGCTCGGTGCCAGAACGGTATAAACATCCAGTGTTCAAGTTCATTGTCTGGTATACAAGGTCCGAGACAAGAACATAATGTGAAATTTTCACATCATAAATTATTAATGCTTTTTACATTTTTTTCTCGGAAATGGATACTGTTTTCTTTGTAAAGTTTCTTTTTTTCTAATTATATTCATGGAAATTTTCAATAGAGTATACTTCATATTTGCCCATTTCGTTCGAATATGGATGACATCATACCGTCAACCAATGCCAAATTCACGAATGTGCTTTTTAGATGTTTTGAAAAAAACGCGTTTTAAAAATTGAAGGCTATGAATAGAGATTTCATTTTGTGGCACTAGGCTTGAAGTAAGAGAGGGAAAAAGCAAACTCTTTCGCGATTTTGGCTGTGATATTATGAATAAAATTGTGATATACTGCACATAGCCGAAAAGCACATCCGTGACTTTGGCAGTGTACCGACGATATGAAACCCAGCGAAAAGATTTTCATAATACCTGTTTAGGTAATGCCTTGATGAGCAGAATAAAAATGTATACAGGATGTACCAAGTTTGAAGGCCTATTAGGCGTTTCTGGAGAACTGGAACTTTTTTGAAATCTGAAAATTGGGATTAAGTTATTGTTTGCCATTATCTACCGAGTTAAAATAATCTTGAAACCTGAGCACTTTCGGTTATACTGGTGTGAAAAAAATTTTTTTTTCACTTTTTTGTTTCTGAATTTGATAGAGTATGTAATTCTGAAAATTTTCGTACTCCAATCGTTGCATTCGTCAAAATACTTTCCAAAATTTAGAGAAAAAACTGAAGAAAAGAGGGAGATAAAAGTATTCGGTATCATGTTTCTTGTTCCTAGTATATCTTAAGCACAAACCGTTTTCACATTTTTGAAGTCGGTTTTCAAATCAGAACCCTATTTTTTATTATTGCGTTGGATTCTGCGAAGAAAAATGATGATAATGTGCTAACATTTTTATGCTCCTAAAATTAATCATTCTTGAGTTATTTAGGATTTTCTGATTTTATGTCGTACGTAGTGTCAAATTCATTAATTCTGTTCCATATCAACAATGATAAAAGAATTCAGAAAAGAGGTGTGTCACTAGTGAGTTATTTAAATGATTCATCTTCTATGACCAAGGTCATTGTTGTTATGAAACAGCTTCTATGAATTTGACGCTACGTACGACATGAAATCAGGAAATCCTGAATAACTCAAGAATTATCAATTTTAGGAGCATCAACATGTTGAAACATGATCATAATTTTTCTTCGCACAATCCAACGCAATCATGAAAAAATGGGGTTCTTATTTGAAAAACGAAAGTTATTGGCCAATCTTGATCCCAATTTTTGACCCTACATTCAGGGACGGGCCCAAGGGGGGGGATGGGGGGGGATGATCCCCCCCCAAAGTTGAACGAAGTTGGCAAATTTCCAAAGGAGTCGGAAAATTTTCAAAGCAGTTGGAAAAATTTCAAAGCGGTTGGAAAAATATCGAAGCATTTGGAAAAAATTTCAAAGCAGTTGGCAAAATTTCAAAGCAGTTGGAAAAAATTCCAAAGCAGTTGGAAAAAGTTCAAAGCAGTTGGTAAAATTTCAAATCAGTTAAAACACATAATTCCGAGAGAGTTATGAAATACGAAGGGATCTGAATTAGAAAAAACAAGTTTGCAATCAGTACTTGACAATATATGTATAGTCATCAATAAATGGTATTTAACCCAATATTTTATCGGGTGAGATGCGGCCTCAACTCAAGAAGTAGGTACCTAGTTGTAAATTTTTCAGTTGCATCGCATGGACTGTGTCATAAAAAAACCATCTGGTATCATAAATTCACGCTGTTACTTTCAGATAAGCGGAATCATCTTTATGTACGCTCTTCGTATATTGTGTTATAGTTTTGCGAATAAACAATATATTTGAATAATGAACCAAACAAGATTGAAAGTGAAGTTTGAGTTATGTGGGCCTTATAAAATATTACAAAAAAAAAATATGAACAGAAAATGCGCGAAGGACAACAAGTGTGAGAGAAAGTTATGGGTAGTGACCATAGAACATCGGAGG
The DNA here is from genome assembly GCA_038502775.1 of Hippodamia convergens. Classification (NCBI taxonomy): domain Eukaryota; kingdom Metazoa; phylum Arthropoda; class Insecta; order Coleoptera; family Coccinellidae; genus Hippodamia; species Hippodamia convergens. The sequence goes on from CM076607.1 coordinate 103,532,984, forward strand.
TAACAACAAAAATCGTTCAAAACACTAAATACATCCTCAATTCCATACACTAATTGCAATAAACGCTGCAAAGAGATCGAAATCGACAACTCAAATTAGGAAGTTTTGTTTAAAATTGTTTCTTCAATATGATTGATTTAGGTCAAAACCGTTTCCCTACTAAATTGGGAATATGTTTTTTTAAGAAGTATCTTGATTTATGACACACACTTCGACATACATTTTCTGTTTTATTCTCTAGTTATATTGCTTCTCTATATTCCATGTAAGCAAAAGTAAGGCTCATTCTTTATCAAACGAAATATATTTTCTGAAAATTTTGTTCCTATTATTCTGTGAAATGGACCCATGTTAGGGATGAGCAGTTTCAATATTATGAATCTAATCAAAGTGGTCAGTAATTAATTTTGATTTTTCATCTTCCTAACATTCAATCATGTATATTTCTTTATTTATGGAATCTGCTTTTTCGTGAAAAATATCTTGTTTTATGATGCTTGAAATTTTGAGATACACCAAAGAATGAAACTGAACTAAATTAAAGAATGAAACAAAAGTGTGTCTTAAAGTTTCAAACATACGTCAAGGTATTCCTCACAAAAAAATACGATTCCTTAAAATAAAGAAACTCACATTATTGAATATTGGGTAATTGGAAAATTAACGTTAATTTCTCATAACTTTGATCCCCAATATTTACTCCTTCCACGGAATAAAAAGAATCGATTTTTCAGAAAAAATATTCTTTCTGATGAAAATAAGCCATGCCTCTGCTTCCAGATTCCATGAAATAAAGAAAAGCTAAAAAACTGAAGAAACAAACAAGTAGTGTTTCTCAAAGTTTCAAGCGACATCAAGATATTCTTCATGAATAAAAAAAAAAACTTCATAAAATCTACTTAAGTGAATGTTCAATAAATGGAAAAAAGTTGATTACTCCTCACTTTGTTGAAATTCATCATTTTGAATTTTTTTTACCGAAACAAATATTATACCATAATAATTATAACGGTTTCCTGTTAATTCAATGTCCAGTTGGAAAATTTTCGATGGATTTCCCCCCCCAAAAATTTGGCTTCGGCCCGTCCCTGCCTACATTTGGAATACCCTGTGGCGAGTTGTTCAAAATTTTAAAAATGTACAATATTTCTACAGTCTTCGACTTCAAGAATGTGAAAACGGTTTGTGCTCGAGATATCTAGATTAGGAATAACAAGTATAATACTGAATACTCTTATTTCCGTTTTTTCTCCGTTTTTTTCTCGATATTATGACGAATGACACGATTTGAATACGAATGTTTTCACAATTGAATACTCTATCGAATCCGAGAACAAGAAAATAGAAAAAAAGTTTTGAGCATACCGGTTGCAGCGAAAATTCTATTTGAATCAATTATTGAGTATAAACAACGTTCTAGAGGAGATCACTTGAAAACACATGACAAATTAACGAAGAATCTTGAATTTGAGATCTCGACATAATGAAGATGAGATTCCAGAAAATATTAAATATCGGACTTGTTCTAACAGGCTTCAAATTGTCTGTATTCGTTGAGTTTTTTTGATACCTTCAAAGAGTTGCTTCTGGTAGAATATAAGATTTTTTTGCGTCTAGGACCTGGACCAAGTTTGTTTTACAGAGAAAGACTTGGAGTCAGGTCACATACCCTGAAATAGAAAGGTACATTGGTACATAATACTAAAATTTCTGAATTTACTTGTGAAACTTATCGAATCAGCCAAGTTTAAGATTCTTGGAAGAGATTACTCAGCTGACATTTTAGAGTTTGGCTGAACTTCTATTAGATATTATATTATTGATGAGTCTATGGTGCTTTTGACGCCAGATGAATAAGAAAAATTTACAGAAAATTGTATCCAGAAAAAATGAGGTGCTTCATAATAGTTGAGAAATGGGAAATGAATGTGAAATCTCAGAATATCCCTCCATATGTCTGTCCCATCAATCCTTGATGAGACAGAGGACCACTCGAAAAATATGTTCCCATTTTTATCAATCGCCCTTTGTAGCCATCTGCTTTAGTTTTGCGAAAAGACCTGTCTTCTTACGATACATCATTGAACAATGCTCCCTAATCACGGCGCCCATCTACCATTGATGGTCAGGACACCGTAACCATCCACGCAGGCATAGAGAGCCTGCCATTTAGTTATGTTGGTTATACGATGCCAAGGCCCCCTACGACGAGCTGTTACGTTGAATAATTAAAATGATAATGGTTGGATAAAAAGTGCATAGCAAACAAGCAATGGGGTGCACTTGCCAAATCAAACCGTTGGGTGCTCCGGGCTGGTAAACGTTGTTTGCACCAGTGAAGGCTTTGGAACTGAATGCACTCTGAATATTGTTAGTGATAATGGGCTTCAACTAATAAAATAATTCATATGAAACTTCGATAACTTTTTCATGGTAGAAAGTTCGAGTAGGTTTATTTGATTTCTCTTTATTTAAGGAGTATAGATTTCACATTTATCGATTACAAATTCACGAATTGATCGAAGTTCTAGGGCTTCTTAGGATTTTTCTTCCGCTTATATAGAAATGAAAGTTGGGTTGTGCCGCGATATAGATACACAATCGAAAATATGAAGAAAATATGGCAGATAGAAAAATTTACAATGAGCTGAAGGATGATATAAAAATTTCAATGCAAATAAGGGGGTTAATTGAGGAAGATATTCGAAACCGATACAGTTATTTTCCTATCAAGTGCTGAAAGTTTTACTGCTGATACTTTTTACACAAGATAGAAACATTATTTTTTCTACGACCCCACATTGAAAATTTTATTTCAACATACAAAACATTCCATGAAAATCCATAATATACATGAATTCTACATGTCGTTACCATGGTACTCTCATCGTTGAGGTTCGATGCATTGAGACATATCATAATACTTTCTCGCACTAGTGCGGAAAAGTGACACTTTCTAAACTGAAATGAGTATGAGAAAGTGGGTGAAAACGCACGGTCGTATAAAAAAAATTTTTCAATTGCGTTGATAAGTAATGATTTATCACCAATGCTTCACCAAGGATATCACACAATATATGTGTGAATATTTGAAGCAGTTAGGAAATCATTGAAGAAGAGGTGTTCTTTGATCTTTGAGATAAATGATACTGTCAGAGAAAAATCTTAATATATGATATAAGTGAAAATATTTCGTTGAATAGATTTGGTACCGGAAAAAATGTAAACTTCATCGATCAATTAATAACGGGCGTTAAAACTCAGTAGGGCGCTTCAACCATATGAATATTTAAAAAAATCTCATTCCTGATTGTGACCATTAAGAAACGTTAGGTTCATGTTGTTTCGGGAAAATCCATATCCAAACTTTTTTGGAAAGTTATAGCCAGCTACTGGTTCAACTATGATGAATTACTTTTCAAAAACTATACAAAAAATAACACTATTCTTCTATCTTCAGAATGATTTTTATTATGAATATCATATCATTTCACTCCCTCCTACCGACATAACCTCCTACCGCTTTTATGTAAGATAAACATTCTTTTAGAATCTTAGTTATAAATTCTTTCATTTAGTATGTTCTGTATTAACAAGTAATTGAAAATCAAAAGAAGAAACACACTATTGTTCAGTTCAATCTCTTTTAGAAATTCGACATATAAAGTGATACTTATTAGAACTGATTGACCTTATGATACGTCTTATTTTGTGTAACAAGTTGCACAAAGTAAAGTATTATGTAACTAGTACCGAAAAGTCCATTTCCCATTACAAATTGATCATTATAAATATTGATAACATGATTATTGCAATTATTTGAATTGATTGCCGACAATGAATTTGTTTTTTGGGCCAAACTGTATGTTATTTGTAACTGAGGAACAATACATCAGTATATCCGGTCGTGAAACCTTCATCTTAGATGTTTACCGAGTATAACCTTATGTAATACGTTTTTAATTGTATATGGATTTCTCAAAATATCTCTCCACAAAAGTGATTAATTAACCACCGTGCTTTTTAGTTTTAAAACATCGGCGCTACTGTAGGCTGTGAAAGTGGCAGGGGGTCTCCTGAAGCAGTGGCCATTATTCAGAGCAGGATTTAAAAGTCCATGAAATTGTGCAATTCGTATTGATTCTGATACATTTTCCATTTACATATTCAACAAGACATCTTTGTTAAGGGTTCTGAAGAACTCAAAATTTATATTTTCAATGTTACCAGTAGTATTTAATTGCAAAGTGTTGTATAACATTTGTTTTTAACAGAGGGATATCAATGAGAGATTGTTAAATCTGCTTTGCCTATGTTCTGCAAAAATCCCACGCTTTACAAAAAATTAGGTATTCCGTAACAGATAACATAAAAACATTTTCTCTATTTCAGTATCGTAATGAGTTCATTACAGTACTAAAAGTAGTGCAGTAATGAAACTCATTACAGCATTGTTTTCAGTTATATTTTTCGTTGTGTGGTTGTCACTACTGAGCTCAGATCCTCTCAATTTTCAAATCAAATTAATTCAAATTCCGTAATCTGTCAAGATGCAATACAAGAGTCAGTAATCTTAATTTTTATCTGAATTTCAAGAGCATTTCACAAAACTTGACTGAAATAGAGAAAATATCGTCTACTACTCGTCGCAGACGGCAATTCCAACATTCATGCTTTCGAAAACTCGCTCCCTCGTCTCTTGTTGCGAATTTCGCATTCGGTTTGAAAAAGGAGCTCATTCTGCAAGTTGTTTTAGAATATACTATTGAAATCAATATATTGAGGTAGAAACATTTATCAACGGAACTCTTCTTAGATTTTTGAATTACATTCATGCATTTCTCATGAATTAACAAAATGTCCCATTCGAATAGATCAATAATTGCAATTTTGAAAATATAGATCAACTTTTAATGGTCCAAACGACCCATCCCCTGGTTGCAAGAGCTGTCAGGGGTAGTCTGATAAATCTGTTTGTGGTAGCGGGCCTCTTTCACAAAAGACACTACACTAACTACTGCAGGTTGTAAACGAGATAGGCCGAAGTGGCTATTTGGGGTGGTTGGTGGTACAACAAGAAGGGGGATGGAAAACAAGAATGAGTTTATGGTGGATGAAGAATTGTAGGGGTGATACGTACTACAGTGACCAAATGGGACGACATATGGGGCCTTTGTTGAGAGCGTTTTTTAGTCTGGAGTATCATGCTTGGCGACAATGAGAGGAAAAAAGCGTGTTAAAAATGATAGGAGGCATCTCATTGTATGGAATGGAATCATGAGTAGTCCAAAGTGGGAGTTTCATCGCAATATTGCTGTGGTGAATGGTTAGAGCTAGAATTTGGGGTATTCATGAGTCTATTTATCAGTGATTTATGAAAATTACCATCAAGAGCACAGAACCTCTACAGATTTCATGATCTATTAGAGTTTATTTTATTTGAATATAAAATTTTTCAATATAGAACAACTGAAATAAAAAAATATTGAATTTGTTTTTATTATATGGCTATCACGTAGTGAAGGAAAAGCAGAAGAAAGGAAAGAAAGAGTAAAAAACATCGGAATAACACAACAAGGTCATCCCTATGTAGTTCAATTGAACACTCCTTAAATTTCTGTTGATCAGAAATATTCTGCTGAAGAACTGAAAGTTCGTAGTAGCCATCTTCATCAGGACTGTGGGGGTCCTATAGTCGGTCCTATACTATATCAGTAATTCGAAAAATTGTTGCTGAATACTCGAAATATAGAGCGAGTGTTTAAAAAAAATTAAAAAGGGTACTTTCCAAAAACTACTACAGTGAAGAATATCGACAAATACTAAAAGCATCTAAAATGTACTTTTTTCGTAGTCCTTTCCTCATGTACAACTCTTCAGAAATTTTCCAAACACGTATTCTGACTGAATACTTAGAAACATGAATTTTTCAAGAATTTCATTTGTTGAATTCAATGAACCACTCAGAAGTTGATGAGTGGAGTTGCAAGTTTTATGAATCAGGAAAGATGTAGTGAATCGTTGACGATGAATACCTTAATCAATCTTTCGAAATTTCGAGATTTCTTGAATATTGTAAATTTCATTCGCAGAATAGGTCAATGCATGATCTCAACGTTCCAAACAGTTCTGCATAGGATAGTAAACTAATTCAACGAATGATTCAGTATTGCCACCAGTGCCTGATTAACCTCGTAGCAGGAGTAGCAATTGCTAAGGGCCCCGCGCTTTTAAACCAGAAATATAAATTTTGAATGAAACTTATTGAGATGTGCTTTATTAAGTTTAATACAACTTGAAAGGTTATACGATGAACTCACAAGCAATACAAAAAGTCGTTTACCGATGTATTGATTTCGAATTGGTTCGATTATCACTTCTGCAAAAATTATAACGTTGGAAAGGACTTTCACTTTGCATATCTACGTAGCAAAATTGGAACCGCTAGATTCGAAATGTTGAAGTTCTTGGGATAGACAACCCACCACCGACACTTCTGCAACACCAACCCTTGGTCTACATTTGTTGGAAGATGTTAATGTCGCCAAATTTTTTTCTTATCTGTTCAAATGATGTGTTTTGAAGTTTTCATGGAAAAGTTGTTTCAGTAATCAGTACTGTGTTGGTTTATGTTTTTCAACGATCGCAGAGTACCTGACAGAGTTGTGAATGAAAAAACACTTCCTCGTTATAGAAAAAAATCGAAAATTAGAAGAGTGACTTTGAAAATTGTTTGTCTCTTATGACCATGAGCAACTGCAGTGGTGAAAGGTCATTTCTTCGACATTGGAAGCGTTAAAATAATTAATTAAGAAATATTCTGATGAGTGAAAAATGTATGCATTATCTCTCCCTAATGAATATAGAGTATGATTATTGTATAGTGAAACTGATACAGATAGTGTTATATCTAGATTTGCCGATATGAAATCAAGAAAGGTTAATTTGTAGAAATTTGAAAAATAATTAAAAAAACTTGCATGAATATGAAACATATGAATAAAGATGAGATGTGACAACCGAGCTTTGCTCAGGTCACATGTTTTTTATACCCGTTGCGAAATAAGAAAACTGTATTGTTAGTAATATTTTGATGAATAAACAATTTTCATATTGATATGGATGACTTTAAGAACACCATTGATTAAACATATATTTCGCTATTCCCAAGAATCAAGGGATATCAGATTCGGATTATGAATTTCTCAAAATATTCTAAAACAAGTTGTAAAATGAGCTCCTATTCCAAGACGGATGTGAAATTCGAACGCATTAGTGTTGGAATTGCCTTCTGCCAAGAGTATTAGACTCCCGAAATTCAAATACAAATGGAGATTATACATCCTTGGGACTTTTGTATTTCATAACTGAAGACAGTGCTGTGATGATTATAGCACTGCTTTTAGAACTGTAGTGAAGTCATTACGTTACTGAAATAGAGAATAGTATAGTGTAAAACAAGTTGCAGAATGCGAAATTCGAGTGTTGGAATTGCCTTCTGCAACGAGTATTAGACGATAGTGTCTCTATTTCAGTTATGTTTTGTGAAATGCTCTTGAAGTTCGAATAAAAATTCATGATAGTGTATTGTTCAATTGTATCTTGGCAGTTGGTGTAACGAAATTTGACAGATTTAAATATTTGAATTAACTTGATTTGAAAATTGATTGGATCGGCATACAGTTTTGTCAACCACAAAACGAAAAATATAACTGAAAACAATGAATTCATTACAGCACTACTTTTAGTAGTATAAGGAACCCATTACGATACTGAAATAGAAAAAACTATTACGAATTGCTTGGACAATTCCTTCTCCTGTAGGTACCGTTGACATTTTTTATACCCTTAATTTTTTTTATTAGGAAAGGGTAGGTTCAGAAAAACCCCACTAAATCTCATTGGAGTAAAAAAGGGGATGTTGAAAATCTTACGTCAATAAATTCTTTTCAAAATAGCTGTACACACCCGATTAAAAAATTTCAATATTTTTTTAATTTGGCGACCATATTTTTTTAATTTTATCTAAAATATAATTTTTTGTGATAGAAGAAAGCACCAAGATCCAATATTCAAGAAATTATGTTTTTATGAAGATAAATACAAATAGGGGCCCCGCAAAAAAATTTGGTACGGTCTCCGCACATGCTAATTCGGCACTGATGGCAACTCATGTTTTCTTGTATCTCCTCAAAATGTTCTCAAGTGGTGACTATCTAGTCAATTTCATATCAAAAAATAAATTCCATCCAGAAAAAGTTAGATAACCATCTCCTAATATTTTATTGGAATTCGAGTGGAAACTCTGAAATGAGGCAGAAGTGAACAGAAGTTTTTCTAAACTTTCATTTGAAGAAATAGTTCTTGGTGCAACCAGTTGGGAAAAATAGTTTCCCAACGTGTTTCACACAATATTTTTTCTAATTTTGAATAGGATGTGACTATTTGAATTCAAATTGAAAGTATCAAAACGTCCCTACAAGCGTCAAGTGAATTCGGAGATACATATTCATTTTTCACTTCGTAATTTTGATTGTCAAAAAAGTGGCATATCATAATCGCTTCTTTATTCGCAAATAATTCCTTGAAATTGTTTCAAAGTAGAAGAAAATATACAGCAATGTCTGATTCAGTGAACGACGTACCGAGCGACATCCAGGAAGCAGCGCAATCTGCGTAATCTACAATTATTCCTAAGAAGTCGAGGAGCAAGTATGATTTGTCCTATGCCAAATTCTGTTCATGGTGTGATCAAAAGGAATGAAGAGTTCGACCTTATGGAGCTTATATTCGATGTTAAGAACCGAATTGTGCTTGAAGAGAAATATTGATATCAAGAAATATACAAATTTAGTGGCTTTTTCAAAACGTCATTCTGAAGGTTACCAACCTAAAAAGTCGAAAGTTTTTAGTGAAGAAAACATTGCCCATTTTCTGAAAGAAACTTCCGATGGGCAACATTTAATGAATAAGGTAGCATTGATCGTTGGAGTTGCTGGAGCTTGCCGAAAAGGTGAATTAACTTCTCTTCGCGTAGAAAATGAAGTGTTTCAGGAGGAATTTGTTAAAGTTACCATTCCGAACACAAAGACGAAAGTAAGGAAGTACATAGTTCAAGTAGTTTAGTCTCACAACGATTCTGTGTTTTTCACAATCAATGGCGAAATTTACTTTTCATCACCAGTTGCGAAAAGTTCTACTTTTCTTAACTAGTTACGAAAAGTAAGACGTTTCATAACGTCGATGAGTTTTGAAAAGTGTCACTTTATATGTCAAAATTAGAAAAAACATATTTCTTTTTTGTGAACCATCCAATTATCAATTTCTGATTCATTGAAATATTCATTTAACATTCTATTGAAATTTTGAATAATGTGTGGAGCCTCAAATTGCTGAACAATATCATTTTGTGAATCAATAAAATAAGTTTTTTGAAACTGTGCCCTACATCTACATCGCTCGTCCTTCAGTTCAACCACCATGAACGTTGAGATTTTAATTAATTTAGTGTTCCTGAATCAAAGTCGCCGTCTTTCGACTTTATTCATGAAGTTCGATTCGGATTGAAGCCATAAATCTCATCGGCCATCTTGGATTATAAAGTTTATGAAAGTATCCAAAGTCACCTCGTCTAAGATATTGCCGCCTTTTATAAGTGTGATTTGAGAGTGTTTTGGGATTAAGAAAGTCATTTACCTATATTCAGTAACGTTTCGCAGAAATAGACAACAATTTTCTTTCCATCACAACAATCATTACTCTTATAATATGTATGATTCATATGTCATCAGAATAAAAGTACGAACAGCTCCTGTCTGTCATTCATTAAATAGAACTCTGGCGTCTCTAAGAACAGTGAATAACCCGTAATGGTAAAGCAGGAACATTTCTGTTGAATGTTGAACACATCAAAATCCACCCTTGTCTAACATAAACGGCCGCATTGAAAAGTATTGTCACCCGCACAAAAGTCCTACCTACATTTTTCGTAGCATTTCACAACATTTCAATCCATTATTCATCGTAGAGAAGGGAAGAAATTCCGACTATTTATCATCTTTAACTTCGCCGGCCTACACAGTTGTTGTCCCGTCCACTTTTGACAGTAGCCCTAATTCAAAACAAATTTCGCATCTCCTTTGCGGTCAAAATTCCCTGGAGTAGGCTGAAGGATGAGCGAGGGCAGAAGAAGAACCATTGCTTATTTCTGAGTCCGGGGAATTCGGGGCAAAAATTCGTTACATTCTGTTGGTACGATAGGACAGGGTTGGTTCTTATTCCTTAGCCCCGGGAATATTGAAAATGAAATATTTTGAGCAACATCTGTGAATTAATAGTTCTGGCGAAACGAATGTGTGAAACCTTTACCACAAACTAATAAAAATTGAAATGACAAGAATACCATTAATCATTGTAGAAAAACTATTGACAACAGACTATATTCAAATATCCGAATAAATTACCAAGAATCTCTCATAATTTGTGATTGGTACCTACAATAATTTCTTGAACGATTGACAAAAAAAATCTTATTTATTTACTTCTTTAATATAAACGGTAGAGCTAATTGACATTAGGCATACATTTACCAAGTACCATCAAAAGTACCTAACTGAAAATTATAAATTGAAACGAAATATAACATCAACCTCGATCATAATGGAATTAGTCTCTATTATTGCTCATTCGATACTATTATTAAGATCGTAATTATATTATATTATATGGATCGGGATGAAATCTTTGCCGAAAAAATTTCATCATTATTGGCATTCAACTTAATCTGAGAAAGTAGGAATCCACAATCAATGAAGTTATTCAGCAACCTGAATATAAACATTATATCGACATTCGTCCTTCTCATTGTTGATGTTTTCAATGATGAAGCTATAGATAAAATAATAACTTATTTAATATTTATAGATGCCCCTTTTGAAAGCAATCCATTTTAAACACTTACGCTGTACACATTCAATATTATCCTTGTGGATGTCTTTATAAGGTAACCAAACCTCAACACAATATTCTCCGGACATTTGTGGAATAAAGAGTTTTCAATACAGATATTGTGGAAATTTTTTTATTTTCTTTTGATAAATCCCAACATCTTTAAAAATTTCTGGGTGATGATGAACATTGTTAATGCAACAAAAAACAATCGTGTATGGTCCTTATGATCGTAAATATCTTGAGATCATCCTCAAATAAGAAATGGCAGTTCGTAATACATTTTCGTATATCATTTATGAAGTATAAAAACAACATTGTAGACAGTGGAAAGCTCTGTAACCGCTGAAAGGACAAGAATCAACCCGGAAAGTATATCATCTTCAAGCTTAACTCTCAAGCTACACTCTCGTAACCGATCTGCTAGCCAGTTCAATAATGCAGACCCCAAACCTAAGCTTTTCAGTTTTCCACTAGAAACCAATGAGGTACTAAGTCAAAGGCTTTTTGAAGATCAGTATGAAAGCTGTCTACTTGATATCTATCTCACATTGCTCTTGAAAATATATCTATTTAAGAAACCAAGTCAGTTGTTACAGATCTCTTATTAATGAATTCATGCTTTTCCGCTATGAATCTTTGTGAAAAATGGGGTGAAAACCTTGGATAAAGCAATATTTTCGGAATATGGCTATATTACAAATTAGGCCTGTAGTTTTTTATGACTTTTCATATCAGCGTATTTATGTAAAGGAATAAGTCTTCCATTTTTTAGGAAAAATTCCACTAAATATCGAGATGCTGAATAATGAACATAATGGATCTGCTAATACATCCGCTTCTATTCTTAAGAATATTGACGCAATTTTATCGGCCCCTGAGACTATGATCTTGAATTATGTTTAATTTTTTCGTCTTGCTCGCCTTGTATACATCGAAGAAAAATGATCCGAATAACCCAATTATTTCTTGTCGACCGTCTGCGATCTTATTTCCGTAAAACAGTGGTGGAAAAACCTTCATTCATTTTTGAATCATTGAGAAAATTTCGGATCACTTCCAATAGAATTTTCGACTGAATGTATTATATTCCTGACAGCATTTCTCAGATTCACTTTTACATTGATCCCTCGATTTAGTGAACTCTCGATAATATTTCCAGCTAGTTGTCATCTTATATAATCGATGAGCATCAGTTTAAGAATTAATGAGATGGTGGTGAGAACCAACTTAGAAAATTATGTTTTTTAAAAAAATCTTTCGAGGATGAACAATCCAACTGCTGCACACAAAAAATACTGTGCTAACGTCAATAGTAGTTATTTAATTGATATCGTTTCAATTGTCCCAATAAAACTTCTTCTTATATCAATAAATTATTTTTGAAGTAATCAAATTCAGATGATTCATTGAATAATACGGTAGTCCTTCAATTCTAGTCCGACTAATATTGAAATAAGGAAGAACTACATATTCTTTTGATGAGACTTGTATTTGAATGAATTGATCAGAACAATATTGAAATAAAAAAGAACTATATTTGCTTTGAATACAACCTATATTTGAATGAATTAATTCATTTCATTCAATAGCTGAACATTTTAACTGAATAACAACTAGATTTAATCCAATGAAGCCTATCTTTGAATCAAATATAGTAAAAGAAGTTTGCAACCAGCGTTGCGAGCGAAAAACAAGGGAGACAACTGTCCTAACCCTCGAGTCCCAACAGGTTTTGATTCAGTTGCATGTGATTTACGTGAGTGAACTACTGTCAAAGAAAAAAAATAGTTAAAAAATGGAAGACTTCTTAACTAGGTGGGGAATGGAATCCCTAATTCAACATTTTCAGGGTAAGTACTTTCAGATTCATATAAGAATGTAAACATCTAATAATGATACTTTTTTACCGATAAAGGCTAGTATTTTAGGTATTTCTCTATTTAATCCTATCAGGTATACGTATTGAAAGGGTATTAAAATAACAATCTACATAATAAAAGCTATTTGTATTCCCACTGAATAATTTCAATTTCTGCTCTTTTTTTTGGTCCAACTTAGAAATAATTGTTGAATCTTCGACTGAATTTATCGATCAGCATTATATTTTATTTTTAGCCAACGACATTCATGATTCAGATTTTGCATCATATCCATGGTGCGTCTAATAATTTGGCCAGGGACTGTACTTTCAAACACACCCATCTTAGTAGTATGAACGATTGACATATACTAATAAGAAAGTTTTGCTTATGTAGTTTTTTGGGGTTTAGAATAATCGAGGATTGAGAAGAAAAGTATCCCTGAAGATATGGAGTGTATTCATCATTCTGGCTTATTACAGTGCCACAGTATGTTCAAATTAGAGAAAATAAGTTTTTGTTTTGTTTTTTACCTCAGTATGTTTCTGTTTACTTATTGCTGATACTCATTGTGTTCTTGAATTTATAGCATATTTGATTTTGTTGAAACAATAATAAAAAAATTTAAAACATCAAAAGTTGTTTCATTTTATACATCTTATCATTCAATCAATAAATAAATTAAAGAATTAAATCAATAGTATAGTGAAATATTTCTAACAACTGCATCATATTCAATCAACTGTTGCTGTTTTTTTTCAATATGAAGTTTATTTAAATCAAAATCAAGCATTTATCCTTGTCATGATAAATTACCTTTCGATAGAAAAAAGGTGGGTTTGTTTCAATTATATTCTTTCATTGAAACTAAGTAAAGCTTATCTTGGCTCAATTATAGCATTTTATTGAATACTTTCACGGTTCAAATAAATTCAATAAGTCCTATAATTGAGTCGAAAATAGGAAGCATTGGCAATGGAAGTACAAGATAAGCATTGAATTAAATATACTAATCATTCAGGAATAGGGAACACAGTATATCATTGATTCAATGGTTATCCCATTGATTCTACTAACAGTGTTTTTTGTGTGTGTATTAAAAGCACAAAATCTGTGCATACACCATACCATTGATGTGTAATTGGTAGTTTTTCCTATAATTTTGAGTGAAGTTAACGGAGAATGAAGTATAAAACGTTCGGATATCTACGATGATCATTAGTGACTAGTGATTAGTTATTTTTTTATCCAGAATATTACATTTCTCTCATGCTGAAAAATTAGATTCATTTCATTCGATATGAAAACAAAACTTAATAGTTCTTGGAATAAATTGGTATAATTTCGAAGTGGACAGAAAGATAATGTGTAACCCTTGTTTCCTTAGATCATCATATTCCTGTCCCTTTGTTGATCCAGAAGTTTACCGATAAATAACGAAACTACGTGTAGTGAACACATAATATTTAATGTGTTTCGTAAATTCCCTAATTAAAAGACACAAAACAGACATTATGATATCGCGCGCTTGTGGGATTTGCTGTTGGAGTTCTAGAACTTTCATAATGAGCATACCACTACTAAGAATAGCCAGGATAGATAAGTTATGCGGATCCTGCAGTGTTGAAAAAGACCGACAATTCACAATGATATGTAAATACCCATCTGAATATTCAGAGAATATTTTGAGAAATCGACAAAATGAAACTTTTTTCATGTTATCGACAGAATTAAAAAACATGCTTCGAAGTAATTATTTCAATTTTCGAAAAAAAAACACAAAAAAATAACGTTGGGTGTTAGAAAGGAATGTAGATGCATGTACTTCTGTAGAAATAAATAAGCCAATACTTTAATTTCTCATGAAATTGGCATTTCGGGTGTAATTCCTATAGATTGTAAACAACACTTAGAGGATTGTATCAAGCGACTGGATTTTTATGAGATTTATATATTTATGTTAGAAAATTATGAATAGGACTGGCACATGTCTACATATATTTTTTTAAATTTCCTCAACCACCTGATTTCGAATATCTGCAGTACTGTATGGTAGACCTGAGAGAAAGGATAACTATAGAAAAGCGAAATATTTTAACTCAAACTTTGAACAAAGTATGGAACGAGTTTTTTTAGACACTGTGTTATTGCCCCATGGCTCCCCCGCTGAGTGTTCTACTGAAATTTTAAATGGAAAAGGTGTGATAATTCATATGATTTAACTCATTAATGGATATTCGTAATATTACATGAAGATATTTTCTGATTCACGATAAGACAAGAATATTTTGAAATCGAGATTCTTTTTTTTTGAAATTATGAGTTTCCAGGAATTTTCTTTCATAACTGAAATAGCTGTCTTGTTGGCCATTCCTCTCGAATTTTCAATAAGAAAAAAACCTATTCAATTGTACAAAAGCTGCAACTTACTGAAAGTTGAAGTATATATTTATTCTGAAACAAAAAAGTACCTAGCTGGGGTTAGTGCAACACAGGAAAACCATACAGGTCTGTAGTATGATAAAATGAGGAAAGGAAAAAAAAACCCAGAGAAAAAAAACCCTGATATCACCCATGTTAGAAAAAAATTTACTAAAAATATCATATCAAAGGATCTTGGAGGACATCTACGTGATCAGAAGAACATCTTCATGTAGTTTTTCTATGGGCAGCAGAGAAAAACAGACTCTTCACCAATCTACCTGAAATTCTAGATCTGAAATAAAAAAAGACAAAAGCAGGAAAAACTAGCGATTCATAATCAATTAAATTTGAATTGACCACCCATTGCAGAAATTCTTTCTTCATGAATTAGTTATGACAGAAATGTCACAATGTTTGAAATTAATGAAAAAACCCAATCAATTTCTCCTTTTTGAATTGCCTAATATGAGAAAACTTATAACACAACAAGCTGAACCGTAATTTGGGTGAAAAGTCAATGAGTACATAACTTTCAATTGTCCTCCTTCACGAAGAAGTTCCTCTGTTGCCATGTGGTTTTCTTAGAAGATCTCAACACCATGTTCAGTGGCTAACTTCGGAACGTAATCACTCTTGTCCTTCGATTTCCTCCAATATTCAAATTTAAATTCTCAACCTTGCTCTCTGATCGTGCGGGTTTTTTCGAACCAGGTACGACCATCCTAGTGATGATTTTTCGGAACTTCAGATGTTTGAAGACCGCTACGGGACCCTAATGAAAGGAAATCATCTCCCATAGATAAACCAAACATTTTAAAACACAAGGAAACAGAATATTTTTTAGGACCAAAAATTACGACATATTCCGAGATGAGCAGATGAATTTTGAAATTATGTATTAGAAGGCCAATCTCCCTACAAAAAATGCAAGAGTGGTAGACACCCCGCTTTGGAGGTGGCTATTTCTGAGAGCCCATAGGTTATAAATGATAAACACATCTTTCAAGAAATTCATGTCATATAACGAATCCGTAAATATTCTCAGTAATATTTTAATTCCTCCAATTCAATTTGCGACTAAAGTATGAGAACAAAAATCTGACATTATAAGCTCACACTTATCTTCCCTATTCAAAATTTTAGAGTTCGAATGCGAGCCTATCGGTTTCGGGGGTGGCTATTTCACTTATATCCTCCTCCCATTAAAAATTGACATGCCTTGGCGTTTTTAACAAATGTAGCCAACTCGTCATTTAACGGTACTGTTTCGTTTTCAAATAGCCACCTGTATATAATGTGGGGTAATATGTGTGATGTGACATGTTGAAGCATGAGATAATCTCTGACTATCAGGACTAGTCTACATACGTTCAGTCCTGGCCAAATCTTTATAAATTATTTATCGCATCGGCCAGACCCTCACCTATAACTATTCCATAATTCGATATGTAAAGGATAACCGGGTTATGAACTGAATTACACTGGTGTTTGATACTCCAATGCTCTGGAAGGTCAACCCGAAAGCCCATAACGGATATTGGCTAGGGTTCTCGATTAAATTGGATCTGTTTGACCAGTTAGAATCACTCAAACTATAAGGAATATTCCGTTTTGCTACTTAATTGAGGACCGGGTTCACTACATGGGAGCGATTGATGTTACCTAACAACATTAGGCCCCTTAGCCACTGAATCATGTTTTCTTATGAATACTTCAGCGAGGAACCAAAACTTATGTCTACAGGGTGATTCACGAGTGCAGTTCGTTGGAATATTTCAGAGAAAAACCTTTATGAACTACGAACACTTGAAGTTTTATATACAAACCGACGAAGAAACTTCAAGACCCAGAAGGAGCTGTTTAAATAAAAAAAATTAAACGTATATATTATAACAAGGAGTAAATAATTGCAATTGCTTAAATGTTGTTGAAATGCCTAGAGCAGGTGTACGTGCAATTTATTTCGAACTAAGTGAATTTGAAAGAGGTCTAATTATTGGTCTACGGGAGACAGGGATGCCATTTCGAGAAAACGCTAACCGTACGAACAGAAATCACATCACTTTTATGAACATTGTTTCATAATGCAAAAAATCGACGAAGAGTTAATAGGCACCGGACGTCGAAGCGGCACAAATGAAGTTCAAGATCGACGTCTAAGGCCCGGTTTTACAATCGAAGGTTAAATTTTTGTTATTGAAAATTTTATAGGTTAGGCGTTTTACGATCCCGCAAAACGTGGTTAATCATCAGTTAACTCAACCAACACCGAAAGTGTGGGTAAACCTGAAGTTAATTCAAGAACCATATAGAATCATGGATATGTATATAATGTTTATCTGATTCGAAAATAATTATTGTTTTGAAGAAATTGATTTCTCACTAGAGATTTGTTAATAATGTCGTAGACCTGAAGTGATGCGTCTTCGATCAAATTTTTTTCGAAATTAACGACGATTATGACTTTTTTCAAGATTCAAACTATCGAAAAGCTGCGTTTTATCATTATCTATTCAGCGTATGCTGAATATTCTAAATCAAATAGAACACTGGATAGCTCGTCGACCCAGAAGGTAATTAAAACGCCAGGTCTCCGAGGTGCATAGGTGCTATCGACTGCACACATATAAAGATTCAATTGTCAGGAGGTGATCAAGCCGAACTATTCAGGAACCATTAACAGTTTTTTTTTCTTGAATGTACAAACTGTAGCTGATCCATCTCTGAAAATTACAAACATTGATGCAAAATTGCCAAGTTCAGGATTCAGCACATGATATTTTTCAGAATTTTATGCTGTGCAGATCATTTGAAAGAAGGGACTATCCTCACAGTGTGTTAGCAGGAGATGGTGGCTATGGAATTGAGCCTTATACCTTCAGTTGATACAAGAAAACCTTCTGAAGTCTCATTCAACAAATCACACATTTGTATACGAAATCTCGTTGAGAGAAAGATCTAAAAATGTCGCTTTCAAGGCGTTGTCATAGGAATGCATGTAGAATTAGATACAGCGCAGGCTATGTTAGTGGCTACAGTCATTCTTTATAATATAGCATATTGTAGAATACACGAGTAATATTAATCTTTTAGAATTTTCTGATCAAAAGCATAATGCAAGTACCTCTACTCCAGATACCTCCATTAACATGTATTTTGATAGATTAATTTGAATGAAATATAAAAATTAATTATATAAATGTTGTATATTTCAATCATTGATTGACCTACTATTTAGATCAAAAGAACCATTATTTTCCACCAACTTGAGAAAATTTAAACAGAACCCATTGTTACGAAACCTCTATCAATGTGGTACATTATTGTATTCAGAAGAATAAATACAAAAATTTGACGTTTAAATATACAGTGTGTTTCATATGAAAAATTCCAAGTTTGTGCTCAATCTCAAAAACAGTCCTCTGAAAAATTTTTTTAAGACACCACTGAATTCTATGTAAAAACATCTATTAAAAGCAGCTTTAATTTTTTTCCCAACTCATAAAGGTCCGAAAAAAAATTACAACTCGAAAGGTGCAAACTTTTTGTTTTCGCCCTGTATTTCAGGAACAAACGAAGTTGGAATATTTCTGTTTGTGGATTTAAGAGTTTCACAAAAAAATTATACAGGGTCGCGATGCCTCTATCTTCAATAATAGCTGAGACACACTGCAGTCTCCCCCAATTTGGGACACAGTGTACACCAGACAGAAAGCGTCACGGAATAGGGTGCTATTGCACATGCAAATACATAGGTAATTTTTTTCATTAGTCTTTATTCTAGGTATCGTGACAGCGCTGCGTAACCTTCAAGAAATAGTGGAGACATATGTTCTCCCTCATTTTAACCGGCTCGAGCATCCAATATTTCAGCAAGGTAATGCTCGACTCCATGTTGGCAGAGTTAGTTCAAACTTTTTTAAAGTGGCACCAGTGAATATTTTGCCGTGGCCGCTCAGATTCCCTGATTTTTCCCCAAAGAAAATGCCACTACTTATTTGGCTTCAATCAGAAAACATACCAATGCTTCTTTTTGTTAATTTACATTTCCAATGAATAAACAGCATACAGCATGTATCTATTACAATGTCACAATCATTTCAGTTTTTTGATCCTGGTTTCTCATAGGGTGATAAGTATAAACTTATTCCTTGATCCGCCTCCATAAATAAAAATCTAGAGGGGTGAGATCCGTTGAACGACCATCCCAAAGAAAAGGAACTCTTATTCTTCACTCACGATCTTTCAAGGATATGTTGGCCTGGCATCTGCTTCTTCATTGAAATGAGTTACATCCATTTGAAGCCAATGGTTATTAATACTATGGATTGGCAAATTATCAAGTAATTTTTCCACTGCTTCTATTAGAATTCTGCAAAAACTGCATTACTAAAATTTTCATTGAACATGTACCGTAATAATGAGCCACATTTTCTTTGTAAACAGAACCTTTAATTCTGATTGGAAATTAGTTCTGAATTTCCATGAGGTACTGCTCGAGGATTCCCTTGTTGCCTCATCTGTCGACATGATTTTTTTGGATGAATCCTTTACAATAGGCAATTCTGATGGCTAAATCTTGTGATTGTAATTTGTGTAGCCTAACGTAAGAAGGAGGTAGTTTGTGGCTACAGAGAGCTATATGAATGAAAGCATAGGCCAGTCTTAACTCAATCGAAACACATCTGATTATAAGTGAATGAGCATGGAAATATCCTAGAGTATTAATTCCATGATCCAAAAAATTTCTATTCAAATAAATAAATTTTCTTTCTACATTTGGGGTAGATATGGATATTTAGCGCCATATGTTCGGCATGTTCTTCCGAGTACTCTGCCGTTTTCAACATATAACACAAATTAATCGGAGATATCAGTGGACTAACGTTTAAAAAAAAACTTATACTCGGCTTTTTACGAGATTATCAATTGAATATCTCTCTCAACAATTGTAAAAATACTCTTGAAGGATGACGTGGCTATCCAATGTAGAGCATTTTTTGTGATCGAAAATTATCAAGTATATATTTCTCTATAGTTTGAATTTCTTTTCTGGTCTGTTCATACCATGGGACACCAAGTGCTGTTTTGATTGGTCTGATTAGAGTAGGTCTTTTGAAGGTCTTTATTCTTATAGCTTTCTACGTTATGCCTAGATATCATACGTTATGCTGAGCATGAGTACTGCTTTCATTCTCTTATTTTTAATGACAATTTGTTTCCTTATTTGAGGAGACTGTATGAAATTTCATAAAATATTTTTTTCTTCCTATATTCTTTCATTTGGTTTGTTGAATTTCAGCAATTGATGTAGTTTGCTTCTCGTTTCTGGTATATCCAACTTGTTCATATTTAATAGTATTGGACCTAGAAACGATCATTAAGGCACGCCTGCTTTGATGTTCCTTGTCGTTGATCTCATGCCATCAATGTTCACTTCTTGAAGTGGCGAAGCTCACTTTTATTGAAATGAAATCACTTCTGAGACGTGAAGTGATTATGCGGTGTGCATCATCAAGCACAGCAATCAATTTAGGTTTTTTTTTGACACGAAATGAGTGTGAACGATATATCTGACAGAAGGATGTTGGAGTACCTACTTCTATTACTTGAAGAAAATCCCGGCACATAGTTTCAACATGATGGTGCCACTGCTGATACTGCTGAAGGGACGTTGGATTTTCCCCAGGAAAAATGAGTCATTTTGGCGACGTCCTCTGGTACCTCTGGTCTCATATAACACACCCATGAACATTATTATATTAGTAACTAAAAAGTTAAGTTTTCGCACTGAAGCAACCTCAATTCTTCAAAGAGTGGCGCGGAATACAGACGCCACATTTCAAGAGTGTGTCTGACTGCAGTGTCAAAATTTGGACGACATAAAACATGCGTATTCTTCATTATGATTATATTCTATTCTAAGTTATTTTTGATCTCTTGAGATTGTAGTCTTTTATATATATTCAATTTTGATATCCGAATTATCCAGTTGCGGCGATTCGACGATAGATAAAAACCATTTTCCGTTAATCTAAAACATGATCCTCACAAGAAACCGAACAATTTTTGAGCTTCACATGTGGGAAATATCGTGAACAGAAGAAGAAACCATTTTAAAAGAATCAATCAAAAAGTTGTTCGTATGGGGTGAACGTGTTAGAAAAGGGAGCATTCCCTAGGCGAACGAACTAATAATAATTCATTTCGTGTTTCATATTTTTCAGTTTGCCATCTTGTTCCCCAGTGCAAAGAGAAGTTAAACTTTCTTATTTCCGGGCTCGAAGAATGACAGGTCATGTCCAGCCCCATGATTTATGGTAAATATTTCGGACAACTTCTGCGGAAAGATGGCATACACGCACACACTGAATTATTCGACAGGGTTGTACTAGTGAAGTTTCTGAATTTAACGAACAAAACGAAAATCAACATAAGTCTATTTTCAGGTTATAATAATTATTATACAGGGTTATTCACGAATATGGATGGCTCTATAGACTATTTTTAAAAAAGACAGATTCAGCATTGAAATTCTAAAAGTGAGCTTCAAGTAAGAAGACGAATTCTTGTATATTTTCTGATGATTCTAGGACTTCCGGTATTTCCGGAAGTGACATCAACTCTCGTTTTTCAAACGGAAAGAGCCATTTTTTATAGCATTAATACATTCTCCATTGAATTCTGAGTCTTTGTGATTCCAAAAAATTGAATTTTTCCGAAAAAATTCTCTTCAAATGAGGAAATACGAGAAAAAATCTCAAAATTGAACTCTGTTTAAATACAAACATCTCCGAGGTTCTTTCATTTAGAATTCCCATTTTCGAGAATCCCCGAGAAGCTGATTCTTCTTTTCCGACAGTGTGATTTGCAGAATATGATACAGGGGGTCACAAATTCTTTGTCGAAGTTAGAAGTAACGGAACATCGAAAAATCGTTTTTTTCAAATTGGCAACCTATTTTTTCGAAGCATTTTCGAAATCTCCGTCAAAAAATAATAGGAGCATACGTCTGAGACTTTCATCTCAAAATGAATATTTTTCGAGATATTCAGGAAAAACGATTTTGTCTTCAATTTTCAATCTCATTCCGAATGTGTTTTTTTTACTGGAAAATAATGAGCAGCCAAGTGAAATTTTCGGAAATCTCTGTTATCGAGACAATATTTATTATAGTTCAGAAGAGATAAGTTCTTGAATTATCACCTGCAATGCGAGAGCAACAATTGGTTTGAAGTTCTCAATGTGAGTATTACCGTTAAAAATTCTCAGGAATGCAAAAAAAAATAATTTGTGATAATTTTTAATGCTTTTGAAAGAATAATTAACAGAACATGTAACAACTTAATTACTGAAAAATCAAATTTCCCTAGCATCACAAGAAAGAAGTTCTCCAGAATTAAGAATTTGCGGGAATTTGCGGCATTAAAAAATGAAGAAAAACTGAACTCGTCTGAACTATAAGAAAATATTTTCTCGATAACAGAGATTTTCAAAAATTCCTCTTGACAGCTAATTATTTTCAAGTAAAAAAGCACATTCGGAATGAGATTGAAAATTGAAGACGAAATCGTTTTTCCTGAATATCTCGAAAAGTATTAATTTTTGGATAAAACTCTTGGACTTATGCTCCTATTATTTTTTGAAGAAGATTTCGAAAATGTTTCGAAAAAATTGGGTTCCAATTTGAAAAAATCATTTTTTTTTCGACAACTCAAAATGTGTTTAGTTATTCGTGATGAACATGACATTTTCATTGAAAAATTACACTTTTTAGGACGGTTATTTACGAATAACTCAAAAACCATGCATCAAACAAAAAAAAATCTGAGGA